>JAJMSI010000015.1:0-401019 GCA_030558325.1 Wilhelminamyces tanticharoeniae | reverse complement strand
TGCAGGAACCCAGAATGCAGGAGAACCCCGTACGCTGGTTGTCTCGTCTTCTGGCCAATAGGAGGCGATGGGGGTGGGACGCGTCGGGGACAATGGGATAGTCTCGTGAAAGGCTTTGCCCAGGAAAGGGGCAATTCCTGCTAGGGAGAGAATTTGTACAAAGAGGGTGCACAACAGATGAAGGTTTCCTAGTGCAGCTGAAAACGGCTGCTAGATGGCCCGCACCAATAGGCATGTCTCACAATGGAACGGCTTACAATAGCACTAGGCTCGCCACGAATACTAGCATCTTGCTCGTATTCCAGTCCCTCATTTCGCACCCTTTTCCATACAGGTCCCCTACATATCGAGTCCAGACCTCGTCATCAAAGTACCTCGTCATCGTACCGAGTATGTTTTCATTCCTTTTTCAGTCCCTCCTCTTCGGTCCATGCGATATTTGCCATCTCGGCGCGTAGTAGACGGCTACGGCCCCCGCGTACCCGAACAACAACCCCACGAACTTCTCTCCAATCAGGTGGAAGTACATGTTGGTCATAAAAAGCATGAAGCTCCAGAGCACCATCAACGACATCACCACCACATGTGGGCTCTCCAAGAAGAAAGTTCCCACTGCGTCGTAACGGCCGCTGCGTAAGGCGCCCGCCAACCTCTGGGTGTTCACTCTGAGCTGTTTCCACGAGCCCCAGAACGGCAACGCCTCAAAAAAGAGGTACAATGACGAGTGTGTGAGCAAAAAGACGTGCCCCGAGGGATCGTGGCCGCCCGTCCAGGTGCCCCTGAGTCTTCTGCATGTATATGAAGTCACGGCATTGGACTCATAAAGGCCCCCAGCCTCGCTCAACAAGCCCTTGGCCCCAAACAGAGCGTAGTTGTCGGAAGCTATGCTCGTGCACTTGCCGCCAGTCCACACAAAGATCTTGTCCATGAGCGGGAGCCCGAAGCACCACTGAGTGAAGAAAACCCACCACACCGTCATAATAGCGTACTTTAACACCGCCCTCATAAGAGTAGCAGCCCTGCGGCCGCATTTCACCTGCGGGTGGCTTTCTCCGGCCACTACGAGTGCGTAGAATGTCACCACAGCCACCGTAGTCCACGCCCAGCCCCGCTTCACAAACCACTGGTTGAGGACGTTGTTCTTGTCGTTGTAGTAGTTGTACACCTCCTCCGTTTGCGAAACAGCATGGAGAACCTTTCCGACGACGAAGTTGACTATGAAGGAGCCCATGAAGATGAACTCGGCTATTGAAAGATGGTACTGTGTCTGAAGGACATCAGCAAACTGCTGAATCTTATCAAGGTGGCGAGAGTACGTATCTCTATTACCCTGGTGAATGGGAGGCATAGCTCTTTTATGCGTGATTGTGTGTGTCTGCAGCAGTATGTATGTGACTCTGTATAAGAAGCGGTGTATTAAACGGTTTCTATAGGTGGTGGTTTCGGTATCTGTAGCGTGTTAAGTTGAGAATTGCGATTTGGGGCAAAAATTGGTGGAAAGTTGCGAATCTATCAGAAACGCCAGATGGAGAACATGAGAAAGAGGCCTCAAGGAACAAAAGTGAGCAAATAAATCGTAAAAAGGCCAATAAAGGATGAGACATATGAATTGGGGCCTTGGAGAAGAGAGAGATTGTTTCGCTGACTCTCAGCTCCTGGGCGCTTATTTTGGTGCATTTAACGTGTCTCTGTTAATACTATGGTCCCACTGGGAAGAGTATATCCAGTCGCCAATTAGAGCATCTTTTATCCCAACGTGCGTTATCACTTATATATATATATATTGGGATGTCTTGGATATAGATCCTGAGATCATTTTCTCGTCAGAGTTAAACACCAACAACGTCCCATTCCCACCACACTCAGGACATACCTATTACACCATACTTCCAGCACTGCCAAGTAAATTTTTCACACACCAACTCATCGCACATTGACGCCGTTAGGAGTATGCACATCCATGCTGTCGATTCCCTGCACATCTGTTATCTCCATGTCGTTATTGGGGAGGTCGATGTCAGTTCCAGAAACAGACGGCTCCTTCTCTATAAGGATGCTGGGAAGATTTCCGGGAGTCCCCTCAGATGAGTCGCCCGTATCTATGCTGAAAACGGTCCCGTTTGCGGACTGCGGAACGGCCTCAGCGCCGAGCCTGGTTTGCAAACCGAGGCCTTTATCTAGGAGGCCGTTTCCGTTTCCGTTTCCGCTTCCATTGGCGTTCTCGTTGCTGCTGCCGTTTTCGGCACTTTTACCGGAGCCGGTGGCCGAGTCGGCGTTTTTCTCTGTGGGCGAGGTGGTGAAGATTTTGTCGTCCTGGTTCTGCCATCTCTGGACCATGTCGTTCATTAGTGTGTTCATGAAGTCCGGATTGACAATGTTCTTGCGGAACTCCGGGTTCTGGAGAAGTGTCAAGATATGTAGGCAGTTCGGGTACACGAGAAACTTGCTGTATTGAGGCTTCTTCCAGTAGCTGAGGTAGTTCAAGTAGTTGAGAAACTCCGGGTTGGTGAGGTAGTCGTTTTGCGCTAGATAGTTGAGATACGGCACGTTGCAGAGAGACTGCACGAATTCGAGTTCCACCTCCCACCGTGTGGGCAATTCTTCGTCCATTGTGTAGTAGGGTGTTATATGGGACTACTGTATAAATGTAGATTGTGGAAAATGGAGTCGCGCTAAAACAACCACTAACAAACATAAACACCACACATGTCCAGCAAACACCAGCTAGCGCTCGAAAAGGAACTTCTGCAGCTCACGGCCATAAACTCCACCGTGGAAAGTGTCATATCCACAGTTAGAATCACCCAGAAGAACATTCTCAAAGCAAAGGTGGCCACCGATCACTCCGGCAAATTGCTTGAAGAATGGATCAAGATCCTCTCGCAGGCAGACTTCACGAACAGGGTCTTCAGCGATCCTGACTGGAATGGCCTGATAGAAGATGCCAGGGGCGGCTATAGCCTAAAAATGGGCGTGCGGGAGGACTTGCGCCAGGAGCTCCTCGAGTTGAACTCCGAAAACGCCGCCCTTGAGGCGCGTGTGGCTGCTGCGGACGTGCAAAATGGAGCTGGCGAGGGGAGGAGCAGAGAGGGCACGAAAAGGGCCCGCGAGGCGCCTCTGGGAGCGTCCAAAAGGCGTTTTGTGAAGTAAATTGTGGGTTTAGTTCTGTCGTGTATTAATACAGTTTTATGAGGGAGGGAGGATTTGGAGGACAAATGGTGTTTGGAAAGGGGGTGAATGTAGAGAAGATACGAGAAAGCCCTTATGGTGCGATGTTAGCTATGGGGGCAGTTCAATGGGAAACCCTTGGACTCAGATGAATGGGATGCGACATTCCCAGATAAAGGAAGCACACTTGAAAACAGACTGTTTCCAATCATTTCTCGACCTCTCTGATTCTTCCACCCCCAACCGCCTCTTCATTCTCATGTCTTCTTCTACGTCCCTCACACCTTTTCTATAATCACCTTACAAAGGCAAGGACTAGTGTAAACACGAAATAAATAACAGAACCCCCGTCTACTTAAGAATGGTCGTGATCAAGTCGCTGGCGTCCACCAGGTCGCCCTCCTTGACCAATATCTCGTCGATCTTGCCGGAGTCGGGAGCAGAAATCACCATCTCCATCTTCATCGCAGACAAAACAGCCACCGGCTGGCCCTTGGACACATGGTCGCCCTTCTTCACCTTCACCTCGATGATCACACCAGCCATGGGCGCACCCACGTCGTTGGAGTTGACGGCCTTGGGGCGCGTCTTGGTCTCCACAGCAGCCGTCTTGTCATCCACCGTCACGGAACGCATTTCTCCGTTCAACTCGAAGAACACCTCTCTGGTGCCGGTAGTCTTGCCGATCTCACCCACAGCCAACAACCGCACAATCAACGTCTTACCCTGCTCGATGTCCACCACAATCTCCTCGTTGACCTTGGCGGGCTTCAAGAAGTGTCTGGTGGGCAACACCAGTAAGTCACCGTACGTCTCCAAGCTCTTTCTGTAGCCCTCGTAGACCTTGGGGTACATGATGTACGAGGCAATATCAGTCTCAGAGATGCTGTGGGGGCCGTATCTGGCACCCAAGTCCTGTCTGACAGCCGCGAAGTCCGTGGGCTTCAACGTCAAGCCCGGTCTCTGAGTCAACTTGGCACGCTTGGATCCCAACATGTTGGTTCGCAAGGGCTCAGGGAAGCCACCATAGGGTGTTCCCATCAAACCCTCAAAGAAGTCCAAAACCGAGTCCGGGAAGTCCAACTCCGCGGCCAACCGGTTCACGTCCGCCTCCGTCAAGTTGTTGGTCACCATGAACTGCGCAAGGTCACCCACCACCTTGGAAGTGGGCGTGACCTTGACCAAGTCACCCAACAAGTGGTTGGCGATCTTGTATGTGTCCTTGGTCAACTGCCACTTCTCTCCCAAGCCCAACTGCTGGGCCTGGAACAAGAGGTTGGTCAATTGGCCACCGGGAATCTCGTGCTGGTAGACCTCGGGATCCGGGCCCTTCAAGTCGGCCTCAAAGCACAGGTAGAGCAAGCGCATCTGGGCCCAGTAGTTGTCCACTTCTCTGACCAAGGACTCGCTCAAGCCGTGGGCAATTTCGCCCTCGAAGGCAGCCAAAATGGCGCTGATGGACGGCTGCGAAGTCATTCCAGACATCAGGTTGGACGCAGCGTCCACCACGTCCGCACCAGCTTTGGCAGCCTCCGTCATACTAGCCACTCCCGTTCCAGCCAGGTCGTGTGTGTGGACGTGAATAGGCAAGTCCGGGTACTTGGCGCGAATGGAGCCCACCAAGAGGCTAGCGGCCTTCGGTTTGAGGGTACCCGCCATGTCCTTGATGCCCAAGAAGTGCGTTCCCATGGCCACGATGTCGTCGACCACCTTCAAGTAGTACTCTAAGTTGTACTTCTTGCCGGACTTCAACATATCACCGGAGTAGCACACAGTGGCTTCCACCACACCACCTGCCTTCTTGACGGCATCAATGCCTACCTTCAACTGGTCCAAGTCGTTCAACGCGTCAAACACACGGAAGATGTCCACACCATTCTCCTTGGCCTGGAGCACAAACTGGTCGATGGCATTGTCCGGCAAAGACGAATATGCCACACCGTTGGCGCCTCTCAACAACATCTGGAAGGGAATGTTGGGCACGGCCTTTCTCAACTTTCTCAAACGAACCCAGGGGTCCTCGTACAAGAAACGCATGGACACATCGAAAGTGGCTCCTCCCCAGCACTCCAAGGAAAAGGCTCCGTTTAAGGCGTGCGCGGTGGTGGGAGCGATGTTCAACAAGTCGATCGTTCTCACACGCGTGGCCAACAACGACTGATGAGCATCTCTCCAGGTGGTGTCTGTGATTAAAGTACCCTTGAAGTGGCGCACCTTCTTCGCAAAGGCGTCGGGGCCCTCTTCCAACAAGACCTGGCGCCAACCACGAGGGGGAGAGTCGGAAACATCAATTTTGATGCCGGTGGAAACGTCGTGCAAGTCGGGAATGGTGGCCTCCACGTCCAACTTGGGGTCGCCGAGCTGGCCCTTGATCGACAGCCCGTTGACAGCCAAGTCACCCAAGTACTTCAACAACTTCGTGGCTCTATCCTGAGACCCGATCATCTGGAAAAGCGAGGGGGTGTCATCGATAAAGGTGGTCCAACAGGCACCGTTGATGAAGGTCTCGTTGGTCAACAAAGCCAACAAGAACGGAATGTTGGTCTTGACACCTCTAATTCTGAATTCAATTAATGCACGCAACATCTTTCTGCGCGCAATCTCGTAGGTAGATCCCAGACACAGGCACTTGACCAACATGGAGTCGTAATGGGGCGAGATCACAGAGCCCGCAAAGCCGTTACCTCCATCCAATCTCACACCGTTACCTCCCGCAGACCGGTAAACCTCAATCTTTCCCGTGTCGGGCTGGAAGTTTTTGGACGGGTCCTCGGTGGTGATTCTGCACTGGATAGCAAAGCCACGTGTGGTGATCTTGTCCTGCAACAAACCCAACTGCTGCAAGGAAGCACCGGCCGCAATCTGGATCTGAGCAGCCACGATGTCCACTCCCGTGATTTCCTCGGTGATGGTGTGTTCGACCTGGATTCTGGGGTTGATTTCGATGAAGTAGTGTCTGTTCTGCTCGTCAACCAAGAACTCGGCAGTTCCGGCATTTCTGTAGTTGGCAGAACGCGCCAACTTGACAGCGTCAGTCAAAATGGCGTCTCTGACGGCCTTGGGCAAGTTCTTGGCTGGCGCAATCTCCACCACCTTCTGGTGTCTTCTCTGCACAGAGCAGTCTCTCTCGAACAAGTGAATGACGTTGCCGTAGTTGTCCGCCAACAACTGCACCTCGATGTGCTTGGGTTTGTCCAAGAAACGCTCAATGAAGCAGGTTCCGTTGCCGAACGCGGTCTTGGCCTCGGAAGACGCTCTGAGGAACGCGTCCTCGATGGAGTCACCCTCTCTCACCACACGCATACCACGACCGCCTCCACCGAAAGCAGCCTTGATGATCACGGGAAAGCCGTACTTCTCTACAAACTTAACCGCCTCCGCAATGTCCTCCACAGGACCGGGGGTTCCCGGAACGACGGGGACGTCGTTGGCAATGGCAAGGGTTCTGGCAGACACCTTATCGCCAACGGCATCGATGGTCTTGTGCGAGGGACCAATCCACGCAATGCCGCTTTCCTCCACCTTGCGGGCGAATTCGGAGTTCTCAGACAAGAAGCCGTAACCGGGATGGATCATGTTGACGTTGTGGTGCTTGGCAATGGCAATGATCTCGTCAATCTGGAGATAGGCCTGCACAGGCAGGTACTGGCCCTTCTTGCCAATGACGTAGGACTCGTCCGCCTTCAAGCGGTGCATCAGAAGCCTGTCCTCGTGCGAGTAGATGGCCACGGTCTGCATGGACAACTCGTGGGCGGTTCTAAAGATGCGGATAGGGATCTCACCCCTGTTGGCCACCAAAATCTTGTTCATGGCACCAAGTACGGTGGAGTTGCGCCGCATCTGGTTCAATTTGGCGTGGTTGCCGCCCGAGGGCACCGAGAGGAGCGACGACATGGTATTGAGAGCTGGGAATAAACGGGGGAGAGCCGCTGGTTTATATAGCCTCGGACCCAGAAGTCCGAGAAATGGGGCCGGTGCAGGAGATGGCTTTCTGCAGGAAAGGTCCGCTGGAATGGCCTTCGCCGTAGACTATAAGACGGTAGACGCACGCCGGCAGCATCACTAGCCTCGCAGGCGTCTGAGTCACTATGGGGTTTATCGCTGATTGGTGGGGGAATACGAGATACGGGTTCGGGGTTAGGTGCCCTTTTCGGAGTAAGAGAGGGAGGGCGGAAAACGGGGACGGCGCAAGATAGAGGTAAAAGGGCCCTCAAGGGGCAGAAAAGAAGGGGCTCAGCTGGTATTGGAGGCGATGGTAGTGTTACAGTTCCAGGGGGCTTTAGACGTGAAAATTACGTGGATGTATTTTCACAGCAATACGGGGGGTGTCACGTGCACGGACATTGAAATCCGCCGCAGCGCGGAACTGGGCCGAGGCTAAGGTGTTAGAGATAGTGAAGTTCGAGCCAGGACCGCCCGATGAGGACGAAAAGGGCCATGTATAGCCAGTGCTAGGGTAGCCATATGGCCCTGGCAACCCATAGTCTGTAACCACTTCCTCCACCAATTCGGCTCTTCGGTGTTAGCCGAGGAGCGAACTAGTCAAGTATGGCCCTACTCGCTACATTCGGAAGTGTTCTGCCTCGCTTCTGAGCTTTTGAAATTTCCGTTCCTTTCCGCAACTGCCCCTAACGCAATCAACCAAAGCCCGTTCCCATTGGCCGGAGATAGCAGCGGATACCGGCCCTAGGAGACACCTCCTGCACACAGTGCGCAACTGTCGGGCCACCGGTTCCGGCCCAATATCACCCCATCGACCCCTCTTTTGCAGCATTTGTAAGCCCCGGCTTTAACTGTGGTATTTAAAGTGAGGCGGCTGCTGGAACTGCCATCACCAGAGTAATTTTTCATGATGTACTTTTCCAGAGGACTTTCCCGCACCGCGATTGCAGCCTTCAAGAAGGAGTCTGTGCAGCAGTTCAATAACGTGGTCAAGGCTGCTGGCCCCAAGATGCCCGCCAAGTGGAACCCGACCCACGGCAACTCGTTCCGGTCTTTTGCCGAGTACCGCTTGAAGGTAGTCAACCAGAGCCCATTGGCGGTGCGCTCCAAGAGCACGGTTGCGAAGGCGTAATTTTTCACGGGCCAGGGCCCTGTCGTTTTTTCGCCTTTTCACAGGCCATAGGGCCGACTCGGCAATTGCCATGTCGGTTTCACGTCTTTATGCGTTTCATGGTTTCATTTCTGCACGGTTGGTTTAGGGGTGCTGCGCGCCCGGTAGGTAATGCACATTGTTAGAAGCAGCCGTAGATCAGTATGGAGCACCACCAGGATAAACCACCCAAAAACTGCCGCCCGGTCACGTGAAATTTCGGTCACGTGACCTGTCATCACGTGTCTCACGCCACCGCACGTGCCGTGGCGACACCGTCCGGCATCTCTGTGGCTGCTAATTACACCACTCACATAGCCTGGCAAACCTCCACAGCGCATATATTGGCACCCGTTCGTGCCCACGCCTGCATATGCTTACGGAGCATAGCACCGTATATATAGCGTGAAATCGCTTACTTGCCGCCCGTATATGGAGGACCCCGTTTGAGTGATACAGGTGCCATGGACTCGCATGCCACGCTGTCGGCGCTTCTCGAGCAGTTGGTGTACATTGACAACTTTATGAATCCCACCAATCCGGGTGAGGAAAACACGCCCAACTTGGACATCGATGGACAGCTTCTGATTGATCTCGCTGCGTTTGCGGACGACTCGTTTATCTTCCCGGATGAGGAAACCAAGCCTAGAACCAACAGCAACGACAAGGAGCCTGGCTTCTCACCGAACAACCTACATGACCTCAACGTGGACTCTTCAGACAACAATTCGCCTAACAGCGTGAATTCTTCCGCGTACACGGACTCCACGGGAACCGTGGCCAAAACCGGGGCCATTCCCGACTACAACATCCTGAACTTACCCAAGTTCCCAGTTCCGCCTGGGGCGAAGCTGCTGCTTGTTCTGGCGGGCTTGTCCCAGAACCAGATAGACCTCCTCAGTGCGTTGATCGCACAGCACCAGCTGAGCCTCGGCAATGGCCAGCGCCCACCGACTCTCCCCACACAGGCCCATGGCTTGCTAGACCAGTTCAACTCGCCTGTCAGACAGCATAGCCAGATACAAGGAATTCAGACCACCACGCCGCCCACGATCAGCAGCTCGGCCACGGTGACCCCGACAGCGCTCCTGAACAACACCTCAGAGTCGGATATTGCCAATGGATCGGACCTCGACAAGCGCAAGCGCAACACTGCGGCACTGGCGCGGTTCCGCATCAAGAAGAAGCTCAAGGAGAAGCAGATGGAGGGCAAGATCCTGAACTTGACCGAGTTGATCAAGAAGTTTGAGCTGAAAGTGCAGCAGTTGGAGATGGAGAACAAGTTGTTGCGCAACTTGATCATCGAAAAGGGTCTGCAGAAGAGTGACGACGAGCTCAAGTTGCTCAAGGAACGCGCTACCATGAAATAGCTCAGCCGGTATGAGTTTATAGATCATAGTGATACAGTATGTCAGCAGCAGGGTAGTGAGAGGAGAGAGGGAGAGAGGGAGAGAGGGAGGAAGAGGGAGAGAAGTACACTGCTGCATTGTACCGCATCAGAGGACCCAAAACCAATTCCGCTAGATTATTGAGGAACCAACCATTACCCCTGTTTTCCAGCAAGCAAGGTCTCATCTCCACCGATAACCACCCATTTGCCCTACGCCTCTCTTGCTTACAAATGACAAACTGACACTTGCCAGATCAGCCGCATTGATCCGATGACAAATAACCCCCACGCGGGATATTCGGCCCGTTTCCGGGAGCCGGAACCGGTCGGTGGACTTCTGCTGGGAGTTGCACGCGAAAAGTCCCCAGTTTAGTGTGGTTCCTGCAAAGCCACAGTTGGCTACATTTCAGGCACTGTTGGAGCCTTGTGTGTGGCGGTATGGCGTCAAAGGAAAAGCATTTCTACTCTGATCGGGGTGCACAGTGGGGGTGGCTTGAAAAAAGGGTTTGCTCACATGGAGATGCAAGCTCATGATAGAGCTCGCCTCGTGGAGCAGGGGTTGAGGACCCAAATTACGACGGTGTAGATTTATGGGCTGAAACTCTGTGGGAACGAACACCAGCCAGAAAGGGTCCTGCAAAAGGAAAGACGTCTTTTGTTTGTGGTTTTGTGGGGTGATTGGCTGCAACAACAGTGAAACGTAGTTCGGAATCAGTTTCTAAAGCGCATCTTCCCCTGACGCGCATTTTCCTGACGCGCATTTATCATTGGGAGAGAGCATTTGGACAAGAAGGATTTTGCAACTTCAGTGCCCTAGCCCCGGCAGCTAAGTACTATGCAGCACGCAACATGGGAAGACACCACTACTACCTGTGGAGGCGAGACCAGCTTCCAGTGGCCCTCAGATAGGCTTGGTAGGTGTCGCCCAGACACCAGTCAGCCAAGGCTTCTCGCCGATTGTGGGGAAATGAGGCCACAGGAGCCCAATTACGTCTTTCACACCCACACTCAAACACGGAAGCCCGGGCCTTTTCACTTTCAGCATGTCTCCTACGGCGTCACACCTTGTCTACATTAATTCAATGCTTCATAATTAGTCCTATAGTCTATAAACACACTGGATCCCGGGCTGTACGGGATGATAGGAAGACAGTGCTCGCAGCGCCCCAGAGGAGGCGTGCTTGCGTGCGTAGCGTCGTGGCTCTATAACCGGTGCAACAAAAGCATGGCAGGTAAAACGACGATAGTCTGGGCGAACAGGCGGAACTGCTCCGGAATTTTCATGGAACGAAGGTGGTGGCGTGGAGAGTGGGGACAAAAGACCCGGCTGTGATCACACGGTGGAAAGGTTCCTCTACGTCGGCGACGGGTCCTCGGAATGGTAGTCCATGTCGTTCAGAAAGCGGCGGAACTTGAACTTGCGCACGGCCTTGACCCAGTTAATGTGGTCGCTGTTCTTGAGGCCCTCCACAATAGACCCTATGGACGAGCCGCGCGAGGACGCGTTCAGATTCAGGTTGGCCAGCGTGGGCGACAGCAGGTTGGTGGCAGTAGAGTTGTTGCGCGTCAGCAGCGGCGTGTCGTCCGCAAACTGGTCCACCGGAAGCGTTTCTGGCGAGTCTACTAGCTGGATGGACCTCGGGATCGGCTTGTAGTGCGGCTTCCGGCCCGAAGCCACGGGCGGGAGTTCCGGCGGGATGATCTCCAGCTTTCGGCGGTAGTTGGCGCCGTCCTGGGTGGCCTTGGTGTGTTTGATGAACTCGTTGTAGGAGTCCAAAAGGAGCTCGTAGATGATGGTGCGGGCGCACGCGAGATCGGCGTTCTGCGGCATCTCAGCGTCGCTGAAACGGCACCTGATTGCGTGCGGCAAGTTGACCTCCTTCAACAGGTCCACTAGAAAGAACGCTCGGTATATGATGCGCCAGTGGGCCTGGTGATCCACAGCCCCTAGCAGCCGCTGGAAGGAGTCTAGCTCCACGATGAACTCAAGGTTCTCGAGACAGTGCGACGAGCTGAGAAACTGCACGAAGTTCACCTTGTTGTAGGGCCCGTGGCTCGGCTCGGGGGCCGTGGCGGAAAGCACCTCATCGAGCAGGGGAATGACCCGCACCAGCTTGGACGTGAGTGCGTAGTTGAAGGACGAGTAGCCCGCCTCCACGCCCGGTTCCGCAGGCGGGCCTACGGTGATTTCAGGCAAGGACATGGGGTGGCATAAGAAACAGATAGTGGCGAAAACACCTCCGTGGGAAATGCCCCGGTATATACCGAAACGCAGGCGCGGAATTGGCCCTGTGGGCATTTCGAGCCACGAAAAAACCCTCGCTGAGCCCTGGCTAATTAGCTAGCGAAAAGATGCGCCCGGCGGTCACGAGCCCCGCTCGCGGGGACGCCTCGCGAACCCGCTTACATAAGCAGGCTTTTGGGGGCGCCTGCTCGCGCCAGGGGGCCCGCCACCGCACCGCCGCTCGCTGGGCGCCTGCCACGGCGCCCGCGGCCACGCCGTCCAGTTTTCAGGGCCCCTTTGGCCAAAACGCGCCCGGCGACGACACCCCCATATCCACTGGTGTACGGGTGTGTTACCAGCCGATGCGCGCTGCGGGTGCTCGTGCGCGTGCGCGCACCAAGTGTTCTGCAGCTGGTTTAGGGTCATCAGGAGATATGCGGGGACGCCTAAAAGGGAATCACAAGCCCCAACTGCAACGGTTCTCTAAGCCCGCCTGCGCGGGGACGCTGCCAGGGGAGCCGTTTCAGTGGCTGGATGGTCTTTCTGAGGGGAGTCGCCAGCAAGGGGGGCTGAGGCCCGAGCCTTCAACCTGCATGCAGAAGGGGCTATTGCTCCCCGTTAGGGGCGTTGGCAGGGTTACGGCGGCTAAACCGCCAAACGCTGGGGCGGGCGGGCGAGGCGTGCAAACACATGCGCATCTTTTTATGGGGTGCAAAAACTGTCGTAAATATTTCCTAATGCGGTGCGGCCGTTTTTGACGTATAACGTCCAACGGCCGCGTCTCTAAACAACTCAATGTAACGTTTTCGGTTCCTGCTCGGCCGCGCGGCTCTGTGTACACCGGCCGGCGTCTAGAAGCCGAACGGGTTATCGGCGGTGGCCGCCTGGAGATTGGCCCTGCGGCCCGTCTGCTGCGGCTGCAAAGACGGGCCATTGCCAAATCCGGCGCCCGTGGGCTGAGACTGCAAAGGCTGCGAATTGAACCCGTCAAACTGCTGCTGTCCAAATGTGGTGCTGGGGTGCTGTCCAAACGACTGCCCGCCGATGCTGGTGTTCTGGAACGCGTTGGTGAGCTGGTTGAGCTGCGGCTGGGCCGTCTGGAACGAGTTGGATTGAGGGTTCGCTCCAAACGACGGCTGGCCGTTGAGTGGCTGCGAAAAGGCCCCTGGGGACTGTCCAAAAGACGTCTGCGGAAAGCTCGGCTGGCCAAAGCTGGTGGGCGGCAAGCCGCCGGTGTTCTGGCCGAAAGGCTGCTGGAAACTGGTGTTCTGGGGCTGGAAACTGGCGTTCTGGGGCTGGAAATTGGCGTTCTGGGCTTGGAATCCAGCATTCTGGCCTCCCTGCGTGAAACTGTTCTGGGAGAAGATGTTCTGGGAAAAGCTGTTCTGGGGCTGCGAAAAACTATTCTGCGCCTGGGGAAAACTGCTACCAGGATACCCACCCGTGGCCTGTCCAAAAACGGATTGCTGCCCCCCGGTAGCCTGTCCGAAGGCCTGTTGCCCGCCTTGACCAAAGCCATTTTGAGGCTGTCCTCCAGTAACCTGGGCACCCACGGGGTTGAAGCCACCGGTTATCTGCTGACCGAAAGACGACTGCGGAACAAAGCCGCCCGTGATCTGGCCACCCGTTTGCTGAACCGGAGCCTGGCCAAAAGTAGTGGTTGGCATCTGTCCCACCTGCTGTAACGACTGGCCTCCAAAAGAGACATTGCCCGTTTGCAAAGGAACAAAAGTCGGCTGGCCAAAGGAGGTGGCCGGAGGACCAGCCTGAGGGCCCGTTTTCTGGGCGGTGAAGGTCGTGGTTCCCGCCTGCAAAGGAACGATTCCAAACGTGAGCTGCGGCTGCAAAATGCCGGTCGCCTGAATGGGGATAAATCCTGTTGGTTGAGCAGTAATAGGAGCAAAGCCCGTTGGCTGTACCGGAATGAAGCCTCCCGTTTGTTGCATAGGCAAAGGAATAAGGCCGTTTGCAGGGACTCCGGAACCGGTCTTTTGCACACCAAACTGCTGGCCAGGCTGAATCAAAGTGCCAGTTTTCACCGGTGTCAACGCCGGTGCCGAAGGAGTTTGCGCCTCCTTAGGAAGTGGCGGGACAGGCTTACCAAGATTGCTTGCGCTAGGGGCCAGCTCCAACGGCTTGATATTGACCAAGTCCTGCAAAGAGCCGGTATATTGTGGGGTCTGGGGAGCCGGCTTCGACAAGTCCTCGTTCGACCGTGCTGCAGGCTTGACGGCCCAAGCATCGTCCTCAAATTTGGACGACAGAGGCTCGTTTTTGGGCTCCTGCGGCAACGGCAAATCACGTGCATCCACCTTGGACACCTCAGTGGTGGAATTGTTCTTCAAGGCACCCGTGGGCCCAGTAAAAAGACTACCGGAGGCTGGAGGCTCGGGAGTGGACTTTTTGCGGTCAAACTTGGCGTCCAAGAACTTCATCACACGCAAGATATCGCCCTCGCGTAAACCCAAGGTGCGCAACAATGACGGAGAGATATCCTCGAGAATGTTTTCGTCCATCTGCTCGCGGTTGAAGTTGAGAGTATACCGCTGGCAGTTGCCGAGGTCAACTCCGCACTGGAGAAAGAACTCGAACCAGTCGTAGTCCGGCTCGCCCACAGGAATAGAAGAGTTTTTGGGTCTTGCTGGCTGGGCCGGGGGGACATCGTTAATCGCCGCCATGGCCAGCTTGGAAGCGCCACTCTTGGTCTGCGACTTGCTTCTTTTGAGCGCCTGGTTGGCCACCTGCTCCTTGTATTCCGCCAAAGATGTGCCTGTCACCTTCTCCACGTACTCAAGGTCCTCCACACACAATTTGACAGCTGCCACGGCAATTTTCACGCCGTTGGTTTTGTGCAAGTGGATCTTTCCTTCCATGCACCCCAAAAACTCGGCTTCCACCTTGAAAGACCCGGAGCTGTCGATCCACGTTCTTACCCGGTGCACATTGGGCAACAGCTTGTCAGCAGAGCCGTCTTGCGAATTCCGTTTTGCCTTGTCTCTCTGGACCCGGTCATTTTCGCGAATACGGTCTCTTTCGTCACGAGAGCGGCCCTTGGACTTCTTCTTATTCTCCACCACGCGGCCCTTAGAAGACGCCTTCTGCGACTTGCGTCTCTGGACACCATCGGTGAGCTCGTCCAAGTTAGTGGTGCCCAAAATCTCGATGTACAGAGACGGAACCACGCCCTGGCGGCCGCTGTCCACCTTCTCGCACATCCACCAGTCACGGGACTTGGTTTCGTTGACAATGTACACCTCGTCGCCCTCCTTGGCGTTCAACTCGTCGTCACCCTGGGCCTGGAAATCGTACAAAAGACGGCCAATCTTGCGATTGCTAGCGGAAGTAGAGGTGGTGGACGCCTTGGCCACTTCCCGCAAGCCCTTGGCAGCCTCAGCGCCTTTCAAGTCGCCCAAAATCGTGTGGATGGCGTCCGCCACGTCCTTGGAGCCAGCGTGCAACTCCATCGACGCCTCCGGGTTCTTGAAGTCCATGAAAAGGTGCTTCTTCTCGGTGCTGAAGCTGACCAAGTCACGCACACGCCACTCGTTGTCGAGCAGCGAGGAGGACTTGAGCTTCAACTTCTTGGGGTTCTGCGTGTTGGGCTTCAAGATGATGCGCCCGTTGCCGATGGCCAACACCACCGCGCGCTTCTTGCGCCCATCCACCTCGTCGATATACCATTTGAAGTACTCGCCATCAAAGTTGTGTTCCTGGGCGTCCTCGTCGTCCAAAGCGGCGTTATTGTCCTCGTAGTTTCGGCTGGTGTGCTCTTGAGAAGGACCTGGCCTCGAGGGCATGGGCGGGGGAGCGTCTTCCTCCACGTCTTCCACCTCCTCTCTTTGGGGGGCCGGGGGCTCGGCATAGGCCGTCTCAGGCTCCACCTGCGGCGCTGCGGGTGTCCTGTCGCGATGCTGGGGCGGTGGGAGAAGCTGACTAAGCGGGATCTGGGCCTGGGGGGCTGCTGGGGCCGTTCCAGAGTCGATTTCAATGTAGTTGGAGGGGATAAATCCGTACGAGCCGCCGCTGGCGGCACCCACAAGAAGCCAGTCGGGGTCACCTAAGTCGTAGATGTTAAAACGGTCGCCCTCGTTGAACGCCAACTCCTCCTCGGTCTGCTTGTCGTAGTCGTAGAGGGCGGTGGCTGTCTTGAGAACAGGGGCCTGGTTGTTAGTATAGGGGCTCCAGGGGGCCAATGGGTGGCTAGTCACATACCTCCTCAATGTAGTTGGACGGAATGAGCCCCACGGGCTCCTCGACTTCCGCCTGGTCGTTTTCAGGTAGCACTCTCTTTTTCACCTTCCACCACTCGTCGATGGTGGACTTCTCCAAAAGGTACAACAAGTCTTCGGCGTGGATCGACAATTCCTCATCGGCCTGGGCCGTGTAGTCGTACACGGCCTTGTACACGCCTATGTAGAGCGACATTCGGATCGACTATGTGTGGGACAGAAGCAATTGGTGGACGATTCAAGTGGGTGGTTGGTGCGGGCACGAAAAAAGGGGTAGGCCAAGTGGAGGTTGAGGAAGAAAACGACAGAAAGGGCGTCTTTTGGGCCGTTGAGAGGCGAAGTGGACTTTCTGTGACGAACCGCGGTTCTGCTGTTGTAGACAGAAATTTGGGGTCTGGGGGCGAAACCGGGGCGGTTATTCGTGTTCTGGCTGTGCGCTTACAGGGTGGACTTACTGCGGAATTCGGCTATGGAAGTCACCAACTACTGAAACCTTGAGAAGAAGTGTCCTCGAACCCGACGCCAAAGATGGTGGCGACCCACTGAAGTGTACTGTATCTACGTATTCTTGATCCACGCTGCGAGCAGGGCTTCTGGTTTCTAGTTTCTGACCTGGCTGGCACTAAGCCACCATAGAATGCTTTCAGCAGAGATCTCTTGAGATCGGACAGGTCTGTGGAAACCATTCACAAGGAAAGAGAACGGTGGGTGGAAGAGACAGTCTCCACCAGATGCCTACTTTTCGCAGTTTTTGGAGTGCTGTCTTTCGGTGTAGACCCCGGTGGGCTCCTGTTGGTGATTACCAAGACATCCTTCGTCTTCAAAACACAGATAGCGCTGAAGACCCAGCTCACGTCATAAAAGCCAATTCTTTGATCCACGCTGTGCCATGAACCAAATGAACTCAAAATGCTTCGGGAAATATGGTTTGGAGTGGGGTGTCCAGGAATATTAGACTCTGAGCCGGTGTGTTTTGGGATGATATAGATACAGTCCAGCTCAGTTTCCTTCTTATGACCGTGGATATGCCCAATCCAGCTCAACCATGGCGCTTCGCTATTGGCCCAAATACCTCCCACCCGCTAAACCACCTACAAGCAAAATCCCTGGCTGCGAAAACGATCTCCGGAACTTCTCCACGCGTCTTGGTGAATCGTAGTGTGCATGGATTACCCCATAGTTGGACTTTCATCACTGAGAGGTCTTTTTCTTGAAATTTTCACTGCTTTCGTTCAATAAAGATGAATCACGTTTCGGCGGTTTCCCTACTTCTTATCGATCTTGTCTTTTCGCAGCAAAAACGACAAAATCATACATTTACTAGAGTACTCTTTATAATTTTGCTCTATACTGGCCTAGCCGAAAACAACATAGGCTTCTATTAGTAGCTTAGTTGACCGAGGCCACGTCCTGGCTGCCATTCAACAATGTGTTGGTTATGTTTTTCAATGCGGAAACGGCAGTAAAGTCGAAATTCTCCACCGTCGAAGCTCCCACATGGGGCGTCAAAACCACGTCCTGTCTTCCAATCAATTCAGGGTGGATTATAGGCTCTTTTTCAAACACGTCCAAGCCAGCATACAAAACCTTCCCCGACTTTAAGCCCCTTACCAAGGCCTCCTCGTCGATGATGCTGCCTCTACCAATGTTGACGATCCTGAAAGGCCGCGAGAACGCGTTGATGGTGTCGTCGTTGATCAAGTGCTTGGTCTCCGGAGTTCCAGGAGCAGCAATGACCACCAAATCAGCAATATCCTTGGTTTCATTCAAGGACTTGTGGAAGGTGACAGGGTAGTCCAACGAAGCCTCTTCGTGCGCAGAAAGCTTCGTTCTCTTGATGTAGTGGATGTTCATACCCAAATGTGCCAACCTGGAACCAATGGTCTGGCCGATGTTTCCGAAACCTACGATAATGGCGTTGTGGCTGGCGGGACAGAGGTTTTCTCTTTTGCCCGTCACATGGCCGAAAGCATAGGCTCCACTGGGGTCGCCCGGGATGGCTTTTCCGGCCTCGCTGTCGAACTCGGTGGTCTCGTCCAACAGTTTTCTGATGCCTTGGGTGTGGTTGGTCTTCGGCGTGATATTCTCCATGAAGATCTTGAAGTTTCTGAACGCACCAACGGTGTGGTAAACTACAAGGTCTGCCACCGGGCTAGCGGCACCCTCCGAAGGGACGTTGGTCAACACAATGCCCCTCTCGGCCATTCCAGGGCCATCGTAGTCGTCGTAGCCCACAGAACAGATTGCAATGATCTTCAAGCTTTTGGGCGCATGGGCCAACACGTCTCCTTTGAAACCGCCCACAGCAACGAAACCCAACCACGCGCCGTAGATCGCCAGGATGTTGCTGAGCTTGGTTTTGAAGTCCTCAATGAGCTGCTCCTTTGAAGTGATATGGTAGCGAATGGGCTCGAAATGGGTGGTGAACTCCTTGTACTCTGGAAGGGAGTAATTCAAGTCGCCCATGAAGAGAACCTGAGGTTTGGACATGGTGAGGGGGTGATGAGAGTAGTTTTTGGTGTGGTTGGTGGTCTATCCTTTAAAGCGGACCTGCGGTGGTGGCTGAAAATTTTATGCTGGAGACTGCCCCATATTTAAGGATTGCCTAGAAAATGCCGCCTGCAGAAATGGAGGCGCGAAAGAAGAAAATGCAGATCGGCCCGGAGACAAAACGGAAGGCCACGCCGAAATGGTGGCGAAAAGAGGTGAAATGAGTAGTCTTTACAGGTAACTCAAGCAGAAGCTAATTCAAAAGAGGGTGCCCCAATGGGATAATGCCCAAAGCTACGGAACGCAACCTTAAAGAGACCACATTCTCGGACTACACTCGAGATAGTACTGAAAAGCGTTGGTGCCAAATTTGGTGCCGTCCAATGCAAAGCCTCTTAGATAAGGTGAACAGAAGGCGTTATAGACAAGGCACTATTGGGGGCTTAGGCTTCTGATTAGGGGTTGATATGGAGTGGCCCCACTTAAAAGTTTGATAGGAGAGAAAGCATACTTTCGAATCGTAGATACTAAGAAGGTGGGTTTAAGGGCTTTGCAGCCTGCCACCATTTCGCTGTAACGTTTATTATCGATAAATAGAGCCACATCCAATACAGTCAGCGCTATGATGAATATATCGATTCCTTAATATGCTAGGGGATTGTTGGACTCGTCAAGAAGAAATGAGGTGCAGAGTGTCTAGTGGTGGTGGTGGCCCGGCTCACCCAAGTATTTGGCGGCGTACACAGTACCACACTGCCAGCATCTACCGGGGTTGCCCTCCTCCACCTTCATCCAGTAGGGGTGGTGGTCCTCACTGCCCTTGCCTCTGCAGCCCACGTAACGGTAGCCCACGTAGGTGGGGACCAAGTAGGGGTCCTTCATGGTACCTTGGCCCTCGAAAATGGGCTTCTCCATGTCGAAAACATCGACACCCTCCATCTTACCCAACAACTCGAATCTTTCCAAACCAGTGGCCTGGTCCAAGTCGGAGGGAATAGTGCCTGGTTGGGCACCAGGACCGATCAAGGAGCCATCGGGACCAGTGACCTCGGCCAAAGTGGCAGCGGTCTTGGTGGGGGTGGAAGACTTGGCCTGCTGAGCCAAGATTCTGCCGCTAGACAAGAGTCTGTTGGACTGTCTGGCGATGCGCAACGTGCGGGAAAGCATTCTGGGGGTTAGTACGGGGCTTGAAGGATGGGTATTTCCTAGGGAAACGTGAAAAATACACCTCATTGTCTTTGTAACACATGGTGGCACACGGAAATTCAATGTTGGAGCTTCAATTGCGACAGAGAAGGCCCCAGGTGTCTTCCAAGGTTGCCCTTCTGAGCATCACAAGGGCGGTGCAAATGGTGGTATAATGGGCTGCAATTTTTCCCACGAGACCGCTGGAGTACAGAAACCAGAGTATCAAAAGATCAAGGGTACATACATGTGTGGATGTGTGGATTGAAGCTGTGTGGGCCACGATATACACGGTTCCGTTGTGTTTATATGGGCTCAGTGGCCAGAAAATCAGCTAATTTGTTAGGAAAATTTTGGGGAGTGCGCCTACCGGGGTAATTTGGACGGTTTTATTGGCTGCGGTAAGAGGGAATCATCCGTGCACCAGAACAAAGACCCGTACACCAAATCCGGATAAACATCCGTGCACCAGAACGTCTAGGGCTACAGCCCTCATATGTCACGTGCAAAATTTGAGCATCCCGTGCGCGCAAGGAAAATTTTGAGGACTGCTTCTCGTTTGGTGGACCTGCACACGGCCCCGGACGGTTTCTCCCTCCAGTCTCCAAGTGAAAAACAGATTTTTTTTCCAGTGTTCCTTATAGATTGTTCTATTAGCACATAGGTATGTACCCGTGTACCGCAACGTGGTGATATATAGGCTAGAACTGGAGCCATGAGAGAAAGACAGCTACCAACTTAGCTCAATACGACGATCAGAACTCTAGTTGAAAAGTTTTCAATACTACCTACCACCATCAAATACCCCGTGCCACACCATAAGACCTTTTCAACAACGTACTAACAGTCAGTCAACATGCCTAAGAAGAGATCGTCCAACGGAAGAAACAAGAAGGGTAGAGGCCACGTCAAGCCCGTCAGATGCTTGAACTGTGCCAGATGTGTGCCCAAGGACAAGGCCATCAAGAGAGTCACCATCAGAAACATGGTTGAGGCTGCTGCCGTCAGAGACTTGTCTGAGGCCTCCGTCTACCCTGAATACGCCTTGCCCAAGTTGTACAACAAGTTGCACTACTGTGTCTCGTGCGCTATTCACGCCAGAATTGTCAGAGTCAGATCCAGAGAGAACAGAAGAGTCAGAGCTCCTCCTCAGAGAAAGAGATTCACTCAGGACAAGAAAGTCAGCCCCGCCGACGCCGCCAAGAAGGCTAACTAAATGTGCTAGTGGCTGCCCGGCGATGATGTATATCATATAGATTATTCAGGGTCAACTGGTATTAATCGACAACACTGTATAACGACAACTGTAAGGAGGAGTAGTGAGGGCAGCCGGGGTGGTTGGAACTGGAGTGGGTAGTCCAGTGAACATGGAAATAGAACCGGACCATTCATGTAAAATGGCAGTGCGTAACGACCTGGTTTCTCGCTAGCAACGTTACCAAAAAGGAAGGATCACACAAGACGAAAAACTACAGAATGGACGATGCGGTACCGATGAAGGCCTTGTCGTAGACGACGTTGGACACGTTGGCTGTGGCTTGTCCAAAACAGCATGAGAGTAAGATCGTCAAAACCTGCACTCTTCGATAGCCTATGGCTCCACAGCCATACTAAACATAAACCCACAGTTTTCAGCGCAGACCGCTGTAGCAAAAAACGATCCAACAAGCAATCAACAAGCAAGCGATATCTTCATTCTCCAGAAAAGAGCCCGTTTGCTTGTTGATGACGGCAATTGGGGGCCCATTTCTGGTCCTCCAGATCGCAGCTGGTAGAAGCCGAAATCAGCCTCTGCAGCCCAAAACGAGCCCAAAAAAAAGTTGGCGGCACAGTAACTTCAGCATCTAAAACCCCTGCGTATTTACAGCCTCTCTCCTGCTGCCTAGTGACGGCAAGTTGCTTCTCTTCTTTCGCCCGTATTCTTGGCCTGCACACACCCGTTTGCGAGCGTCACCAGAATAAAAATTACATCCTTAGGGATACCCCCGGACCAGCAGCAGCAACACAATTGGTTCACCCTGCGCCTAACAGCGGCTTTTTCATCCACATTCGCGTGTCCCCAGCCCCAGGGCCCCATTTGCCCCACATCCGTGCACCAGGCCCCTTTCTCCGTTTCTCCACAGCGTCCCAGCACATGCCATAATGACCCTGGACGACACCTGGAAGTTCTCGCAGTGTTTTGGCGACAAAGGCGATGTCGAGAACATAACCGAGGCCGACATTATTCTGACGGTGGAATTCGACCACCAGGGCGACTTTTTAGCTACCGGCGACAAGGGCGGTCGTGTGGTGCTCTTCGAGCGCAATCTGGCCAAGAAGAAGCGCAGTTGTGAGTACAAGTTCTTCACGGAGTTCCAGAGTCACGATGCCGAGTTCGACTACCTCAAGTCGTTGGAGATCGAGGAGAAAATCAACAAGATCCGCTGGTTGCGCAGCTACAACAACCTGTTGTATTTGTTGTCCACCAACGACAAGACCATCAAGTTGTGGAAGGTGGCAGAGCGCCAGGTGAAGCTCGTGGCGGAAAACAACCTCAACGGCGCGTCGTCGTTGGGCCCCAAGGCCGTGGACGTGACCAGCTTGCGGTTGCCACGCATGACGTTGCACGACAAGCTCATTCTGGCGCAGCCCAAGAAGATCTACCTGAATGCGCACGCGTATCACATCAACTCCATCTCCGTGAACCTGGACCAGGAGACGTACCTCTCGTCCGACGACCTCCGCATCAACTTGTGGAACTTGGGCATCGCGGACCAGCTGTTCAACATCGTGGACATCAAGCCCACCAACATGGAGGAGTTGACGGAGGTGATCACCCTGGCCGAGTTCCACCCGCAGCACTGCAACTTGTTCATGTACGCGTCGCTGAAGGGTACCATCAAGCTCCTGGATATGCGTCTGAACCTGTTGTGCGACGCGCACGCTAAGATCTTCGAGGAGTACTTGGACCCGGCGGCCCACAACTTCTTCACGGAGATCACCCTGTCGATTTCCGACGTCAAGTTCAGCCAGGACGGCCGCTACATAGTGTCACGCGACTACATGACCGTGAAGCTCTGGGATTTGGCCATGGAACTGAAGCCCGTCAAGATCATCAACGTGCACGAGCATTTGCGCGACCGCTTGTGCGACACGTACGAGAACGACGCCATTTTCGACAAATTCGAGGTGCAGTTCAGCGGCGATAACCGCTCCATCATGACGGGCTCTTACAACAACAACTTCATGATATACCCCAACGCGGTGGGCGAGTCCAAGGACAAGGCCACGCGTCTCAATTTTGCAGCCAAGGGCCATCCCGATGCCGACAACCTGGACGACGACGACGACGTGGAGTCGCCCCCGACTGACTCGGACATGTACCCGCAATCGCCCAACTCGCAGATAGACCAGGACGACGACCAGGAGGAGATCATTTTGCAGGCAGACAAGTCGGCGTTCAAGTCCAAGAAGCACGACTCCGGCGGCTCGGTCAGGCGCCGCATGATGAGCGGCGTGGGCCACGCGGGCGCAGGGGACTTTGACAACATCGACTTCAAAAAGAGCATATTGCATTTGTCGTGGCACCCCCGGGAGAACTCCGTGGCCATAGCTGCTACCAACAACTTGTACATTTTCTCCACATTGTGAGGACTAATACAAACAGCTGTGTGTCGCAGGTGCGATGCCGTGCTGGCTGTGCCAGTGCGGCGGAGACTCGTGTTTGCGGCTATGTATTTGAATGGATCATTTTAGCAAGCGTAGAGAGAGGAAGAAAGGAGCTTGAAAGTCACGGGGAGCAAGGCTTTGCGTATTCCTGTGACTTTGTTGGTGTTCTTTGTGCGAATAGTTGGGCCTGTGGTGTTTGAAGTGGGCTTTGAGGCAGGCCTAGGTTGGCGGTCAGCTGAATAGTTGTCCTCGAAGCTGTGAATATTGTTGCGCTATTGGTGCATTATTAGCGGAGGAGGTCTTGATTCAGGCTGAAAGGGCTCGTGGGAGCAGATGAGCACTCAGTATAAGTAGGCACGCAAAGTCGTCACTATCGATGCATCTTCACCTAAAGTCCCTCTTCAGCAAATGTGCATTCTCACCAAGTGCACCGCTCCACAAATAGCACAGTTCAAGAGGCGCGCTGTTCCTACAACACTGCCCTAGTTCTTCCTGTTCCTTTTGCCAACCCGATATACAACCACGTTTGTTCCAGCCCTCACCTTCTCTTCTCTTCCTGCTCTTTCTACAGCCGCTCATTTAATCTGTATTCCTATGCTATAGCGTTTAGCTCTCAATGTGTCTGTTGACGTCAGAGTTCCAGAACAACGTCTTGTCGCCGTCGCCCCAGAAGAACTTCTTCTGTCTCAAGTTCTGGTACTCGTACTGGGTGGGCCACTCCTCGTCGGAGAGCTCTCTCAAGTGCTTTCTGTGCTCAGCGTGGTGCAACTCGGTCTTGGTCACGGGGATGGCGGTCAAGATGAGGGCAGGCACAGCGACAAAGTACGTGAGCTTCTTCCACAACTCCGTCACGCTCTTGGAGTGGTGCACCTTCTCCTCGGCAGTCTTCTTGAAAGACTCGCCAGCGGCCTTGTCGTAGGTGCGGAAGGCATTGTCTTTGATGTACTTCGACACGTGGCCATGGCCGTGCGAATTGAATCTGGTAAAGATGCGCTGGGTGTTTCTGAACATGGTGTTGTTACAGTGTAGCACAGGGGAGATGAATGGGGTGGTTTTTTCTGTGGTTGGCGGCGCGCTCATTGGCCCGAAAGAAGTCACGTGACGTCCTGCAGGTGGGTATGGGGCGATCTGGTGGAACATTTTGCAGCTGGAACATTTTGTGTGCTGGAATGGGGATTCAGTTGTTGAGGAAAGAGATGAGCTTGGAGAGTGCAGAAAGGGTTGATTATGAGATAAGACAGCTTTCCAAACATATATGTGTGGAAAAACTGTAAAACGCCTGTTGGGACGAGCATTTGCATAGGCACCATGTGTCTCACTAGGACAGGGTTCTACTTGGGTAAGAGAGCACATGCTGTGCGTTTTCCCCTTTGCCCAATCCAGTGGTACCGTACTGGTATATCGCATAATCGACAGCAGAGCTGGTGGTGCCCTCGAGGGGGACCCATTTATTTGGCATGCTAGAGACTGCACTATGCCCAGCAGACACTATAAGGAGAGGTACACTTGGCCAATTCTCAGCATTTTATCTTACATATTCAAATAATGTTCATCCCCAATTCCAGGGACACCCTGCAGCCTGGCCAAAGTGCTTCCAGCAGCTATCTCGCTTTGCTTTTCTTCTGGTCACTTTCCCAAGTGTTCCTTGCGATATGGCTCTTTGCCATTCAGAGTCGTGTGTATGAAACCTTGCAAGCTCTTCACGAGCACATCCGAGAAAACTCCGCAGAGGGCAGACAAGGCCCCGCTACTTGAGTGAGGCATCCATAATGGCGTCGATTCTTATGTGCGGAGTGGCCTAAGAGGAGCCCCTTTTCCAACTTAGAAACACCGCAGGGCGTTAGATGGACTGATATGGACCAGACGTTCGTTACCTTGATATAGAAAGACAGCAATAATTCCATACAGGCTATCTTGGGCTCCAAGCTTTCAAAATCAGCCACTACTGGGCCCGAATGTAGTTCTCAAGGAGGCGACCAGCACCGTAGGGAGTTTCACTAACATATTCTGTTTCATAATACGTTTTATGGATTCTTTAAATGTCACATAGTACACACCAAATCAACTGGTAAGGTAACTCTGCCAGTATCCTTACGCATATTCGTTCATTGAGCCTGCCATAGAACATATATTGCAACCACAAATTCGCAAAAAAGCTCCCAAGCAATTTCGCAACCATTTCATCCTTGGAAGCGTGCGTTTTCTCCGGTTTTCACATAGCACCTCCCGTCTTCTGTCATCAACACAGAAACAGTACTTTTTAGTTGTCTTAAATTTTTCACATTCCCCCAATGTCTCCCACTTCCCATGCACTCCTCTCATTAACTCGTTCATTACTCCTATGTACACGAAACCTACGCCCTGGCTGGCTTAGAGCTCTTTCCGTTTCCCAACGGCGGCATGGGCTCCTTGACGTTTTCCTCCTTCTTTAGAGGAGCCTTGCTTTCGTCCAACCGCCTCATCTCCTCCAACATCTTGTCCTGGTCCTGGTACTTCAGCAACTCGATCTGCTTGAGCTTCTTCTCTACCTCGTCCTCAAACCTGTAGCCCGACACAAACGTCAGGAAGTGGAAGTAGTCGTGGCGAATGGCCCCGAAGTGCACCTTCAAGTGGCTTTCCAGGTCGAGAAGAAGGTCCTCCAGCAGCTTTCCTTCTAGCAACCGCAGCAACTGCTGCTCGTGAAACTCAGTGAGGTTTCTGGTGATCAAGTACTCCACCAAGAGCTTGTGCTTGTCGTGAGAGCCGTAGAGAAACTGGAGGTAGTCATCGTCGTCAAAGTGTTTGACAGGAATGTTGTCGAAGTCGTTGTCGTCCTTTTTTAACGTCTGGGAAATCTGGTCCTCGGCTGAAAGACGTAGCTGCGACTTCTTACCGGCCAAGCTGCTCTCGTGCATCTTCAAGAACTTGTCTACTTGGCGTGCGGGTACCCAAAGACGCAACTTTGGCAAGAACATGTTCCCCTTGAAGGTCTTGGCCATTAGGCCCTTGTCGCCGTATTCGTTGTGCAAAAGCAGACTGAAGTCGTTGGGGACGTAGGCGGGAACACCTTCCAAAATAGTAAGCTTGAGTGGCAGAAGCTCGCGCAACCGCGCAAAGTGAAGATTTTTGCAGTTGTACGCTTCTAAGTGCTCGTTTCGGTCATAGTCCGAAACCTTTTTGTCGGCAGTAAAACGCCCCAAATTGGCTGGTAAGTCTTCGTCAAAGCGAAGAGGGGGTTTGGCATCCGATAGGGCCAAGCCCGTGATATCGATGTAGGCGCCCGTATCGAGGTCGATGAAACGAACATCGATATTGTTGTTGCCATTTCCCTTGACTCTCTTGGAAATGAACGACGAGCAGTCCAAAAAGTAGCGTCCGAAACGAAGTTCGTCATTAACGTTATTGTTAGCGTCCACTATGATAGACTGGTTGAACTGTCTGGCGAGTCTGTGCATGTCCTCTATGGGCATCTGGACATCAATATCGTTATCCCACGGAAATGCCACCCCATCCCAGTACCACAGAAGAAGCAGCCCGTGAGCTATCCAGGTGTTCAAGTCATAGGTGTGTGTGAAGCTTAACCACGCTTTGATGAGCCCGTAGAGTACGGGGGCCTGGCGGTCGGTGTAGTTGATAATGCCACTGAAGAAGCGCCAGTCGTAGTGGCCCCCAAGAGCCCAATTGGGCTCCTTTTTGATGAGTTTGGCCTCGTCAAAGTACTTGGGCGGGTCTCTATGAGACTCGGAATATTTGAGGCCTTCGAGATAGCGCTTTTCAGATCCCCTGAGCTCTTCCTTAGTCTGCTTCACCTCGAGTTCCTTGATATATGCCTCCAGCTGGTCCACAAATTGCAGGTGCTTCAACTCGCGAATGTAGTCCACATGGTGCATGTCCACATCGTCGCTGGAGGTCCTTTCGACTACCGTGCGGGTCAACAGGTCCAACTGGTCCTTGGTGTTGAGAATAATGGCTTTGGAAACGTCTAAGATTTCCGTGTTCTTCAGCTTAAACTGCGCACTGTACCGATGGGGAATGTCGCTGTGGATGAGCTTCTTGCGGTTGGCCACATCCGAGGAAACGCCAACCTGCAAACCGTTGGCCCTGAAAATTGTTCCATGCTGCTCTGGCGTTCTTGGAAGAAGGAAAACCACCAGCTGCGGGGGAGGCATGAAATCGTTCACGTACAGCTTGGCCTCTATGATTTTGACCGACTTCTTGGCCCTTCCACCGGGCCCGAAAATGTGGAAGTGCGACGAGTACGGCTGCTCCCTTATATTCGTCATCAACTCGATGGCCTCGGGTCCGTGGACGTCGCTTTTTCCCGTTTTGAGGATTTCGTCGATATCGGCATCCTCTATGCAAAAATCCACGGGTTTTCGGAGCTCCATCTTGCGGTTTCGTAGGTCGCTGTTGGTGGCGAAGTTAAAGTCGTCGCAGGATTTCCGCTCGTTGCTAAGGAGGTGCTCGTCGAGAAGCGACAAGTCGGCCCAGTCGGCCCAGTGAAAGTAGTTGAGCTCGAGCTCCTCGAGGGGCCCTCTGCGCGCCGCCTGCGCGAGCTGGTGATACCAAAGACCAAGAGTGAAGCGTGGATCGAACGTCTGCATAAACGGAATCGCCTCGTTTTCCGGGTCCTCGAGGTACTCAGGGAAAGTGATCTCGTTATTGGGCTCCTTGTTACCCACATCTAGTAGGTACATGTTGCGGACGCGGTTATCGGAGGAGAGACCCTGCGGAAGCACCCTGGGGTCGTATTCCGCGTCAAAACGGGCATCGATGCGCTTGTTGAACGTTATGAGGTCCTTGGGGGGTACCAGGAAGGTGAGGAGCTTTTTGAGGTCCACCAACGATAGCCTCAGGAGCGGTTTTAGCGCCGAGGAGTTATCTTTTAGCACCAGAAGCACCCCAAAGTGGATGAGGAGAACGGTGGCCACGAGCAACAAGCATCGTGATTTGCGGAAACCCATTGTGTGGGGCCGATCTGAGACCGAAAATGCTGTGGTGAGAGGTAGGCGCAAAAGCCGGAGAAAAGCTTGTGGTGGGGAAGCCTATGGTCCAGGGGCCTTATAATCACCTTATATCTGCTCTAATGGTGAGTTTGTGGCCTCTCGGTGGCTGTAAACGAATAGTGGCAGCCTGAAGCAAATAGGCGGATCACTGAGTTGCCGATTATCACCGATGTAACCAAAAAGAACCGTGTGCTGATGGCTCCCGAACAGGGCAAAAGGTCAGCAAAAAACGCCAGAATGCGCAGAAACCGGCTGGGAAATATGCACGATGCTCTCGGATCACCTCACAATAGCACGCGACTATAGCCGGGTTTGGTGAACAGCTGGGCTCACAAGCTGGTTACAAGCATAGGTTTGCTACTGGTGCAGGTGCATATATTTCGGTGCGCGCACATATCGATTGCAATCTGGGGGCTGCATGCCAAGAAAAGCCTGTCCCAAAACGACGAAAGGTAGCACGACAGTAATGCATGCAGGAGATAAGAGCAATTCCTGGGGTACCGAACGGTGGGCGTGCGGTTTCGTTTGGGCCCTGGGAGGGCTTCTGGGGGAGGTCTTGATGGCAGTGGAACGCGTTCTGACGACCATTCAGCCCGCTGCACGTGACTGCTTGCCCAATCGGGCCTGTGCCGATCCGGGCGAAGCGAGTCCGCGCGGGGGCTTTAAGCAACAGATAACTGGAAAAACCGCGGTGATCGGCTGCGAATGGGGGCCTGTCTAGCACCACCAAAAGAGGGTAAGAGCTGGTGAAAGTCGGCAGTTGGGCTCCGGGCAAGAGTGTGGTGAGCGCTGCCAAGTTTCACGGCCATAGACCCCCAAATGAGCCCGTTTTCATGGTCCGTTTGAACACTCCAAGTAACTGGTCCCAGATATACGCACGACGTAATTTTCCGCACGGAAGAGTTTTTACCCCAAGCAACCGCTCCAGCTTCTTGCCATGCTCAAGTGGAAGGTCGTCTGCGTGCAGACAAACCCCCGGATCGGGCATGTGGAAGCGAACGTGTCGCGTGTGCGCCAGCTTGTGGCCCACGTAAGTGCAGCCGACCTAGTGGTGCTTCCTGAATTGGCCATCACGGGCTACAACTTTTCCAGCAAGGCGCATGTGCACCCCTACACTGAGGAGTACAACGGAACAGGCGCCACGCACCGCCTAGCACGCGAAATCAGCGAGCGTTTCGGCTGCTTCACGCTCGCCGGGTACCCTGAGAGGGCCGGGGATGCGATCTACAACAGCGCTGTTTTGGTGGGCCCCGATGGGAAGAGCATCCGCAACTACAGAAAGACACATCTCTACGAAACGGACGAGGTGTGGGGGTGCAGCGAGAACCCCGACCGAAGCTTTTCGCCGTTTCCATTGGTGGTGGATCGGGAGTACTATCTGAAAAACAGGGTGGCTGGCAAGCGCTATGCCACCGTGACCACCAGCATAGGCATTTGCATGGATTTGAACCCGTACAAATTCGAGGCGCCGTTCAACGCGTTTGAGATGTCAATGGCGGCGTTTGCGGCCAGGGCGAAGCTTCTCTTGTGTCCAATGGCGTGGCTTCTGCCGAGATCGCCCAGCATAGACGACAAGGTGGACGCGCAGACGCAGAAAGACCGAGGTCGGGAAATCCACGCGAGGTTCTTCTCGCCCGGGCGCACGGAAATCAACCTCCAGCAGCCCAAGACCGCGGACTTGAAGGCTACGGACGCTGCGTACTACGCGCAGCCCGAGCAGTCCACCATCAGCTACTGGATAGTGCGGTTTTTCCCATTTTTGCGGCACCCCTTCAACGAGCTCGACCAGACGTGGGTGCGCAGGGCCACGTTAGTGGCGTGCAACCGGCTGGGCGTGGAGGGCAGCGTGGTCTACGCGGGGTCGTCGTCCATAGTGCAGTTTGTGGCCAGCGAGGGGGTATCCGAGGCGCTCGACGCCAGCAATCCGTCCGCGGAGGTGCACGGGTCGCTTGGGCAGGGCAGCGAGGGCGTTTTAGTGCGGGAGGTGGAGGTCCAGCTCGACTAGGGAGGGGATGTGAACAGCCTGGGGGACTAGATAGTGAGTGGCTGCACCGACCAGCTAGACTAGATACGAAGGTGGGCCAGAGCAGATTGCATGTCTATAGGAAGGGAAGTAGCTGCGACAGCTGGGTGCATACCAAGGGAAGGGCACTGGGGTCGAATGTCAACAGACAACCCAATTGGCTCCACCAGATAGGCCGGTAGACAGAGTACAGAGCAATATCATATCCAGCATATACCATACACTGCACCTACACCAAATAACATTTCCACGGCACACCTTCCACACACCTTCCACACACCTTCCACACGCCTTCCACACGCCTTCCACACGCCTTCCACACGCCTTCCACATACCTTCCACACGCCTTCCACATACCTTCCACACGCCTTCCACATACCTTCCACACGCCTTCCACACGCCTTCCACACACCTTCCACACGCCTTCCACACACCCTCTCCGACCCCTGGCCTGCCCACTAGGCTCGCTGCAAAAAACCGCGCGCAGATCAGCGTATTTTGTCGCACCAAAAGGCCTCCGATGAGCAAATCACACCCGCGAAAACCCGAAATTCGTCATTACCACAGCGGTTCCGCAAGATACCCGCACGCTGGTGCACGGGTGTGGGCCCCTCCGGCCGCACACCAAATCGCGCTCCGCAGAAAATCCGTCCCCCCACACCCCCCACGACACTCCGCCTGGCCTGAAGGCCTCCCTCGTCAACTCAGGCCGCCATCCCCTGCCCCTATGGTCGTGTGCCCGGGTGCCGAAGTCGGAGTGGCTAGTGCCAACCGCGCCCAGAAAATAGCGCGCTCCTTTCGGCCGCATCATGCAGCTGCATGCAGCTGCAGCCCAGAGCCGCGTCAATCTTTGCTGTTGGCTGTTTTGGGCCTGGTGTGCATGACGGGTGCCAGATAAATGGCAGGGCGTTTGCTGGTGGGAAAAGACGCCATGCTAAACACCGTCAACATGCCCAGACGGCTCGCTATCAAGGTGGTGATGCTTGTGCTCGTGGCCTACACCGTTGTGGTGACGGTGGGCCAGGCGCTCGCGTCCCAGCCCTCGCTCGGGCTCTACCGTGAAAGGCTCAGACACACGGTGGCGTCGTGGTACCTGAGCACGGTGGCGCCCACCATCCGCTTCGAGCAGGACACAGGCTTTCTCAACGCACTCCAGGAGTTGCGGGGCCACAAGCTCGCCCACGACTACAACAACGACCTCTGGGAGGTCAACCCGCGGGTGGTGGACAACCTCCCGCTAGCGGTGCTGGTGCCCGCGTACTACGAGGGCCCGCTGCCACGGCCCGTGGTGCAGCCGTTCGACCCGCGCTTCACGCTCGCGGTGTATCTCCGGTGGTTGCAGCAGAACATGGGCCTGGCCATGCCCTTCCACTGGCTGGACTGGGTGGACACCGCCAAGCTCGACCGCTACTTCCTCCTGTCGCGCGGCGACCGGCCGCTGTGCGCGCAGCTCTTCGACATCTCGGGCCAGCGCCAGCTCGTGGAGACGCTGGCCTTGCTCAACGTGCTGGACTACTGCGTGGACGACCCGGACGCGCCCATGGGCTTCCGCATCGTCAAGTTCCCGGGCCCGCAGACCATCGCCAACCACGAGGTGCTCTCCAAGGCCTACCTCTTCCTGGGCTTCCCGCTGCCGGTGCGCGTCATCTTCATGACCGACTCCCAGGGCCTGTACGGGGTGGACGTGGCCGACCACGGCACCAACGACTACCGCCGCTCGCTCCTTCACAACGGGCTCCCGGAGCAGGTGGCCGGCCTGTTCCCCGTGGTGCAGGGCAGAAAACAGGCGGACGTGTTGGCGAGCTACCGCGACTTGGTGCAGAACAGCCCGCCCAAGAACGGCGACGAGTGCTTGGTCGGCACGCGGCTCGAGATCCCTCCGCAGCTGTTCAACGGCACGCTCCAGCTCCCGCTCAAGCCGCGCGACGCCTCCATCACCGAGCGCAGCTATGTGGACGCCGTGCACTACTCGCTCGCGGAGACGAACCCGCCCAAGTACTTCCTCGAGACCAAGCTCCTCGAGAAACACCCGCAGAAGTGGCTTGGTGAGCACTACGACTGGCGCTTCTTCAACGGCCTCACCGTGGGCAAGGACGAGCAGATTCTCCTGTTGCACCGTCTCATCAAGAACTACCTCAACTTCGCGCGCCAGCACGGGCTCGTCACGTGGATCGCCCACGGCCTGCTTCTCCTGTGGTACTGGAACGGCATGGCGTTCCCGTGGGACACCGACATCGACGTGCAGATGCCCATCATGGACCTCCACCGGCTCAGTCGCCGCTTCAACCAGACGCTCGTGGTGGAGAACGTGGGCAACGAGAACCTCGGCTTCAACGGCATGGGCAAGTACTTCATCGACGTGACCTCGTCCATCACTCATAGAACCAGCGGCAACGGCAACAACAACATCGACGGCCGCTTCATCGACGTGGACACTGGCTTGTACATCGACATCACCGGCTTGGCCCTCACCGACACCCCCGCGCCGCCCAGATACGACCATCTCGTGGACACCGACCCGGAAAAGAGACGGGCTGTGGAGCATGCGCTGGAGGCCGGCAGCTTGAACCACCGCGTCAAGAACGAGCAGTTGCAGGTTTACAACTGCCGCAACAACCACTTCAGCACCCACGAGGAGTTGTCGCCGCTTCTCCTTGGCGTGGTGGAGAACCAGGCGCTGTACGTGCCCAGCAACTTCGTGGCCACGCTCAACTACGAGTACAACTTCAACAGCTTGACCGACAAGACGTACCGCGACTACACGTACCTCAACAACTTCCGCATGTGGGTCAAGACCCAGACGATTTTGGAGTACTTGGACGACCCGGAGGCGTGGCTGGCCAAGCACAACTGCACGCAGCACGGCTCCGACGACGGCAGCGTGGTCATCCGCCCGTACACTAAGCTGGCCAAGAAGGTGGCCCGCGAGGTGACTGCGTACGACAAGGTGCGCATCGACAACTTGCAGGTTGTCGACCACATCAACCTCTTGCAGGACAACTCCATTTTCCGCGAGTTTGTCAAGATCCACTCCTTCACCGTGTTCCACGAGCAGGAGCTCAAGCACATGTTGCAGGGCTCTATGGAAGAGTTGGATGCCAACATGGAGCACTACAAACGCCAGCACACGCTCGGTGGCAGTCTCCGGACCGACTTGTTCATGCACCGCTTGTTCAAGAACGACTGGAGCTTTGACGAGCAGGTGGACAGGGCCGTCCGGTTGACGGGGATCTACGCCAGCCCGCAGGGCAACAACCCATAGCCGCAAGGCATTGCATGGCGCCATAGGCGCCGCCACATTCGCATTGGTGTTAGAATACAGAAGATGATATGATATTGTAGCGGTTGAACGGTGTGGGCCACGCTTGAAGAAGGAGGAGGAGGAGAGGAGAAGGAGAAGGAGAAGGAGAAGGAGAAGGAGAAGGAGAAGGAGAAGGAGAAGGAGAAGGAGAAGGAGAAGGAGAAGGAGAAGGAGAAGGAGAAGGAGAAGGAGAAGGAGAAGGAGAAGGAGAAGGAGAAGGAGAAGGAGAAGAAGAAGAAGAAGAAGAAGAAGAAGAAGGTCTTTTCAGGCTCTCTGGCGTGGTCTTGACCACTAGCTTGGAGAAGGATGCTTGTGTTGACCACTAGCTTGGAGAGAGTGCTTGTCTACTTAAATCTTTGAGAAGGGTTTTTCTAGAGAACGGTGCAATGGACGCTGCTCTATGTGCTCCCTAGAAGGCTTCTGCTCAGGCTCTGTTCAGACTCTGTTTAGGCTCTGTTCAGGCTCTGTTCAGGCCTGCTCCGGCTCTGTTCCGGCCTGCACCGGCCTGCCAAACCGCGTCGCTTCCGTCGCGTGCGCATGCCTTTTCATGTCTCAGTGACTGGGTTTCTGGGGGTTCGCATTTCGCACCAGCTGCGAATTGCACATAATAGCCCTGTGCAATTCCAGCTATTGCGAACAATGCCTCGTCCCAGCACTCTATTGCTACCACAGAGTGCAACCTGCCCGTCGCAACGCCGTGCAAAACAGCAGCAGGACCACATACACCATTTCCCCATATTGCCCACAACGCGGCTCTAAGCTTAGCTGCAACGCGCTTTAAGCCTACAGTCGTGTGCTTCTATTCTCCACTGCAGGGTGCCACTGTTGGCGCAGGTCACTGCACCACGAGACGCAATACCCCTGGAAATACCGTCATTTCCGTGACACATAGTCACATCGCTGTGTCGCACCACCGACCAGTCAGAAACGCCCTTTCAAACCCTCTGTGTCTTCCCCATGCAATAAATGGGTCTCAAAACAAGTCCGCCGGTGATGTGCAGCTGCCTAAACGCATACTTGTCGGGGCCCAAAACCGGGAACAAATCTAGACCGATGCCTTCCGGTTTGGGACGGGATATGCAGTCGCCACCACCCAAGACTGTATGTTGGAAAAGCGCAAACACAAGCCCCAATATCCCCTGTCACAAGCAGCGAGGCAGCCACATAGACTATTCTCTCTGGGCTTGGCTTTGCTGGGCAGCCCATCGTGCCTGCATCGTCAACCGTGCTATTGTCACAGAGGCCTATTGTCCTGCCCAGCGCTCGATTCCACTCACGAAAAACCCGTTCAAAAAGTCGTTCCAAGATTCCGCGAAAAGACCCGCACCAGAAACACCCGTGCCTCCAACAAGTCACACCCGTGCCTCCTACAATTCACACCCGTGCCTCCAACAACCACAAGCGACCACCCCGCCTACTTACCTGCCATGTCCACCATCAGACGGAGAAGGCGCCAGCGCCTCTTCACGAAGGATATTGAGATGCTTCTCTACGCGTTGGGAGACGGGCCCATGTCGCTCGAGTCCACCGTGAACGCATTGGACGACTGCCTCACAGAGTACCTTGCAGACCTCTCACACAAGACGCTCACTTTGGCGCGGGCCCAGGGGCGTTCGAGGATCAAGATGGACGACTTGCCGGTGGTATTGCGCAACGATCCGCTCAAACTAGCCCGTATGAACTACATCAAGGAGCAGAGTCTCAAGATCGAGAAAGCCAAGAAGATGATCGACTACGACAACGCCAACGTGGACTTGGACGACGACGAAAGCGGAAACGAGACCCCGCAGGTCAAAAAGGTGGGCCGCCCCAGAAAGGAGTACAAGAAGAGGAAAAGAAAAATCACCGGAAACGTGACTGTGAAGGAGCCGGGGAATAGCGACGATGAGTAGGGGCACGGGTGAACGGCCCTGGGGAAAACTTAGTGGTGGTTTGAAATCCGCTACCAAAGATTCGCCTGATGGGCTCGTGGGCCTGAAAAGGCTCTGAATTGCAAGGTAGCGCGGCTGACCAAGTATAATATCAGAGGCTTGCTAAAGGGCAGAAGAACAGGGCCTGTTTCCAGGGTTATCCCATCTAGGTGAGTGTTCTGGTGCTGCTCTCTGCAGCATATACACCATTTGGCATAATGAATAACGATTGAAACCGCAGATGACACTCCGATTGTACCATGTAGCCAGCCATTGAATGAAGCTGGAGTTTATCATCTTATTGCAATGAAGCACTTCAGTAATCGAAGATATATACAACGGCTGCGACACACTTTTACAGACGAAACACCGTTATCTTTGAACCGCCCCCTCTCTACGTTAAGCTCAAAAAAACCAATCTTCCATCGTCAGATCTTCTTTCACTCCATTCATAGCTAAATACTTCGCCTCACCCAAAAACACTCTATGTCATCTATTCCACGTCGCCGTCAGCATCGTTATTTTCGATTGCCCTTCCACGGACGTACCTCTCGTTTTTGACCTTGTTTGTCATGGTCTCCCAGGCCTGCCGGGCACTGAAAAACATGCGCACGACCACGAAATTGGTCAATAAGAAGGCCTTTATCAACGTTTCGTGGTCCCGAAACCACTCCCTTGACGTTTTGCTAATGGAGCGAAAGATAAGCATTACACCGAATGGGATATGAACGATACCCCAATTGATTATCAAGTCTTTCACGCAAAGTTTTTCGATGGAGGCCGTTTCTTGCAAGGTGATTCGCCGCCTTTGCAATCTTGCAAGATACCACCAGAAAGGAACAATGCTCCACAGGGCCACCAACATGTGGATTAGCAACGCGGCGGGCAGAATGAGGAACTGGATAGTGTCCTGGTCCCTGGGGACCTGGTAGTAGTGTCTCAATGGCTCTTCAATGAATGAAAAGTGCAAAGATGATACCCAGACGAACCACCAGAAACAAAAGATCACGTATTTAATGTCAACGAGACCCCTAATCCTCTCGCCAACGAGATTGAGGCGGAAAAAGGCGTCAGCAGGAGCCGCAACTTCGGCATCAGCTTGGCGGACGGCGACAAAATGCCGGGGAATGTGCTGTTGCGCACCTTGTGCAGTTCCAGCACCCTCATTTTGGGCACTTTGACTGTTCAAAAGCCGCTTGTTGACAGAAGACAACAATAAGACCTCGAGAATCACGCCCAAGTAAATCGACGGTACGTCCGCCAAGCGCCAGTCGAAAGCTTCATGAGCAACAAAAATGGCCTCCGAGCGCGATAAAATCAGAGCCGCCATGTGACATGCCTTGTAAATGGGTCTTCCCAAAATGAGCCCCACTACCAACACCAGCACTATTAAGAGCACGGCGAAGAGCCATAATATGGCCACCAACGCCACCCAGCGGGTGTGGAAGTACGGCGGTCGGTAAACGATTATGTAGGCGTTTTCGCTGCTGATACCATCATCAGAGTCCTCCGAGTCGTATTCCTCAGTTTCGGGCTGTTCTTGCGACAAGAGCTGGTCGTCTTTGGTCACAGGAACAAACAAATTTTTGATGAAACGACGAGAAATCGTATCGTTATCAGGTGCCCGGACATAGGAGCCATCGGGCACAAAACAGGCATTCACCGTTGGGTCCTCCTTGAAAATCTGCATGGCGTTTCGGTAGGTCACGGGACGAGAGTAATCGGGATAAGCATTGCCAAGAAGCTGATACCACACATTGCGGTAGACGGTGTAACCCCGTTCCTGTCCAATGGGCTGGTTCAAGATGAAGTGCAGCAACCGCAACTTGTGGCACAGAATGTCGAAAACCCACTGCCAGTACTCCCGGCAGTAGTGGGTGATGAGCTGCTTGTACTCCAGGAGCAAGGTGATTCCAGAGAGCATAAAGGAAAGCCCCGTCCAGTTGGGCATCTGGATCGGCAACATGACGTTGTAGGTGACCTCCTTAGGCGGCGTGACAAGCCACCGGAGGCCCCAAGTGACACCTCCTATTCCGCCCAAGATGAACCCTGTGTACACCTTAGCACTCAAGTAGATGCGGGAAAACTGGAGCAGAAACGGTTTCACCAACGCGTCGTGTACTAAGCGTGCGTTGGGGTCCTCGGGGCTGCGGATGAAGAAGAGAACGCCTGGACGAAGGATGTTCCCGCGTGCCATTCCCACAAAAAGTGCGAAACACAACATGTATATGGTACCCAGAGCCCAGTACGACGCCACCCGCAAGTATGGCACTTGCAACAACTCCCAGCTAGAGGTGTACAACAACATGTAAGTGGTTCCCGCATCGGTGGTAACTGCAAAATTGGGAAGAAGAAGGGGCGCTGCGCAGAAGTCCAATAGCCAGCCACAGTAGACGGAAAAGACGAATATCTCTATGGCAAACACCACAAAGACCTTGACAGTGGATGCCACTTCGAAGAGGACCTTGTAGATTTTGCGTGGGGTTCCCATGACCGGTTTGGTTCCTGAAGTCAACAGCTTCATAAACTTATACACCACAAACGTCACAATCGCATAGCCCATGGTCAAGAGAACGAGTCTTTCCACCAACAGCGCCGGTCGCGGCTCGGGTGGGCCCAAAAACACTGCCTGGAGTGTCTGTATAGTTGGTTTACCCACTAGCTCGAGCGTCAGTGCAATAGAGAAATCCACTAAATGGTAGCCTGTGGATCTGGGAAGCCCATTCTCAAAAAGAAGGTTCGACGCGTATTCCGCTATCAGCACCATAATAGCGTTCTTCCTTGCGGAAAAGGCCACTCCCGTCGCCAAGTAGCCCACTACCAAGGCCAAGCCGTTTCCTAGCATGTGGGGAACGAGATAAACGTTGAAGAGGTAGACCGCTATCACCACATCACATAAGAGCATAAGCCAAATAGGTGCTACGAGATTGAGACTGATTCCAAGCAGTTCGAGAAAGTCAATATTGCCATTAGCCTCGTCATCATCATTCCACGCCCAGTTGGCGTTGTTGTCGTCGGGAATGGGGTCGTTGTTGTCTTCGTTATTAGGGTCTTCGTTGGCGTTGAAGTTGTGGTTGACGTTTTCAGCTCCAGCTTGTCTGGGAATCGCATTGTCGACATCAGGGATATTTTGAGGGGCGCCCCCTTCCTCGTTAAGGTTGTGGGTGTCGTCGTCGGACGAGTCCAGTTCGTCGTCATTCAAGGGAATAAAAGGAGCGCCCTGATGCATGTTATGGCGGTCAACGACCTCGTTGACGTTGCGGACGGGCAAATGGCCGTCCAAAATGGGATTATTAGCGTTCTGGGGTATATGGGCGTGATTGGGGCCCATTTCTTCGTGGTTGTGGCCGATTTCTGGTCCGTTTGCACCCTCCTGGCGGATAAAATCCTGGCGAATAGCCCTTCGGAGAGCTTCCTGGAACTGCGGCTGGCCCCGACCGTTTTGAAGGTCCTGTAAAGCGCGCGCCATTGTCTCTATGCGCTGCAAGTCGGCGTTTGCGTCCGGGTTGCCGTTCTGTCCGTCTGCCCTTAGTTCCTCAAGCGCCTGCTGGATCATATCGGCCAACTTGGTGCGCGGCTCCTTGCCAATTTGGCGAAGAAGGAGCTTGTTGTAGCTCTCATCGTGGACCACCCATTCGTGCTCCATAAAGAGCACAAGATGCACGATCACAAATACAATAATGTACCGAAGCCCCAGAAAGTATGTGTACTCGAAGAACTTGCCCATCCGGAAGAGAAGGAGCTTGGTGGGGTCCTTCGGAAGCGCGTAAACGCCGAAATCCATCTCCCCATGAAGCAACGCTGCCGCGAACAGCGGGTTCGCAGCCGGGAGATTCCCGTCAACAGCATAGGTGTAAACACGTCCCACGAACTTCCAGAACAACGGCACCTGTATCACCAAGCATATGCCATAGAGCACAATAGAGACGACTTTCACGGTGTATTTTGCCACCACCGTCACCAACTTCTGCCATATAAGCACCGCCGGTACCAGGTCCGGCATATTGGGATCATAGATGGTCCGGAAACGGTACGGCGTGTGGCAAATATCGCACTGTTTGGTGGATTTGTTCAGATGCCGGAGCCACTCTAGAAGGCAGTCCTGGTGGATGTATTTGATGGACCCACGACACCGACAGGGATGGAGAAGCGGCTGGGTCTCGGATGCCTCACCCCGGCATATCCGGCACGTGTGCTCTTCCGACATGGCTATTTACACTGGTTTTGTGCGAAATGGCTTTTAACGTGTGGTTGGCAGTATGGGGTTGAAATGGTCGTGCGAATAAAAGGGAAACGGTGAGGTTTGGGTGTGAAAATGGCGAGGGGGGACGGTGGACCGGGAACGCGTTTGCGGGCTTTGGAGGGGAAGTAAGCGGATTCTACGGGTGTTTTGGAGGGCATGGGGTCTTTTCCGGGCGTTCGGGGAGGAAATAGACGTTGGGGGATACCCATGTGGTTGCGTAAGAAGCTCGAAAAGTTGGTCACTGGGGCACTTGAAAAGCTAAACCAGAACAAGGGAATGAACTTGTTTCAAGTGGGACTTTATACACTTTCAGTGATCTGAACCTACTCTTTTTCTCTTGTGGCCTTTTGTTACGTTCTCAGCACTGGTAGGCCCCAAAATCGCCAAACTAGGCTGTTGGAAACACCATTCAAAGATGCTTACCCCGGAACACTCCCTTTCATGTCATTGATAACTTCTGACAAATACTCTACTTCTGAAATAAACCTCTCAAATCTACGTTGATATGTCATTGGATTATCTGAGCCTTTTGGCCCTTTGCACCCATGGGTACTCTTAAACACCCGTGCACCAGGTTTGTTCCAACATCTGCCGACGTATTCAAGATCACCAAGAATGCTCCGAATCTGATGAAAACTTGTGATACTGTCATGACTACCATCAAAATGCGGAATCCGTCTTTCAAGGGTTACTAGTGACCGTTTGAAGTGCATAATTGAAGAAGCAGATTTCCAAGTAGAACATATATGGGCACTGGAAGATCCCATGCGAGCCCAATGAGTCAACAGAGCCAAACTCAAGCTCCTCCCTCTCAAACTTGCTCATTGCTGTGCTGTCAATCCGGCTCTTTTTCATTCTTTAAACCCTTTTCAATTCTTTATATTTCACCGTCTCAATATACACCTCAATATCTATCACTTGGTCTCGTCCAAGTCCACAGCTAACGGCGGCACGGGCGCCTCCTCCACTGGATGCTTCTCTTCAGCATCTGCGGGCTCAGACTGAACGCTTTGCTCGGAGCTGGCCTTCTCAGCCAGCACGTAGGGCGTCTCCTTGACCTCCTTGAACTCGCCCTGGTTTTCGACTGGGGTAGCCTCGGACTCAGACTCGGTGGGAGTCAAGGCCGCAGCCTCGTTAACTTCGGCAGTGCTCTTCCACGCCGAGTACTCCGCGAGACTGTCAAAGTGCGAGTGGCAGTCGTAGTCCCAGCTTTTCAAAGTCTTGGAGCTGGCACAGTGGGCAGACGTCCAGGGCGTACCGTAGATCAACGACAGGTAGTGCACGTAGAACAAGAAGCTGACGGTCACAAACGTCACCACAACGCCGTACGAGAACCTCTGCCACTGCTTGTTGGCGGCAGCAAAGTAATTAACGAGAAGATCAAGGTAGTGGCCGAAGGCCAACGCCGCAAAATAGTGCGCGGGGACGTAGTGGTGCAAGAAGAGCTGTCTCCCCATGATGAAGAAGGGGAAGTAGTGCAAGAACCACCCCAAAGTGTACAAGAACACTTGGGCGTTGAAGTTGTAGACGTGCTTGTTGGAACCAATGCCGGTAGCGCCACTCTGCCATCTGAAGACGGAAACGAGGGCGTGGACAATAAACACAGCTATTCCAAGAGATGCTGCCCACCAGCTGACAGCGTTACCGAGGAAGTACACCTGGGTGTGGTCGCGAGCCCAGTAGTTGATGCCTCTCAAAAGCAACGGCCACTCGTAGGGCTGCGACTGCCAGTTGTGGTGATCGGTCAAGCCCTGGTTGATCTTCCACATGGTCTTGTGCGACTCCACGATCTTGTCCCACAAGGAAAGATGGGGGTAGTTGGCGATCTCGGTATCGGGGCCCAAACGCTCGTTCAGGTTGGTCTCGATGTACCAGTAGGTCAAGGGACGGGCACCCTGCGAGGCGGTGGTTACCTCCTGCTGCTCGTGGCCCCACTCAGGCAACTTGACCTCGCTCGAGAACAAGTAGGTGCCGGTCATGGCGTGTCTCAAGCGGAAAATGGTCGTTAAGGCACGGACCTCCTTCTGCGAAATTCCCTCTTCAGAAGCGTGGTCCACGATTTCCACAACGAAGTCGTCGTTGGCATCGCCTTCAAAACCCTCGAATCCGTAACAGGACGCCTCCTTCTGCCAGTCGCGCTCGGAAACTGGCGCCTTCTCGTCGTGCGAGTGCAAGCGGCGGCCGGTGTTCACGTGACGCAAGCGAATCTTGGTTCCGTCGTACAACGGCACAAAAGTCTGGGGGACGGTGTCGTTGTAAGGCTCAATGAACCAGTCGTTGTTGGAGTCAAGATGGGGGTACAAAGTGATCTGCTGCTGCTTGGAGCCCGTTGGATAGAAGCTGTTGTGCGAGTGCAAGTAACCACCCTTAGTCTCGACGTGACGAATGTTGACCACCAGGCCGAGGCCCACGGGCGCCAAAATGTCCTTGGGAATGTTGTTTCCGTCAAGAGAGGCCCTGAAGGCGCTGGACATGAATGGCGAGCCGTCACCCTCTTTATGCAAGAGCTGGAAATGAATGGCAAAGAAGGCCACGTAGAGAGCGGCAGGGATGCCCAAAAGAAGCGCACCACGCGCCAAAAAGTGGCCCGCCACCTTACGGGGGGGCACCGTCAAGTCGCCAATCACGAACCAGAGCTGGTAGATGCACGAGGCACCGACCCAGGCAATGGTGAAGAGACCGACCCATTTGGAGCTGACCGCGAGGCCCAAGGCGATGCCCGCGGCCACCAAACTCTTGTACCAGGAGAACGAGAAGGGGACCTGGACCTCAAAACGCTTGGTGGCGTAAACAGCCGTGGCAATGAAGAACAAGAGCGGCGAGTCCAACAAGATGTAGCGGGAAATGGTCACGTTGGAGTTCTCCACAGCGAGAAGCGCCGCCGTGGCCAACGCCGTTGCAGGACGACAGCCAGAGGCCCGCACCGTGAGATAGGCCATCAAAACCGTGCCCACGCCCAACAACGCGGGGAAAGCACGCATCAACACATAGGGAACATCCTCGGTGTACTTGAGGCCAATGGTCTCGAAGGTAAAGTCGCCGTTGAAGCCCCCGATGGAACCGACAGCAGCAAAGAGCATCTTCGCCAAGGGAGGGTGCACATCCATGAAAAACTGACCGAGGATGTACTTGCGAGCAAACCCGCCGAAGTGCACCTCGTCGAAAACAACCGAGTCGGGCATCGAAAGACGCATCAACCGCACGTAGAGCGTGACTGCCAAAAGGGCTGCCACCATAAGGGTCTCTTTGGTCAGAACCTGGCGGGTTTTCACCACCACTGGGTCAGGCGTGGTCACCACAAACAGACGAACCGCACCAGCCTTGTACTGGGGGTCGACCAAGGGGTCGAGTTCCCACACGGAGACTTCCGAAGCGGGAGTGTTCTTAGCCATTGGAGCTGCTAGTGGAGAAAGAAGAGGAAGCCCACTGGGATGATATACGTGTTCGGAGACGTGTGCAGGATTTTTCAGACGCGCCTGGGCTGACTGCGGTCGAAAATGTACGCGCAGCGTAAATCTGAGACCTGGCTGGGGGTTGGTGTAAAAGAGGCCGAGCGAAAGGCGCCCAAAAGCGGGTCTCCGGGCTGCGAAGGGACCTGTGTCCGGATAATGGCACATTGGGGACACCGGCTTGGTCTGGAAACCTTGTGCCCCGTTTTCGTGGCCCTCTATGAACCCCTTCGGGAGATGCCATGTCTTGGTGTACGGGTGTTTTTCCAAGGGTCCCCGTGCGAAGCATATGATTCCTGCGAATTCCCTTGGGCTGCACTATCCACCTGTGCGGTGTACGGGTGCACCAGAGAACCGTCCAGTAGGTCATGAATCCACTGTATGCTGCTCACAGTACCCGAAAGAATCACGCCCATTGGGATTCCTTTTCTTCTCTGATCCCCGACCAGGGGCGCAGTCAGGGTCTTCGGCCAATCACAAGCAGGCCTCTTATCCCATAACAACCTCCTACATCAAGCTGATCTTGAGACACGCCTGTAACCAGCAATAGTAAACATCCCATCGGACTTCCCAGCCCCAACAAAGCTTTTCCGCCGTGCATTGTTACCTTGCATACACGCGTCTACACAGGCACAGATAACAGAAACGACTGCAAATTTGAGTGTGGGTCCTGCAGACAGGCCTGCGCCGAAGGAGTTGTCGAAGGGCATCAAAATGCGCCACAGAGCCCGTTCTGGGGTATTTCTTTCACTGGATAGCCCAGGGGGCGCTCTCCGAAGCCATTGGTGCGCTTTTCGTGCTGCGGTGTCGTTTTTTGCACCCCAAACTAGGGGCCCCTGAGGGAGTGTGTGTTCCGAGCTCGTAACTTTGTTCCTGTATCCAGCAACTATTATTCTGTTTTGTGCAGGCATCGGCGATCTCTATCTGCCATACCGCACCCATAGGGAGTAACCCGAATTGGACCATGCCCGCCTCCGGAGCGTAAAATTCTGTGTTTAGCGGCCGTCCAGAAGCCACTTTTCTTCCACACCGCAGCCAGCGCTTCCGACCCCGAAATGGCCTATTACGTAGCCTCTGTGAAGTGGTAAGTGGAATTTTTCACTGGGCCCCCCCTTGGCAGCAATACGCGACCAAACAGCACTAACTCCCATCCAGGCCTTCTGAAGGCAACAAAATTCCTTCTGTTCGTGTGACCGGCAACTTTGACAACTGGTCCCAATCCTTACCGCCCTTGGCTATTTCTGAGGATGGTGCCACTCTTAGCACCCAGATCAGGGTCCCTGAGAGACAGAAGCTTGTTTTCAAATTTGTTGTGGACGACGCCAACTGGGTGCTCAGTGCGGAGTATCCGCAGGAGCACGACGAAAACGGCATCGCCAATAACTACATTGCAGCCGCCGACTTGGTGGAGGTGCAGCCCTTTGAGGAGGAGCCTCTCGCTGTGGCTGATGAGACCAAAAAGGCTGATGTGAATGCTGAGAATGCTGGTCTGGGTGCTGAAAAGGCCGATTCTGGTGTTGATAACAGCGCCTTTGAGGTCCAAAAGCTCGAGCATGTTCCTAAAGTTCCGGAAACCGCCAAAGAAACCCCCAGCTTGCCTTCCATACAGCCTCTTTCGGGCCACAAGGAAGCCAAAAACGACGGCTCCCCCGCCTACGACATCCTCACTCAGGTTTCCACGGCCGACTCCTCGTACGCGGCCTTGTCCATTCCCGGATCCAGCGACTTCGAGCACGTCCCCAGGGCACCCCAGGAAAACGCTCCTGTGTCTGCTTATGAGGAGGAGGACTTCAACACTCCCACAAATTCACTTTTCAACCTGACTGTACTCTCTGGAAACCAGAACTCTGCTACTAACCCTTCTGCTGCGTTCCAGAAGGGCTCTGAAACCAGCACTGCCAATACCTCGTTCAACAGTGAAGTCAAGAAGGGTGTTACCTCTTCTGCAGAGTCCCAGGATACCGTGAAAACGCTACCTGAGACTCCCGTTGAGCCTGTGCTGCCGCTCAAACTTCCCGGGTCTTTTCCGAGCCCGGACCGGAAGATCCCGGGGAGTTCTCGCACGCCCCCTAGTTCCAGTAATGTCGGCAGTGGCAGCAGTGTTGGTGGCGATGGCGTTCAAAGCGTGGGCAAAAAAGACAACTTGATCTCGCGCTTCAAGGGCTTGTTTCGGTATTAGAGTTGCAGAAGACGTCTCCAAGGTTTTTCCGCAGTTGGCGTTGTGCTTATCGGCACTGCTCTTTTGCAGCTTTTAACTGTTTTGCAGCCAAGGCTGCATCGAGTTGTTTGGTGTTTTTTTTAGGTCAGCGGGAGTGCGCGTTTGGTGCTGAAAGCCTCCTTGCACACTTGCTAGTTTTTTGGCTCCGAAAGGGCCCCTTGCGTCCACTGCTTGCTAATTCTTTTTCAATATATGTCAGTGCGCAATTCGCAAATGGTGTCGCAACAGGGCTGGTACGCAAATAAAGCGGAAAAGGAAATACTTGTTGATCGATGAATAAGTAGAAACGGGGGGCCTGGCGTCCCTTCCGCATGGACGCTGGATATTCTACTCAAGCAAGCAGTATTCAAATCTCCGTTCACTCCAGACCCTCGAAGCAGTATTTCCTCCAAAAATTCACCTCCACACCCCTACATCTTCTCTCATTATACCGTTACTATACATACGTCTACTTCTTGCCCTTCTTCTTTCCCTTCTTCTTCTTTCCAGCTGCCAGCGAGGTGTCCTGTCCCTTATCTTCAGCACCTGGTGTGGCTGCCTTGTTGAACTCGCCTGCAGGCGCCAGCTCGTCCAAATGGTCGAACTTGGTGTTACTCAAAATGCTGGACAAGCCCACAGTGTGCTCGGTGACGGTCTTCTGGCGTTTTTCGTCGTCGTTTTCTGGCTCGTCAGTGGCCCTTCTCTTCTTGGGTCGGGTCACACTAACGCCCTTGGGCCCAAGAAACGTCAACAACTTGGACAATTCCTTGATCTTGTAGGTCTTGTACTTTATGCATTTGCCAGAGCGCGGCTCGTACACCTTGAAGGCGGTGAAGTTGGAGGCCTTCTTGGAGTCATCGGCGGCGGTTTTTCCCAGCTTTTTCGCCGAGTTGGCGTACGTTATTGATATAGTCGCCAGAGACGGGTACGCCTGTAAGAGCTGCGATGCAAACTCGATGAACGAGTCGGCGCTGGCCTCGGAGGGCATTTTGAAGTTTTTGGTGGGACAAGGTGGGTGTCGACGATTTTTCGAGTCGCGTGCTAGGGCCAATTGGTAGGAGGACGACTTCGGTGGATGGCGGATGGGACCACCAGCGGGAGCTGAGAATGGCTCGTGGGGTGCTGGTGGGGTGCTGGTGTGCTACGGTACATTGCTATGGAGGCATGGGGCTTTTCCGTGTAGTGGGGGCGTCTCTGGGTGCAAATAGTGCTAATTGTGGCACTCTCACCGGCGCAACTCCTCAAGCACAATCTGCTGGATTACGCCTGTGTTGGCTGGCGGGAGCTCGCTGAAGGTGCGCTTTCCGCTGTTGACCTCGGCAATAAGGCCCATTAACTGGCCGAGGTCCGCGACGGAAATCTGCGCTAAGTAGTTATCCTTCGCTAGCTGGTCGGCCACGTCCTTCTGGTGGTCGTCCATGAGCGCGTCGTTGGTCACCACTATCAACGGCTTGCGGAGACGGAGCGTGTCGAGAATGGAGCCCGTTCCTGCGTGGGACACCACCACGTCGGCGTGCTGGATGTGTTCTCCGATAGTCGGGCTGAACGCGAACACCGTCAAGGTGAGGCCCTTGGTCTGGAAGGTGGTGACGGACTTGTCGTTGAACTCGTTGGCTATGGAGAGGTCGAGCTTTTCCACCACCCCGTTGGCCGCAAGAAGCTCGCTGAAGTACGCCTTGCTGACGTGTCGGTGGCTGCGGTCGGTCTCGTTGCCGTACTGGATGGTCACGTGCGCGAAACCACCGTCTCGCAAGCCCGAGAGGAACAGCACCGTGGTCACGTGTGCGAGGAGCGCCCGGAACGTCACGGTGGCGCCTGTCGTGAAGACGATGCTGGACATGGGTGGGATACCGTATAGATGATGGACGTGACGGCCCTTTGCGCAACACATATCTGCAGGAACTGATTGGGGCCCATTTTCGCAGGCGGGATTTTTCGGGGCCGAGCCATTTTGCACGCAGTGCTGCCCCAGCCGTTTGCAAAACCACGCGATTCGGCACCCACAGCGACCCCGGGGGTTGCTTCCGCCCGCTATTTCCGCACCGGCCCTTTTCGCGGCCCACGCTAATTTTGGCGGGCCCTCATTTTCCTATTCGCGGAGTCCCTGGCATTCTCCCACTCACCATTTTCATCTCCTTTCCTGCAGGACACCGCTCGGGCCCAGCGCTTTCTTTTTACTGTTGGCCTCACGTGACCCCCGTCAACGGCACCGTGCGAAATTGGCCTTCGGAACACCTTCAGCAGCTCCACCTGCCTAACCCGTCTTCTCGCGGACCCCAGGCCCTGAACGGTGACGTGTTGCGTGCGCAGTGCCCGGACCTTCTCCGAAACCTCCCAGCGTTTTTCAGCGTTTTTCACCGTTTTCGGACTTCCCTCCAGCCCCGATGATGGACCAGTCTCCGTCGTCGCTGGAGTCGCCGGCCTCTCTGGCTGCCTTCTCGCCCTCCACCACCCAGCCCATCCCCAAAAAGTCCCAGCAAATCAAGACCGACAAGCCCAGGCCCCACATATGCTCCATTTGCACCAGGGCCTTCGCCCGGTTGGAGCATCTCAAGCGCCACGAGCGCTCACACACCAACGAAAAACCGTTCCAGTGCGCCGCTTGTGGCCGCTGCTTTGCCAGAAGAGACTTGGTGTTGCGCCACCAGCAAAAGCTTCACGCCAGCTTGCCCAACATACTGCGCAGAGGCTCTGCGAAAGACATGGACACCAACGAGCACATAATCATTCTCTCCAATAACACCGATGCCAACGTGCCGCTTCCCGATGGAGAGGGCCTGCCGTACTTGACCCAGGAGTCGCCGCTCTCGCCCAAAAATGATAAGAGCACTCCGCAGTTCCGCACCTCGCTTTTCGGCTACGGAAACGTCATTCCCTCGCCCATCCCCACCACCAACTCGAGCTTGACCACTCCGCCCAACGTGGCCAAAAACGACTTGCCCAAGGCCGTGCAACAGCCGTCCCCGCAAACTGGAGACTCGCCGCCCACCAAGATCTCGCCCAAAAAGGAGCCCTCGGAGCCCGTTATCCCCGAGAACTTGTCTCTAAAATTGCAGCTGTCGGTGCCCAGCAAGGTGCACCCGCTCCAGGCGCACCATCTCCAGCTGCAGTTCCGCCACGCGTCGTTTTCGGCGGCCTCCGCTATCTCCTATACCAACTTGAAGGATGCCATAGCCATCCAGCAGAGGAACACCCTAGATGGGCCCTCCGAGGTTGAGTTTGCCACGCCGCAGTTATCAGTCACCGACCTCGGTACCAGGGCTCTTCCGTCTGGTCTTGATTTGCACTCGCTCGCCATGGACTGGGGCAATATCGATGGTCTCGATTTGAGCACTCTGGCGGTACCCTCCGCTCTCCAGTCAGCCCAAATCGAGAAACGGCCCAGAAATTCGTACTTCGATCCCATGGTGACCCATCAGTACACGAACCCGGAACACCCGCACCACATCAAGGGAACGACCCCCAAGGAATATGGCATGAATACGCCCCACGATATAGCCAGTGTTCAGCAGATTCTTCAGATGGGCGCAGACGGCAGCGCTGGGCTTGATAGCTCAAGTGGGCCCGCTTTCAACTTGAATTCGGCAATCTCCGACCTGAAGAAAAGAGAGCCATCAGTGCACGAAAACGGCTCCTCCAAAAGAGTCAAAATGGAGCTCGACGACGACTGGTTGCAGGACATCTTGAAAACGCCCTTCGATGCCAACGTTCCCAACGCCTCGCACGAAATCGGCTTTGCAGACTCCTCCTTCACGGACTTGACCAAAGCCAACGACGAAATCTCGTCCTTGTTCAAGTCCAGGCAGATTAACTTGGTCAAGCAGATGAGCTTTCTTTTCGACAAGAACGGCGAAAACCTTCTCGGCAACAATAACAGCTCGGCTAACTTGACCAAAAGAGCAGATCCCGATATCAACGTCGCCTTCACCATTGGCGACGCGCCGCCTAGCTACATCTCCGAGGAGCTAAGAAACAAAATCATCTTAGTCAGCAACTTGTCCAACTTGCAGTTTCCGCCCTTGGATGACTTGAACGCCTACATGATGTTGTACGAAAAGGAGTTCAACAAGTTCTTTCCGTTCATCCACTTGCCGTCGCTCAAAAACCCCATGGTGGACAACTTCGAGAACATACCGTTGTTGTTATCCATGGCGGCCATCGGCGCCTTATACTCCTACCACGACTCAAACACGTTGCTTCTCTTCAACTTGTCCAAGTTCCAGATCCACAGCTTCTTCGAGAAGGAGATCACTATGGACAACTTGCAGTTCAAAAAGGTGCCCTTGATGGCCCACCAGTGCTTGGTGTTGCATATTTTCATTTCCATGTTTCTCAACGAACCCAATATGCTCGACGTGACATCGAGGCAGATGAAGTCCATGGTGGGCTTAATCCGCTCCACGAACTTTAACAAGCCGCTCGAGCAGTTTTTGATTCCTCCCAAGTCCATTGCGGGTGAAAGAGACCCTGTCGTCATTCAGCACAACTTTGACTACTTCATAATGGCCCAGTCGCGCATCAGAACCATCTATGTGTTGTACATGTTGCAGGTTTTCCGGTCCTCTTTGGTGGGTTCTCCCATACAGTTGCCTGGTAGCTCCATTGAGTCCGGAACCCACTGTGCTAACGAGAATTTGTGGCTCTGTGAGGACTCCAGAAAGTGGTTTAACGAGTTGTCCAACAAATCCACGCCCTTGGTTGAATTGAGCAACAACGAGTCCATGTCCAGCTTGATCGGGGACTTGCACAACTACTATCATAGCGACTCCAAAATCTCCCACGGCGTCTTGTTGTCCTTGTTGATGTATATCCACGAGCAGATCGAGAAGGAGTGCCTGAACTTGGGGGTCGCCTGCAGCGCCATTGCGTGGAGACTAAGAGCCAGGCCCAAGTTGGAAAACTTGGTGAAATCCTGGGAGGCCGCCTTCATCAGAAACGGCGGCTTTTTGGTGGTCAACGCCCACAACAACCACATGCTAAATGCCAATAATCAGGTCAAGGTGATCTTGCCATTGCTATCGTTTGCTAAGATCCGCTTGAGCATCAACATCACACCCATCTTGTCCAAGATTTTGTACAAGGACTGGGATGGTATGTGCGAGTTGGTGGGTAAACTAGAGCACGATGACGGTTTGAAAGAAAGCTCGCAGCACGCGCTTGATATTCTCAACTTGTGGGTCCACAACATCTCGGTCATTAACGACCCTGGACTGACATCCTTGAGAACGCCGGTTTTCTTCGTCACCTGTCTTTTGGTGGCCACCTTGATCATTTCCAGGTGCTTAGCGCAGATGGAGAAGTCGCCCAAGCTCTCAGACGCAGACCGTGTTTTCTGGATGGACTGTCACGATACATTACAGAAGATTGAGCAGATCTTGTCGCCGCTCGAGCAATCTAACTTTTACTCCGAGTTTTTAAAGCAGTCAGGCACTGGAAACGCAGCCAGTCTCGAGGCATTTGACATGGTGAGAAACTTGATCGAAAGCGACAGCACTAACCCCCTGAAGGTGGTTAGTGCCGTCAAAGAGTGCCAGTTGTCTACCAGGGCATTGTTCTTGGGAATCCGCGCCTTGGCTGATGCGCCTGTGTGGCCCATGGCCATGGGGTTTGCGGAGGCACTCAAAATATTGGCCACTTCGGCAACATAGTGGCTTCATTGGGAACGGTTGTATTTACGCAGCCTTTGACCCATAGTATTTATTCTTATTTATTGGGCTGGTGGTCCAGTCGGGACGACGTTTAATTCTGTTGTATAGGCAATGTAACATAGAAGATGCCAGGCATGGAATGGTTAGTGAGATTCGGGTTTCAGCAGCAGGAGGGTGTTTGAAAATTGGCTACTCGGCGGAATGACGGTTTTTAAATGTGCTGATTTGCGGCGTTCTACCGCCAAAATGGCAATGTGTTTTCGTGTTGAGCAGTTACTAGAGTATGCAACTTTTGACGGATTATACAAGTCAAAAGCACTTCGATACTTATTCAACGCATTTCTTATCCTCTCCAACAGCAATTTTTCAATTTTGCAGCTTTTCAAGGTATTTTTCTCCCAGAGCACCAATTTTGCGAAAATTTCCCCAAAATCACAGATACTTGCAAGAACCGGAAAAATCCAAATGGACCCGAAAACGCAAAAAAAGTATATAGCGCCAACCTAACGGCCACCCACACCAGCTACAACTCGCACCAAAGTCGTTTCAATAGCGTCATGTTTTCCGATACTCGGCCTTGTCCCATTTCGTGTCGCATTTCTTTTCTGTCGCATTCCGCACAGAAAATTGCAGCTATCAAAAAAATTTTATAAAGGCGATAAGACCCCATCACCGTGTCGTTTGTCCGCCAGATTCTAGCCAAAACAGGCTTCAGAATGCCGTCCACACAAAAGCTCCAGGGCCGCGAGCTCTACAATGCTATTGGCCAGCCGAAGACCATCGTGGCGCCCATGGTGGACCAATCAGAGCTCGCTTGGAGGATCCTCTCCAGAAGATATGGAGCAGACCTTTGCTACACACCCATGTTCCACGCCCGGCTTTTTGCCACCGAGGAGAAGTACAGAAACAAAATGTGGTCCGAGTGGGACGGCGACAGCGCACGCGACCGTCCCTTGGTAGTGCAGTTCTGCGCTAACGACCCCGACTACCTCCTCCAGGCTGCACGTTTCGTGGAGGACAAATGCGACGCCGTGGACCTCAACTTGGGGTGTCCGCAGGGCATCGCCAAAAAGGGCAACTACGGGTCCTTCTTGATGGACGACTGGCCGCTTGTGCACCGCCTTATCCGCAACTTGCATGACAACTTGAAGTGCCCTGTGACCGCCAAAATCAGGGTCTACGATGACTGGGAAAAGTCGTTGGAGTACGCGCGCATGGTGTTGGACGCAGGCGCGCAGTTCATCACCATCCACGGCAGAACGCGCGAAATGAAGGGCCAGGCCACGGGGCTCGCCAACTGGGGCATCTTGCGCTATCTCCGCGACAACTTGCCCAAGGACCAGGTATTTTTCGCCAACGGCAACATCTTGTATCCCACAGATCTCGAGCGGTGCACGGCTGAGGTCACTTGTGATGCTGTCATGTCGGCGGAGGGCAACCTCTACAACCCAGGCGTTTTCTGGACCAAGACCGACGACAGAGACAAGCAGTTCAAGCGTGTGGACGAGATGCTTCGCGAGTATTTTGAGATCGTCAAGGAGTGTCCCGGAGAAGCGTCCAAGGTGGCGATGAAGGCGCACTTTTTCAAGCTCTTGCACGCTTTCCTCAACGTGCACAAGGAGTTACGGCCCATGATTGGCCGCACCAGCGTCCACTCGCCCATGGAAGAGTGGGACGCTATAGTGGCGAAAGTGGAGGAGCTTGTGGGTGAGATATACAAGAGGGAGGACATTGCCGAATTGGACGTGATCACCGAGGGCGAGGTGCAGAGCTGGGGAGGCAAGTACAAGACCATTCCCTACTGGAGGTGCCAGCCCTATTTCCGCACTGTGAATGGCGAAAAGCAGAACACCAGGGTTCTCAAGGTGGCTGCTGCTGGCGGAGAAAAGGGCAAAACGGAGGCGGCAAAGGTCGACGTTGGGGAAAGGGCCTTAGATAAGGAGCTTTCGGCGAAGATGGTGGACGAGGAGAAGATGGTGGAGGACATAGAGGAGAAGGCAGGGGCCACTAAGAGAGCTGCTGAGGAAGATCTTGGGGCCGCCGGAAAACGGGCCGCTTTGAGCCACTAGCCATGTAATATAGTGATAATGATAGAGCATCGAGAAATCGAGGCAGCGTGCAGTTATGTGAAGTGTCTGAAGGTCATATATGAAACTAGAAAAGAGAGCGTTCTTGGCTTTACAGAATCTTTGGGAGGCATGTGAGAGAATGGTGTGCAGTTGAAAGAGGTAGCTGCTCAGCCAGATCGCCTGGGTAACTAAGCCAATGCCAGATAGAAGCCCCCATGCTTGCATAAGAGGCTGGCACTGGCCAGCAGCCTAATTTTGCTATAAGAAAACGAGCTTTGGCAGACATTTTATGGCCTTGCAGCCATTTCATCGCCTTGCAGCCATTTAAGCACCTACGACAACACCCTCGTGAGAGAGATGATTGAGTTTCTTGGATCCGAACAGATACCACCTCTTGGACCGCTCTCCATAAAATGCTCCTCCCAATAGGCGTAAGTTTGCTGAAAATTCCAGACAGCTCCCTTTCTGTCAATTGCCCTGGTGCCCTCATTTTTCTCACCAAATTTCATCCACGCAGAACAGCCCCCACACCTCCACCAAAGCACGCAATGTCCTTAACAAGCGCTGTTCGCGTTCCCGCCAAGGTGCCCGCCAAGGCAGCCATAATTTTTGTTCACGGACTCGGCGATAGCGGCGACGGCTGGCTGTGGTTTCCACAGGTGGCTAGCCAGGGAGTGCGTGGCCACGAGTCCATCAACTACGTCTTTCCCAACGCGCCCAATATGCCTGTCACCGGTAATGGTGGCATGGTGATGCCTCTGTGGTTCGATATCTACGACTTTCTGTTCCGTGATGGCCGTCAGGATGTCAAGGGCTTCATGAAAAGCTGCAACGTGTTGAAGGCCTTCATCAAGGAACAAGTGGAGAAACACAATGTGCCTGCGGACCGCATTATTCTCGGTGGCTTCTCGCAGGGCGCTGCGCTTGCCTTGGCCACGCTTGCATTTTTGGACTTTAAAATTGCCGGAGTGGTGGCGCTTCTGGGATTCGGGAGACTCAACGACGAAGTGGAGCAGGCACGCGACAAGTCGGGCGTCAACTTCAACACGCCCGTCTTCCAGGGCCACGGAAAGGAGGACCCGCTTGTTCTGGTGGACCTCGGGCGCAGCACCAGTGAGTTCTATCGCGGCTTGGGCTTCCAGAAGCTCCAGTTCAAGAGCTACGCGGGAGTCGCTCATTCTGCCGGTGATGAGGAGTTGGCCGACGTTGTGCGTTTCATCGACGCTGCCTTGAACCCGTAGGAGAGGAGAGAGGAGAGAGGAGGAGGAGAGAGGAGGAGGAGAGGAGAGAGGAGGAGAGAGGAGGAGAGAGGAGGAGAGAGGATGAGAGGAGAGAGGATGAGAGGAGAGTAGGAAGGTCGCTACTGGTTGGAGAAAATGAATCTAGGTCCAACCCAGAGCAATTTCGGAGGCATTTGACGACGAAGGCTCAGAGGAGTTCTAGAGGAGTTTCACGTTGTGATTTCCACACCACCTGCTCAAACGAAATATCTTTGTTTAAGAGTTCGTCCATTGGGGCGAATCTCAATTTATGCCCTGAAGCCTGAGACCGAGAACCATTGCTGCAATACCACGATGCCGTGATACCTGGAATGAAAAACGACCGCCTTATGGCGCACGTTCTCTTCTCTCACCAACCACGAATTTTAAAGCGCTTGTTTCGCAAATTATATAGAAAGACCTGCCTAGCGTAGGGTGCAATAAATGACCCGTTAGAGGCTAATAGGCACACCGGCGGAAAAGGATCAGAAAAAGCCACACGTTCTCCATGTAACAGAGCCATCCGCTTTCCCTTTCCTTCTCATCGGCATTTTCACTCTTCTTCTTGAAATACGCCTATAACCCATTTCACTTCCTGCATCCAGCACACAACAAAAACACCTTCAGATCGAACACCTGGCCACCAACACCTCTTTCAACCAATCTTGAGCGCCTCCCGGCTCCCAGAACGTAACAAAAAAGGGCACAAACTCAATTGGTACCTGCAATATACATCACTCCTTTTCGTTCAAATCCGTTTGCATACCTCTTCCCTGAGACCCCACTTTTCACACTGCTTCATGTCTTCTGCTAGAGATAAGCGCCACGTGCAAGCCATCGAGAAGGCACTAGCTTCCTTCGATCTGCTTGATGAATGGGCGGATTACATTGCGTTTTTGGCACGTCTTCAAAAGGCGCTTCTGCTCGATGACAAGGCTCCACATTCGGTTTCGCATATCCCACTGTCCCGGCAGATCGCTACCAAGTTGTCCGTTTGCCTCTCTTCCAAGCTCCCCAATGGTGTCCACCAGAAAGCTCTAGGCGTGTATGCCCACATTTTCCTAGTATTGACGAAGGAAGCCCTCAATGCCAACCTCCAGATCTGGCTTCCGGGCTTATTGCCTGTGTTATCGTACTGTCTGGTTCGAGTCAAGCCGGAAGCCATTGCGTTATTCAAGGACCGTATTTTGGCAGTTTTGCGCCCGGAAACACTCAAACCGACTACCAGACCGCTCATTCTCTCGTTGCTTCCTGGACTAGACGATGAGAACTCCGAGACTTTCGCGGAAGTTTCGGCCTTGGTCGACGCGGTCAAGGCCGGCTTGCACGACGACAACCACTTCTGGCTGTGCATGTTCCTCTGTGTGATTTCCAGCGCAGAGAGACGCCTTGGTGCCTTGTATTGGTGCAACAAGAGGATGCCCATATTCACAGGCATCAAAGGTGCTGATGGCTCCATAAGCTACTCCAAGGAGGCCCAGGCATGCATATCGCCTGAGCCCGGGTTGCTTATAAGGGCGTTTGCAACTGCTATCAACACCTCCACCAGCTTCAACCCTGCTGGAGACATCATTGTGGTGAGAGGTTTCTTCGATCTTCTCTTATCGCATCTCCCCCTCCACAGTGACGTGCTTACTTCTACTGTGGGCCCCAAGGACAAGGAGTTGTTGATGATGGCATGCTGTTCGGTGACTCTCAAAAAGGATATGAGCTTGAACCGCCGTCTCTGGAACTGGCTCCTAGGCCCTGATTCGGACGATAGCTCGTCTCGCTCAGACTACTTTGCAACCAACGGCTTAGAGGTTCTCCTTTCTGGCTTGCTCAAGATGATTCACAGTACGCTGACATCTGTTCAGATCGATGCTCTTCGTATATCCTTGTCTCTTATCATCGACAAATGGGAACTCAGCCACTTGATAACTCCTCGGCTTTTCGCCCCCATTCTCCGGGCAGCATTCCAACAGTCGCAAAACCACGAGCTTTTGATGGCAGCCAGGGCCTTTTTAGACGGCGTTGAGGCATCCTATATCTGGAATGATGCCACCGTCAATTTACTTCTCAGCGAAAGCGAGTCTCAGTTGCAGCTCCTCGAGTTCTTGCTCAAGAATTTTGATCTCAACGAGGAGGAGATGACTGCAGTGCACATTCCTTTGGCAATACTTGCGGCTTTGGCCTCTGCTGAAGTCTCCTCTCTGTGGTTGGACATACTCGATCTCTTGGTATCATTGGCACCACTGAGATCCTTTCCCCAAATAGACCCAGGGACTTCTGCAAGTACCCACACCAAAAAGCTGGTGATATCTTCAATCAGAACTTATTACCAAGATCTACTCAAGGACGAGTCCACCAGCTCTCCCTTTTCATCTTCTGAGACCTCTTTTTTGATCGTCAGTTTCCTGAGGGACTTCTTTGTCACCAACGCCAGTCTGCCTTTGGCCCACAGACTCAGTAACTTGTTCTGCAGCTTGGTAGATAATATTCCCAACGAAAACAGCGCTAGTGAATGGAGTGATGCTTCCCTTGTAACCACTGTGTTTGAGCAGCTCACGGGAGAGGCTTCCACCGAGAACCAGAACCAGGCCAAGCTCATCTCGGTGTTCAACATCACCAAGGTGTTGAAGTACATTTCAAATCTGCTTTCGCCTTTGGAGAAGAGCCGCTTGCTCAAGATTCTCTTGTCCAACTTATGGACGTCGCTTGTCTCTTCTTATCCCGCAAACTTTCAGGTGGAGGCAGTCAAATACATCTTCGACTTAGACGTCACGTTTCCCTATCACCAGATAGAGGCGGGAATTTTGAACTTGCTTTTGCAAACGCGGCCCTACCAGCGTGTGAGAGCGTTTTCTCTTTTATGGACGCACTCTCTGTCCTTCAGCGATGCTGACAAGATCTTGGTGAGGCCTCTTCAGCTCATCTTGGATGATTTATATGAGGGAGAGGGCCATAACACTTTGGGAGTCATTGAATTCATCAAGAATATCCCTAAAAGCGGCTCGTCGAACCGTTTGCTCAAGTTGATCACGAATCCCTTGTTGAACTACGAATTCATGCAGAACACCAAAAAAGTGATCGATATCCACGACGACTTAAACCAGTTCTCCTACTACTTGAAAACCATCGCAAATGTCATCAAGAGCAATGAAAGGGCCATGAGGGAAGCCTTCAATTCGGAGCTTGCGGTCATGGATAGCGAGGAGAAACTCAACCTCATCAAATCTAACGATTGGAATATTGCGACATACAAATCACTCGTTTTCCACATGATCGAGAAGTTCTTTAAGTTAAAGTTAACCAAAGCAGTCGTTGAAGATGAGAGCTCTTTGGATTACTTATTCAATATCATCAGCACCTCGCTCGATTTGCTCTCTATTCTCATCACTGGTAACGAGTCGGACTTTGCAGACAAGTTCCATTTGCTAATTGAGACGTGCTCACACTACACTACTCTCGCTCAAGACACCGCCTACGAAATCGAGTTGATCGAGGCAAAGTTCTTGAAGTGCATCTTCCACTTCTTGAAGGTTTCCGAGGACCTCAAAGTCAACCTTAATCTTTTGCATGTTGAGGGTGAGGACAAAGATCCCTTGCTTGTTCTGTTTATCATCGACGGAATCGACAAGGCGCAGTCATCGATCTTGCTCGAGAGCTGGTTTCTCCTTTTGACGCGCTCTTTGTACTTGTTTAACGAGTCCATTTTCAGTGTTCTCCTCACCTTGAACGATGCCATCGTGAAGAAAATCGATACCTATTTCAAGAAGGTCACGAAGTTCGACAAATTCGAGGATTTGGTGGATGTGGATTCGTCTATGAATATCATCTTTGCTGGATTAGAGGACCTTCTCTCTATCAGTCATAGCTACCTCTTGACCTCAAACTTGAGGGCAGACCGCGAAAAGGCGGCTAAGCAGACCGGTGAAAACGGCTTCTTTGGAAATGTCATCCAGGGGGTGTTTCAAATTGAGTCCCCGGCCATCCGCACCTCTGAGCAGAATAAGCTCTACTCGATCTTGATATCATTCCAGGATGCCGCCAACCGGTGTTTCTTGATTTGGAAATGGGCCGATGCGAAACCACAGGCTCCAAAAGACTCGACTATTGCCTCTGAGAGATCCCTTACCTATCTTTCCCATAAGTTGAAGTTCAGGGCCAGAAAGTTGCTCGAAACTTTGATGGAGTTGGAGAGACAGGAGGTCATTGAAACTTTGGTGGATGTGGACCGCGGTCTCCATTCAAGCATTAAGTTGTTACATGTTCTCGACGGAGGCAGATCACAGGTGACGTTACCACACCTCCTCAACTCGATTACTTCTAGATGCCATCCACAATCTCTTGGAGAGAAGAATAAATCGTCTTTGAATGTTCAGATTTCCGCAAGGGAAATCTCCCACTTCTTGCTGATATACGTTGAGACCATCGACAACGACACGATTTCTGATGTGTGGGAACAGCTTTTGCTGTTCTTCAAGGACGTTTTGGCCTATCCCTCGACATACCGTTCTCTGTTACCTGAATATCTTATTGTTGTCAAGGTTTTGTCCGCAAAGTTGGGTATTTCCAAGTTTGGGGACCAGAAAAGGTACAAAAAGGAGTTGGCAGACATCTTCACCAAGTTGTTGGGCTGTGCGTTGGCTACCAAAGGAGGAGTTTCGGAGTCTGAGTCGAGCAATACAGTGAACGACATCTCCTCAACCCTGGAGAAGGACGATCTCATAGACACTGTTACGTTTATTGTTGAGCACTTGGATAATATTGTCGAGGACTCCGATAAGCTGTTGGCTGCCATCAACTTGATAATCTCGACCTTCATCTCGCCTCTATTCAAGGGTAAGGGCGAAAAGGATGCACCAGAAAAGGTGCTCAAATTGCTCGACTTGATTGGCAAAACCAACCCCACAAAGACGTGGAAGTCAGTGGTCTCTGAAGTTTTCAACGACAGCTCCTTCTTTGCTTTCGGAATGGACCTGGATATATGGAAATCGATTATCAGCACATGGATCTCAGACGATAAGGAAAAGATCTCGGAATTAATCGGAAGAGTCACGCCTACTGTTCTGTCCACCGCAACGAACATTTTTATTTGGAGCGAGGGCTCCGAAGTGGAAGGCAAGGTGTACACTTTGAGGAGAATCTCGTACTTGCTTATGATCCAACCTGAAAACTATTTCTTGAGCAATTTGGAGGACCTTATCAGCAGACTCGACTACTCTTTGGATATCTCCTCGCCATCAACTTATCGAAGCGAGATTTGCACCTTGCTTCGTGCAGTGACTCTCAAATTCAGCGAGTTGCACTTGTTGCCGAATTGGGTGACCATAACTCACCAATTGGGCAATGTGTTCGACATTCTTCGGGGCAAAAACTCGCATGAATTGGGTGGTTTGCTGGCAGAGGACTTGGCGCTTGTTTTGAAAGGCTGCAAGTTGCTCGACCAGTTGCTTCTTTTGAAATACGATGAGTTCAACTTGGCTGAGTGGCTCTTTGTGACAAGCCAGCCTGATGTGGTGAACGCGTCTGCTTCTAAGGAGAGTCTTGTTTCCATTATAGACGGCATTTCCACGGAGACCGACCTCTTGGTTGCAAAGGACGCAGCTGTGAAGGTAAAGCATCCCGACGGGCCGCTCCAGCCGTTGCTCTATGGGGTGGTGTCCATTCCCAACATTGCCAGCTTGCGGACGTTCTTTAGCTCTTTGAGTTTCATAAACTACGAGAGAAACTACGGGTTATTCGAGTTGGACGCGAAGTCCTTGGAAAAGGACGTTTTTGGTGATTTGGCAGCGCGGTAGCTGATGGTGGGATATACAAGTGCTCAATGGCGTGTGAGATGCAAAAATAGGTGTTCAGAGTGCCGTGAGTTTTTGCAGCAGTGCCAATGCAAAGAGAAGTAATAAACGTAGGGACTGTCAGCCAATATTCATATAGGGCTTTTCGGACACACTTCTATAAATCTGTACATATGTATACATATTCATTTACATGCTTCTACACGTATATAAATCCATCTATACACGCGTATTAAGACCAGAACACTCACCAATTCATTATCGCACCAATTTCAAATCGCATTTTTCGCACACGCGTTTGGTCCCACTGTTTCATAATAGTGGCATCTCCATCGCAGGCTGCTTCCCAGAATGGCCACTTTGAGATCCTTCGACCTGCGAGATGCTGCCGAGACCTCTACCGACATGACGGGATTTCAGGCCACGCGAAACAGGCTCAATGGGGCCTCTCTAAACAACAATCTGAGCGAAGAGGAGGGCTCTGAGTTCGAGGACTCCTTCATAGAAACACCCAACTCATTGCGCACAGCACGCTCCCACAACACATCGCATGCTGTTTCTGAGCGCGAAATGCGCTCGCCCAGCGTGTACATCGCCAGAAACACCACCATAAAAGTGCCCTTGAAGGGGGCCAGCAGCCCTCAAACCAAAAGGCCCTCGACCCCCGGAAACCGCACCTCCCGAAGGGTATCTACACCAGGAACGGTGTCTGGGAAAATATCCAAACACCGGTCCCGAAACGGCACTCCCTTGAAGCAGCCGCCCATAAACTCCCAGCGCTTGGAGGATGAAGAAGACGGAGCCATTCGCAGACTGAGGGTCCTATCTGACGATAACAGGTTCTCGCCCTACCATATTCAGAATAGCCTCCCTTTGGGCAGTCCTGTGAGACGCAACCGCAGCCACGAAGTAGCGCACTCGCCGCCGTCGAACCTCAAAATCCGCCCTTTGCCGGAGTTCTCGAAAGTGCTGGCTGTTACAAGCACCCCGGCTCAGGGAAATGTGACCAGCATAGACGACGAGGAATTTGAGTCCTCCGAGAACGAGGAGCCTGAAATTGGCGCAAAATCCTTTTCAAAAATAAACTCCGAGCCCTTGCCCATCTCCAGATCGTTTGGAGGGGAGTATCTGATAAAGCCACCGCCAGAGCCTCGACCTAACCTGGCTGGCAATTTAGGACACGATAGCAATTCCTCCTTCCTCCGCAAGGAGAAAAGCCGGCGCCAGCAGCCATCCTCAACGCCTCTGCCTCCAGCCGTTACTACAGCAATATCGCCCACACCGCAGCCTGCGGAAATGAGGGAGGTTTCAGGTCTGCGCGCTGCTGTTTTGCAGGAAGCCCTGGATCGAAGCTCACCAACGAGATCGCACACTGTGCTGGTTCTCGAGCGCATGGGGAGCGAGGTTTTGTCCAAATCAGAAATAATGGAGAAAATCAACTCCAGCTTTAATTTGATCAGGGAGAAGGACTTGTCTCAAACTAATGAGAAAGATCTTATTGAAGACGATGAAAGCGATGACAGCCAAATTTTGGAGGAGATCGGGTCCTTCTTACCCCAAAGCGACCTGAGGATACCTGTGAGGGTGCTAGAGACTTCTCCCAGAAAAGTGGTAACGGTGCGAAATGATCTGCCACCAAGAAAATTGAACGACATGGCCAGCTTACACGAGAATACCGTTCCTGGACCGCAGAACTCTCTTGCGCAGAAGTACGAGCGTGAGCTTCTCGAGAGAAAGAAGCGGGAGTTTGCCTCTCGGAAGAGTAACATCAGTCCTTCTCCAGCGCAATATGACGAGTGGCCCATGTCCAAATGGGCCCTTCTTCGGAAGCTCTTGAGCTCACAGGGTTTGAACAAGACAAACATTGTGAATAGCGATCTTTTGGTCAATAAGCTACAGTGTTCCGGGAAGCAAGAGCTTCGCCAGAGGGTGGACTACTTGCTAGCGTACGAGAAGGCAACTTCTCGAAAAAAGGCTGCCAGAAAACGCTCAAAAGCTGCTCGGTAATGCCCTGTATCTTACTACTGTATAAATAATATGTACTATACTGCCCTTGATAATTGCAAAATCATGCTTATGCCATTCTGGCCCCTAAAACACCTTGGACAAAACATCGTTCAACTTCTGGTTTGGCTTGGCTCTATCCTTCAAGGAGTCGTCAGCGTCAGCACGGGTGCTGGCCACCTTACGCTGCTTGAAGTTCCTCCTCATCTCTATATCCTTATCGCTCTTGGAGGGCTTCTCGTCCGACTCCTCCTCCTTGGCCTTTCTCTTCTTCTGAATGTTCTTGACCATCTTGGACCTCTCCACGTTGGTGACGAAGTTCTTGTTGAGCTTCTGCTGCTGGGCTATCTCCAACGACAACTTGGCCTGTCTGATCTCATTTTCTTTGGCGATCTGCTGCGTCAAATCAAACCACTTGAATCCTGACAAGTATTTCATGTTGATCACGTCATCGTAGTAGTATGAGGTCTTTCTTCCTCCTAAGGTGTTGGCGTTTAAGGTGGAGGCGCACAATTTCGCATCCTTCTTGCTCACAAACTCGACCCAGCCCTCGGTGTACATTTTCTTCTTGTTACCGCCGTATTTGACTCTTTTGCGGTAGGTGGTAGTGTCCTCGGGCTTCAAGAACAAGCGGTCTATCTTTCCAAATCTGGTCAACACCGAGCGCAACTTCGCTGGCTTCATGAAGGGCGGGATTTTCGACAAGTAACAGACGCCTGTCTTTTTTATCTTCTTCTGCTCCTTGGCGAGCTGCTCTGGAGACAACCGTTTTAGCTTGTTGTTGCGCTTCTTTTCCTTGTGTAGTATGTCGGTGTCGTCCTTCTCCAAAGCGTCTTCGTCGCCGATCTGGTCTATTTCGTCCATTTCATTGATTTCTTCATCTTCGTCCTCTTCATCATCCTGGAAGGCGTCTATGTGGGCCGCTTTTTTGTGCGTAGCAAAGACCTTTTCCTGTCCGTCGTCGGAATCGGACGCGAAGTCGTCTTCAGATTCGACGTCTTTCAAGCTGGGCTTTCCAGGAAAATCGTCCTCGGATTCGGAGTCGCTGGGGTTTGAAAACGGGTCCTTGGACGCCATTTTGGTGCTCGCTCTAGCCATATTGTGCTTCTGTGGCTGTTGTAGACTCGCGATGAGACGCTTTTCTGCCACATTTGGACTTCATGCAGGATAATGTAATTTTGGCCAGGGTCTTTTATAGTGGGGACAAATTTCGCCGAACCTGGCTAGTTTGGGTCAATAGACGCCTGAACTCGGCAAACACGTGGCCAGGTTTACCTGGGCGAGATTTTAGGACAAGACATTGATTTGGCATGGTCATGTGGGGAAGCCAACTGATAAAGGTGGGGTTGATAGTATTTCTTAGCGGTGCGAAACAAAAGGAGGGCCACGCTCAAGTTAAGTCAATTATCGGTTCTTTAGACAAAAACTGCTTCTAATCTCGATGTTGTATTATTGGGTATTGGGCGAGCAATAAACGCCCAGCTCGTAAATGGTCCCGGAAGCCCCGATTCATATTTGCCCAGAGTGGCATTGAAACCAGCTGCAAAAACATGCCTTGTGCCTTGCATGGGCAGCAAATAACAGTGACGTATAGTTCATGCATTGCCCTATTATTTTCACCCCAAATTGCGTATGTTCGCCAAATGGCCTTTTTCGAGGGAATCTTACAAGCTCATAATTCATCTAACATATATTACTACACAGTAGCTTACTTCTTCACCTCGGAGTGGGCGTCCTTAGCACCCTCGGTGGCACCGGTGACAACACCAGACACGTACTGGGCAGCCTCGGCAGCCTTCTCCTTGGCAGCCTCGAGGTACTCGGTGGCGGTCTCAGCCAAGGTAGCCTCGTGCTGGTTAGCAGCCTTTTTGGCATCGTCATGGCCAGTCTGCACGTTGTCAGCAATGGTCTGGGAGAACGATTTCTGGTTGTCGGGGACGTTGTGCGCAGCGAACTTGTCCACGCCGTCGGTGACAGTCTCCTTGGTCTTCTCGAAGGTGGTCTTCTCGGAGTCGGGCTTGATAGCCTCGGAGACCTTGTCAGTAACGGGTTTTCTTCCTAAGTCAGACATCGTAGATGAGATTGTTTGTCAATTGAGTGGTAATCGATTGGTGGCGAAAAGAAAGTCGAAGGGGGAATCTTACCCTATTTATACTGGTGCCGGGGCTGGCATGTGCTACGTTGCTACCCACCTCGCCTGAGGTGGTTGCCATATTTTGCCACAGCCTGCAGCCTCGTATGCTGCGCACTTCGCCATATGGAGGCTATTTTTTAGCAATTTTACCCAGTTGTGACCATTTCCAGACGCATGGTTACAGCACGCTGGTTGCTACTGTAGCCAGGGTGTGCGGCTCACCTTCCACAGCGGGACACATCCTGCATATGGCATCACAGTCTCCGTGTCTCAAACGTGTCTCACCAATAGGAATCGCGTATTCAGGTGGCGGATGTGGTAACGAGCATGTGTCGTGTCTGTTCCCACACGGCAAACGTGATCAGTGTGTTCGCCTGCTTGCAACGGCTGTCTGTTGCGCATGCTTTGGCGAAGCGCTCGGTTGGAGATCATCACGTGACGGGATGGGGAATGTCGCCGAACATACCAGCCCGGAACTTCATGTCACGTGACCGATCACGTGAAGCTATGGGACCCCGGAAGTCGTCTTGAAAAAATGGCATCCCCTCCCATCCCATCACCAACGATGGCCAAGAAGAAGTCCGTTACGAGCGATATCGACCAGAAGGTATACGACTTGATCAACAAGCTCTTGGACGAGGAGACTGATCGCAATAGGGAGGCCACGCCCGCTGCTGAAGATGCTGTAGAGGACCCTTTTGAGCACATGGTATTTGCAAAAGACCTACGTATCAAGCAGGTTCTAGACTTCGTACAGGAAAGGGACCCCCAGCTCAAAAGAACCAAAAGAGCCATTTTGGAGCCCCGAATTGAGGAGGTTCTCGGAGTCATACGCAAAGACGAGGCCGAGCAATTTCCTGAAGCCTACGAACAAACTGATGCCGATGAGAAAGTCATCGTGCTCGATAGTGACTCAGAGGTTCCCGACAATTTGGTCGAGGCCAAGGATACCAACTCCATGAACAAGTCTGTGGTGGCGCTGTGGGGGCATCAAAAGGAGGACGAGAAGAAGGATGACCCTGACTCGGAGAAGAAGTCTCGCAAGAGATCCAAGGAGGCTCTGAAACAGATGACGAAAAAGCCTAAAAATAAGATCGACCACACGCCGCCTACGACCACCCTTTCGTCGCTTGGAGGCTTAGCGGCCATCACCACGCAGTTGATGGAGTTGATAGGCTTGCCTATTCTCCATCCGGAAATCTACCAATCCACTGGCGTAGAGCCACCCCGCGGAGTTCTTCTCTACGGTCCTCCCGGCTGTGGAAAGACCACTGTGGCCAATGCTCTCGCGGGAGAGTTGCAAGTGCCGTTTTTGAACGTTTCGGCTCCCTCTGTGGTTTCGGGGATGTCTGGAGAGTCAGAAAAGAAGCTTAGAGAGATCTTCGAGGAGGCAAAGTCCTTGGCCCCGTGCTTGATTTTCATGGATGAGATTGATTCTATTACTCCCAAGAGAGACGGCGGCGCCCAGCGCGAAATGGAGAAACGAATTGTGGCCCAGTTGCTTACACTTATGGACGAATTAACCCTCGATAAAACGGACGGAAAGCCGGTCATAGTTATTGGTGCAACCAATAGGCCCGATTCTTTGGACTCGGCTTTGAGGAGGGCAGGACGTTTCGATAGAGAAATATGCTTGAACGTCCCCAATGAGGACCAGAGAACGTCCATTCTCCAGGCCATGACTGCCAACTTGAAGATCAACGATATCCAGCTGTTCAACTTCAAGGAGTTGGCCAAAATGACGCCCGGCTATGTCGGTGCGGATTTGCGGAGTTTGGTCACGGCCGCGGGCATCGCTGCCATCAAACGCATTTTCGAAAACTTGAGCGAGTTCGAGGAGGAGCTCATGATGAAGCAGATCAGCGGCGATTCCATGGACATAGACCAGACAGGAAATCTGGCTCAATCCGTTTCCACCGAGCCCAGAGTCACTGCGATGATCACAAGAAACTTCGACAGCAAATCGGACTTCGAGAAGTTGTCCACCATCCAAAAGTTCTTATTCAAGCACCCCGATCCCTTGACGGACGAGCAGCTTGCACCCTTGGCCATCACATACAACGACTTCTTGCTTGCGTTACCGACCATCCAGCCCACTGCCAAGAGGGAGGGCTTTGCTACGGTTCCGGACGTCACTTGGAAGAACGTGGGTGCGTTGAACCAGATCAGAATGGAGTTGCACATGTGCATAGTGCAGCCTATCAAGAAACCCGAAATCTACGAGAAGGTCGGCATCGTTGCCCCTGCGGGTGTTCTCATGTGGGGCCCTCCTGGCTGCGGTAAGACGTTGTTGGCAAAGGCAGTGGCTAACGAGTCCCGAGCCAACTTCATTTCCATCAAGGGCCCCGAGTTGTTGAATAAGTATGTTGGTGAGTCGGAGCGGGCCGTCAGACAGGTGTTCCAGAGGGCCAGGGCCTCCGTTCCTTGCATCATCTTCTTCGATGAGTTGGACGCTTTGGTACCCAGAAGAGACGCGTCTTTGTCGGAATCCAGTTCGCGTGTCGTCAACACCTTGTTAACGGAGTTGGATGGATTGAACGACAGAAAGGGCGTCTTCGTCATTGGCGCTACCAATAGACCGGACATGATAGACCTGGCTATGTTGAGACCCGGTCGTTTGGACAAGACGCTCTACATTGAGTTGCCGACGAGTGCTGAGAGGTACGAGATCTTGAAGACCTTGGTTAACGCCAACAACACGCCTCTTGAGAGCGACGTTGACTTGCTTGCAGTGGCCAACGACGAAAGATGCAGAAACTTCTCTGGTGCAGACTTATCCTCTCTAGTGAGAGAAGCAGGTGTGTTGGCGTTGAAGAAAAAGTTTTTCAAGGGACAGCAGATACAGGAGCTCGACGCTTCTGGATTCTACGAGCCCGATATCGAAGGCACAGACGACACCTCCATCCTCGTCACTAAGGAGGACTTCAACAGGGCATTGTCCAGCATAAACCCCAGTGTGAGCGACAAGGACAGACAGAAATACGAGAAATTGAACAAGCGCATGGGCTGGAACGTGATTAACGAGGTGACTGACAAGGGTAAGGACTCCGCTCCTGCAGACGCATAAATTGTATAGTAGTATAGATGGCGAAGGACCAGAGTTCTTTGTAATTTCGCAGTAATTTTGCAGTAATTTCGGATTAATCAGTGAGATATTAAAAAAAATTGGAGAGTATCAAAGAGACAGTCATAAGTAAGTAGAAAATTGGAAAAAGGTGAATTATACGCCAGACAGTCCATCAATGCAATTACACCCTGCTAACTCCCATTTACAGGCCCAGTTGTTCAACGGGGCAAAAAAAGGGGCTCAATTTTCTCATGTGTTAGGCCGCCCCTAGCGAACATTTTTGCAACACCTCACACTACACATTTCAGAGCAGCACCTAAAAACCAATATGCCTTTTCAGGATACCGACAAGGACCAGAAGTACAGTCTCCGTATTGAGGATGCATCTAGTGACCCTACGGACCCTCGAAACCCGGACATCTGGGAGCAGTTTGATGCTGCAAAACAGCGCGTAGGATTTACACAGCAGCTCCGCATATTTAGGGATATCCGAGAGATCCAGGCCAGAAAAGGCGTCAGCGAGGGCATAGAGTTGAGCACAGACTTGAAGACACTCGAATTACTCAGGATTCACTTGCTCACATTGGTGTGGAACCTCATGTTATTCATCTACTTGAGGGGTATTGTTCTTGGGGAGATGGCTGCTAGCGTCTACGGGCTCTTGGTGCAAGGCTGGTTTGAATTGAGAGAAGTAGGAGGCGCAAAAGCCAAGGAAAGTCCCCTGGCAATCGAGTTGCTCAACTGGTATACCTTTTGGAATCACGTTATCACGGATGCTCCCACAGTGTTCTATAGGCTAACGTTCAGCACCATTCTCCACCACAATCCCCAGACTTTGGAGGAGTTCCACCAGGCGCTTCCCTCTGAGAGGCTCATGCCCAGGAGCATCTCCCTTTTGGTGAAGATCAACAATAATGTTCTTCCTCCTCCGCCTCCCATTCCGCAGCCATTTTTAAACGCGGACAAGGTGATCCAGGTCCCCAAGCAGGCAGAGACCCAGAGCGTGATTTCGCTCAGGAGCGAGTTTTTCACATTGAAAAGCGCTCATATTGCAGCGGAGAAGGTGCGGGTGTTGACAGAAATCAGCAGGTTCATTGCGTGGAGCAGTCTCATTCCGAGCTTGACCCACGTCCACATTTACGAGTTTCACGGTGTCTTGTGGGATGGACGCGTTACTGAACTCGAGACCCAATTCAGGGTAATTGCAGACTTGGTGTTGAACGAGTTGAACACCATTGCAGCCAAGGCTGTGGAGAACGCGGTTCCGCAGATTGTGCTTGTGGATGTGACCGGGGATCAGACTCACACCATTGCTGAGAGAAAGCTGGAAGAATTCCCTGAAAGTCAAGAATTAGACCTAGAGAGGGACCACACAGTTGAGCTGTGTTTGGAGTCCCCACGCGTCTTCTACGTGTACTTGAGTGACGAGCGGTTTAAGAAGCAGCCGTTTAATGAGGGCGACTCTTCGTCCTACCCTCTGTCAGATTTGGTGCTTGTTACAAGAGATAACAGCACTATTGCGAGTCCGTTAACGCTATTTGGCTTCGTTGGGCTCGACTTCGAGAATGTTCCTGCCGCCGTCTATTACTCGAGCAGACACCGCTTCAGCTTCAGCATGTACACCAGGGGCCTCTATTACTATGCGATGGAGAACTACCGGAATTTGGAGGCCTCAGACGAGCCGAAACAGGGAGCCACTTCAAATTCTTCCGTTTTGAGCATTGCGTCGCTGGACGCAGGCCATTACTTGATCAAGTTCTTCAAGAGGGTCCTGAGACTCCGGCTTTTCGACCTTCGTTCGTCCGATGACGACTTCAAGGAGTAGGCGGAGTCCCTTTCAGCGTGTCAAATGTGTTATGAATATCTAAATGTAATATGTGTATGCTTTTTCTAATGGACTGTACTGGTAGTTTGGTCCTCATGTGTGTGCGCAACCAAGCCCTTTTTTGCAAGCGAATAAGCCGTTCGAGACAGCTTTTGTCAACACCAAAACTGTTGGAAACAACCGCACGGGTAAAAGGAAGTTGTACTACCCAGAATTTGGGCCATTATACGTTAGACGATAAGAAGCATCATCATTCTCCGCCTTTCAAGGGCCCATAGCAACTGCAAAATACTCCTCGTCCCACAACGTCAACAACAAGGATATAGCATGGTCAGGGGTCTTAGAGGGTTCAGGCTCAGCATCCGGTTTCACACGTACGTTTCACAGCCACGATACCTCCGTGATCTCCGACACAGCCCACTTCTTTCGACAACCCCCTTCAGAGCAGTGTCATACAGCAATGTATGGCGCTACCCCAAACCAGAGACCAGCGGGAACGCCTCCAACAAAATAGCAAATGCCGTTAACGACGTGGAAAATCCTGTGGATGTCCCAGCAGCAGAGGAAACGACACCTTCAGCTAGCAAAACCACGGAAGTGAGCAATTCCGATACACAGGAAAAGGTCGAGCTTCCGCCCAGCGTGCTGCAGCTCGAAACGCTCAGTGTGGACATTAGTAGCGCCAGCGAGGCCAAAAGTACTTCGAAAACGGACGATGCGCCCGACGAGGCTGCTACAGAGGAAGAGGAGCTCACGGAGGACGACTTTCTCACTACTATTTTCGACAACATGGAGCCGTACTTGGACACGTACAGCATCTACACCGCGCTCACCAGATCGGGTTTCACGCCTGCACAGGCAGACGAGTTCATCAACCTTCTTGTGATGCAGCTCAACTCCAAGTTATCGAAGCTTTCGACCAAGTACTCGCAGATGTACGAGTTGGAGAACGAGCGCTACCTATTTGAGTCTGCGCAGCAGGAGCTTCGCGTGGACATCACGAGATCGAGGGAGCAACACATCAACGAGCTCATAGCGTTGATCAACATCTTGGAGCGTGATTTCAGCATGATCTCCGATGATTTGAATAACCACTCGCTCCAGATGAAGAACGACACACAGGTGGCCTTGAACGACCAGAAGTCCGAGAACACGCTCCAGTCGAAGAAGATAATTTTACGCATCCAAGAGACCAACCACAAGATCACCACGGAGCTTAATTCGGCCATGCGGTCCGAGATTGAGAGTTTACGCTGGCATTTGTCGAGATGGGGCTTGATGGCTATCTTATTGGCGTTGTTCTCTGCGTGCACCGCGTTCTACATCAACAAGATCAAGTGGGAAAAGAGGCAAAATGCATCCAACGAGTTTGTTCCGTTGGTGATCTACGAGCCCAGCGAGTACGACGAGGACGACTACCATGCGGATTTGGACAGGAGCATGATCGGGACGTAGAAGAACGGCGTGTCCGTACATAGATAGAATTGATGACTGAACGGAGACTTGTAACTGTACATATCGCTTACCGGTGAAAGGCATGGCTGGAAAGTTGGAGGTCCCACTAGGGTTTGAAATTTGCACGAATAAAAATAGCGTCTTATATGAGCCTAAATTGTCTTTCGCAACATTCACATCAGTCAGGTGCGCACACACAAGCGACTGGTACTCAACAGCAACAATTAACGAAACTTTCCCTCTACCTTCTTCTTGATATCGCGATGCCCGAACCAGATCCATGCAAACCCGAGGCCTGTGCCATACAAAACTGCCTTCAGGGCAACAACTACAACGAGTCGAAGTGCACCAAGATCATCGACAATTTGTACCTCTGTTGCAAGAACTTCTACGAGCTACAGGGCAGAGATGCCAGCAGCGTTTGTTGTCCCAAGTTCAGTCTTTTGCAGTTGAAGTTGAAGCAGAGGGAGTTGGGCAAAATCGACGCCGAGATGATAGAGCTGAGGCACGGATAACCATAGGCATGACAGGTACAATAGTCTTAATGAACAAAGTTCGTCAGTACGGCAGCAATACGTGACAATAGAACGCACTTACTCGGTTTGTAAGTGTAACGCGATTCACGAGACGACTACAGCAGATGTAAGTTTAGGACCGCGGACCTAACCACAAAGTTAGGCACGACATAGCGGGGCTGTATAAACTATCACTCTAAGGCTAACCCGAGCACGAGAAGATGCATAGCACCTATAGATTATACGTGGAGCAATATCGTACAAACCGTGACTCTAATGGGCGCCTACAGACATTGTGGAGAAAAAGGGCATCGTGCGGAAATTCATTCTTATATAGCATGGTGTTGTGCGGGTAACTTTACATGGATAGGGTATAGTAGATTACTACTCGTAGCTTTTGCATGGGTTTGAGTTCTATGGGCAGGTGCCGTAAGGATCCACGACTAGCTCTCGTCGGGTCTGTTACCTTCGAGCTTTCTTTTGTCGTAATCGTGGGGATCAGGGAAGTGCGTTTTCAATGCTGAGGTTAGTATGGGGCAGTGCGAGGCACAGTGGGCACTAGTACGTACGAGAATCGTCGTCAAGCCAAAGAGACTGACCGCTGACGTTCTGGATAGAGTTGTTGATCTTGACCTTGTTTTCGAACGTGTTGACTGCGGCCTCGATGTCTATGGGGTCACACCCCAAGTCGGCAAGCTGTTTGCGTAGAAGGGCTATGTGGAGGGCCATTTTGAAGGCCCTCCTACTCGAGTCCCTGCGTTCTTTTAAGATCAACAAGTCCTTCTTCTGCAGCGCTTTTGCGAAATTGGCCTTCTGCACCTGCAAGTTCTTGATGTTGAGGCCCACGATCTCCTGGTTGAGCTTCTCGAGCTTGATGCGGTTGAGGTAGTTGTCCAAAGCAAGGTAAATGAGGGCGCACATGGCAGCCAACGAGCCAAACTCACGGAGAAGCATCCTGCTGTCGTAGTGCAGCGCCCTGGGCGCCAGCAGGGCCAATTCACTTTCTGTGGCAGCTGGTTGTTTGGTGGACTGCTGAGAATGGGACTGGAACTGCTCAGGGACAGATCCGTGGTTGTTGAAGTGCGAGGGCGGATGGAAGCCACGTCTTATGCCTGGACTCCACCTTCTAGCTCGCGTTATTACCCTGGAAAACATGTGCTACGGAGTGTGGGTGCACGAATAGTGGTGCTCAAATTGCAAACCTCATTTTTCAGTGCGCTCACTTCGGCACTCCCACGCTACATCGCCTATCGATGATTAACTAATATATAATGAGTAACACGTAGCTAAGATATATAACAAAGTCAACGCTTAGTGCTTTCTGGTCTCAGCAATGACGGCGTTCATCTCCTCGACCTTTCTCAAGGCTCTCTTGTGGGTACCCAATCTCTTCTTAGCCAACTTCTTAGCTCTCTTCTCACCGGCGTTTCTGATCAACTCGATCAATCTTCTCTCGTAGGGAGCCAAGCCAGAGACCTCCTTGACGATGGATCTGACAAAGGCAGCTCTCTTAGAGAGAGCACCCTTTCTGTAAGAGATCTTAGGAGCAACCTCCTTGGGGGTAGTCTTGTGACCCTTGTTCAAGCCGGTGGCAATACCTGGATGTTAGTACTGAAAAGAAAACTTCTGATGAAAACGAGAACGCATAAACCGATGTGGTCGGAACACTAATAATGGATGGTCGACGACACACTACTACGGTAAATAGTAGATGCCGTTAATAATCCTCTGCTTTGCTCTCTTGGCAGGATTTGCAGATTTTTCACTTCTAGGGCATTACGCCAATAATCTGTCGGAGGTTCTGGGGCATCTTGACATCAGTGCCCTCGACATTTTTGAACTAGCTCTTCAGTGTGCTCAGGGTGGTTGTAAGGCGTGGTTGACTGTTTCTCCGTTCGGTGGGCTGGGGGTACATACCAGTTCTAGCCATTGTGTATGTGGATAAGTCTAGAGTACAACTGAGTAGACAAAATTTAAGCGTCTTTTCTGAGGGTGTTCGAAAAATTTTCCAGTGCAGGACGGCACACAGGCACACAAGGCACGTGACCCGCACACTAGAGGCTGGCACCTGCACAGAGACCAAGGAACGCGCACGTGACGTGTGACTGTTTTTTGCTGGGCGGAACTGGGCCTATATTACTATGTACAGATATGCAGACTATATGGTGACGGGCGCAAAGTCGAAGTTGTAGTGCTCCAACTTGGCGGTAAGCTCCGCGAACGTCAAGTGGCGGTGCGTGCGGAGATAGTGGCTCCACTCGAGCGGCTCGTAGCTGTCCTTGTACACCAACGGGTACAACTCTCTGAGCAAACGGTTTCTGCCCACAGTCACGTGCTTGCCGTCAGGGTGGATGTAGAACACGGTCTTGTCGGGGCTGTCGAGGCCCTTTTGGAGGTCCTCGTGCTCGTGCTTCTTCAACACGTCGTAGCGCAAGCGCCAGCCCTTCAAGCCCAAGGTCTTGATGCGCGCGGGCTTGTCTTTGGTCAAGTAGCGGTCCAAGCCGCCCTCTTTGGTGATGATCTTCAACACGCTGGTAGACACACGGGTACACACCTGCTTGTTCAACGCCTCCGACCAGAGCTTGGTCTTGACGATGTTGGGCTTGTGGGTCCTCAACGACTTGTTGCCGGCCTCCGAGCAGTTCTTGCTTCTGGTGATCTGGGCTCCGCCATACAAGCCGCGGTTCTGTCTCTTGAAGAACTGCGTTTCGTACGCGTACTTCGGGTACTGCTGCGCCGCAGATTCCACCTTCTCGATCTTTCTCAACACGTCGCCGGCCTGGTACACCTTGGTGTTGATGGGCTTGGTGTAGCGGAGAATCTTGTGGTATTTGTCGTACTTGTTCTGGCCGTGGACACGCCCGAGCACTGCGGTGGACGCACTGAACGCCCGCGCAAGCGCCGGTGCCGCATTGGCTGTCTGAAAGAGCGTGGGAAGCATTGGCTGGCGGAGTTGGCGTGGTGGAGCAGTTTGTATGTGGAAAATTTGCCGGACCGTCTGCAGGACGCCAGCAACCTGCAAAGGCCTGAGCGCAACCCGCAAAAGCGTGCGCGCAACCTGCGGTCTTCCCGAGGGCCTTATCTCCATAAAAACATTCCCGATAAAAATTAAACGGCGGGATGGCTGGTGCACGGGTGCGAAGTTTCTTTTCCCGCCAGTTTCATTCCCGCTCTGCCCTTGTTTTTCGCTAGGGGAGTTAGTGAGGCCGCTTTCGTAAACCATTGCTTCCACCGGGTGTGCTGCTGCCTGCTCCAATTGTGTGATTCGTCCGAATCCACCTGTGCCATACAGTCCCGCGTCACGTGCCGGCCCTCCAGCCCGCCTGCATTGGCTCCAGTGCCATACAGCGCCTCTACACCCTCCAAGGTGCGAAACACCCGCCAGACGGAGCACCCACAATTCGCTGCCTTTTGGGGAAACATCTCGAGACAGAAACTGGCCCTGCTGCGTCCCCGCTGCACCCTTATAGACACGGCCTAATACTGCATAGCTGCTGTCACCAGCCTAATTCGGAAGCCTATACTTGGGAACATCACCTATTCTGCTAAGCTAGCTGGCAGAACACCCACCCCAAAATCGAACCCGGTGTCTTTCAAGACACTTGTATTCGGTGGCAAACCGCTCTGGAATCCGCTCACGTCTGTGTCTGCTTTAGTGGCAATTTCGCCGTTCTCACTCTAGAGTCATCCTGCTGACCTCATCTGGGTGACTACCTATCCGAGAACCCCAAAACACCTTTTCTGCCATATTCACTGAGCAGCAACCTCCAACCGCTGCACCCGTCTTTCCTGAACCTCTTCTGCTTCTGAGGTTTTCCGACCAATTCCGTTCCTTCGCCCACCCCCTAACGACCCATAATGGCCGACTTTGCTAAGTCCATTTTCGGCTTTTCGAACTTCCACAAGAAGGAGTCCTCGCCGTCGCCGGCGCCATCCGCGAGTTCAGGCACCCGTCCCCACGACGAGACGCACTCTTTCAACTCAAAGCTTCTTCCCAAGGGCTTATCTAGCGCAGCGCCCACCACCGCCGTCACCCAGAACTCGCTAGCCTACGGAACTACCTCCACCAACTCCGACGGCTTTGCCCTCAACAGCAACAGCCTGGAAACCTACATCAACCAGACGTTCCCCAAACACCACGAGGAGCGCACCAACGACTACTTGCAGCCGCATTTTGCGCCCCAGCCCGCTCAGACCCACAGCGCCTCGCAGCCCGTCATCATCACCACAGACGAAAGTGGCCAGACCGTCAACCCACAGAGTTCTTCCGGCAGCCAGCCGAAGGGCAAGTTGAAGGTGACCATCATCGAAGCAAGCGACCTTCTTATGTCGGAGAATTCGCAGCCCTACGTGGTCTGTACTTACGAGAGCTCGGAATTCGTCACCAACGCTCCCGCCTCCTTCACAAAGTCACCCTCCCACCAGCACCTGCATCGCCACGAGCGGCCCAAGGGCGCCAGACCGTCCATGTACCAGAGACAGCTGTCGCAGACGCACTTCAGTCTCGGCAACCTGAACCCTCTTTGGAACCACGAGGCTATTTTCGACGTGGTGGGGTCCAAGAGCGAGTTGGACATCTCCGTGTACGACGCCGCCAAGGATGACGCCTTCTTGGGCCACCTCCGTATCTGTCCCTCCACCACAGCCAACAAGTTGAAGGACGCGGAGTGGTTTCCAGTCAAGCCGCGTGTGGTGGGCGAGAGAGTCACAGGCCGCTTGAAGATTAAATGGCACTACACCTCGGACAGCAAGAAGCTGTACGGGCCCGACGACTTCGAGGTGTTGCGGTTGCTCGGAAAGGGCACGTTTGGCCAGGTTTTTCAGGTGAAGAAGAAGGACAGCAACCGCATCTACGCCATGAAGATCTTGTCCAAGAAGCTCATCGTCAAGAAGAAGGAGATTGCACACACCATAGGCGAGCGCAACATCTTGGTGCGCACGCTGGCGGCCGGACTGCCGTTTATTGTGGGACTCAAGTTCTCGTTTCAGACTGTCAACGACTTGTACTTGGTGACCGACTACATGCTGGGCGGCGAGCTTTTCTGGCATCTCCAGAAGGAGGGCCGTTTTGCCGAGGACAGGGCCAAGTTTTACATAGCCGAGTTGGTGTTGGCGTTGGAGCATTTGCACGATAACGACATTGTATACCGGGACTTGAAGCCCGAGAACATATTGTTGGATGCCAACGGCCACATTGCCCTCTGCGACTTTGGGCTTTCCAAGGCCAATTTGAACAATGACGGCACTACCAACACCTTCTGTGGCACCACCGAGTATTTGGCGCCCGAGGTGTTGTTGGACGAGAGCGGCTACACCAAAATGGTTGACTTCTGGTCGTTGGGCGTGTTGATCTTCGAGATGTGCTGCGGCTGGTCGCCATTCTACGCGGAAAACACCCAGCAGATGTACAAGAACATTGCCTTCGGCAAGGTGCGGTTCCCCAAGGAGGTGTTGAGTGCCGAGGGTCGGTCCTTTGTGAAGGGCCTCTTGAACAGAAACCCCAAGCACCGGTTAGGCTCCGTCAACGACGCGCGCGAGTTGCGGGCTCATGCGTTCTTCCACGATGTGGACTGGAACTTGTTAAAGGCCAAGCTGATTCCGCCTCCTTTCAAGCCGCACTTGACGTCAGAGACAGACACGTCTAATTTCGACCCTGAGTTCACGTCGGAGTCCACGGCGTCGCTCTTGAAGAAGCAGTACCACGAGATGAGTGGCACACCGTTGAGTCCGGGAATCCAGGAGAACTTCCGCGGCTTCACTTACGTGGACGATCTGGCCATGGATGACCACTTTGGCTACGGAAAGAGCCACCGTCACAACTCGTATATGCCGCCAGGAAGCTTCATTCCCGGAAACCCCAATCTTCCGCCCGACGAGGACGCCATCGATGACGACCAGATTAATGAGGAGGACGAAATGGACATCGACAACGATGACTCGCACCTAGGCGACGACGAGTTTGTCAGCGGCAGGTTTGACTTATAGAGCCGTTGTTGCCAGCCTAGACTTTTTTCACCTGCTGTTTTATTTATTGACCATTCTTCGCAGCAGTGCTCTGCGATATTTGCCTGCGGGCCGTGCTAATACTAGGAAATTGATAAGTGGTGTAGCGAGAAGGCGTTGTCGCCAGAACCGGGAAATTGCGGCCGGTGGCTTGCATGCGGAAATTTACGCACTAAGTAAATATGGGACCCGTTATTTTGGGTGTCAAGAGAAGCCGCACGAACGGGGTCAAATTGGGTTCTACATAGCTGTGAATTGGTCCTTTCTGTATTGTGGATATGAGGAACAGATGAAACAAGTTTCATCTGAATCAGCCGCCTCTGCATGGTGCCGGCGCCTCCTCCGTTCTCTGATGGTGTACGGGTGTTTTGCTATCGCAAAACTGACATCGTTTTTCTGCCACGCTAAACTACAACAACATCCTCCTCTCCATGAGCAACCGAGTCAGAAATCGCCGGAGAGTGCTGCAGCACATGCCGCAGGCACAAGTCCGCAAAGACGAGCCTGCGGTGCAACTGCACGATGAGGCAGATCTCATTCTGTTCAGGACAGATGCCCTTCATCGTTTTGTCACCAATCAGGAGTATCTTGAAAACGTCACCTCTAAACACATCCACACCTCTAAAATCGTACCACCAACGATGTTTCCCGCATACAAGCCAAAGCAAGAGCGCAGTGCGAGCGAAAAAACGGCCACTTCAGAGGAGTTAGCTGAAGTGTTGAATAACATGAAGCCGGACCAAATGTACTTTGGCGATATCCGCTTAATGAGGGCCAGAGAAGAGATGCTACGCGCCCAGAACGAGAATAAGAACGACGACGAAACCTCCCTTTTTGAGGCAAACTCCGAGTACAACTTCCAGAGGGAGTTCAGTGCGAAATTGGCCAGTGGCCAGGAAGGCCTCCACGATGCGCAGTCGCTCGAGAACTTGGAGAAAGATCTTGAACAGATTCTCAGCCAGTACAAAGAGAAGTTCAACAAGGGCTACAGGTCCGTACAGCGGGTCACACGGCGGTGTATCCCTGTGTCTGAGCTTGCGGATATAGAAGTGGCCAAGGCTCCTGAGAACTACAACCCGCGGCTGATAAATTCGCTAATCAACTTCAAAAACGACGCCAACGGCTTTGACGGTATCGATTACCCCAACGGAAACGGGGACATGGGCTTAGGAAACGGCATGGAGGCCAACGGGCCCAACAGCAATGTGGTCAGCGCAGCGCAGTTGACAGGCCAGAATCCTGGAGGCTACGACGCTGGAGACTTGCCGTTCATGCAGTTTCCTGACAAGGAGGCAGTTGGGGCGACCAACAGCGACTTCTCCATGGCAATGTTACCAGAAAACAACGAGAACGAGAACGGCGACCAAAAACGTGCACCTGGTGCTGTTAACGAAGCGATGGAAGACATCGACGACTTGCTAGCCACTGGAGACAACGGAATGGACGACATGAACGACTTGATCAACTTCGATCAGGAGGACGGAGACCTCATGGGTGGAGGCGGCTTTGAGGAGGACTTTTTGAGCCAGATCGACCACGGCATGGACTAGTGGTGTGATGTGTACAGTAGAACGGTGTATAGTAACGCGGATGTACAAATACTGAGAGCGAGGAAGCGGCTTGGCGGGGCTGCAGGGGGAGAGAAAAGAGGCACTGAAGAAGGAGAGAGTGGCTGGAAGAAGGAGAGAGTGGCCCGAACACTAGGCTGCGAAAGGCAGCGAAAGGTGAAAACCTGCATACAGCACACCAATAACGACACACGTTGTTTGGGGCTAAGCTAGCACCACGGCAGAAAAGGAAGGAAAACAAGCCACAACGGGCATTCCGGACCTCAGTCCTCCAGAGGTCACCCGACGCACTACGTAAATCCGCTTCACAGCACGCGTGCCAAAACCCAGCCATCTTCTCGCACCTCTTCACACGCACATCAGCCATCTCATCACAGCGTAGCACGCCACAGGCGCCCAGCGCCCCGTAAGCACTCGTGGCACCCCGTAAACAGCCCCTTTCGGACGCTGCACCCCACAACACGCCCCTTGCCCCTGCGCCATCGGCGTTCTCTCGCTTCTGCTCGCTTCTGAAATGTTATGAATGTTTCGCGAACTACTCCTCCAGCAGGCACACCATGGACCTGCCGCCAGCAGACGCCGTCCGCATGCGCCAGCGCATCCTCAAGCAGCACCAGACGCAGACGCAGACACGCACGCGGATGCGCCAGCAGAAGCTCCGAATGACGTTTCTTGGGTACGTGGTGGTGCTTGTTTTCTTTGCGGTGTTGCAGTTGATAGGCGTGGGCTTCTTCACGCTGGGGTTTCTCCTTCTGCGCCAGGTTCTCCCGGAGGTGGCCGACTGCAGTGCTGGCTGCGTGGAGCCCACGTTTGACAGGGCCATTTTGCTCGTGGTGGACGCGTTGCGCTTCGACTTTGTCATCCCCGTGGAGGAGCCCCTAGCCAACCCCTACTACCACAACAACTTGGGCGTTTTGCACCGGCTAGCGCTGCTGGACCGCGGGCTCTTGCTCAAGTTCATGGCGGACCCGCCCACGACGACGCTCCAGCGCCTCAAGGGCCTCACCACGGGCCTGCTTCCGACGTTCATAGACGCGGGTCTGAACTTCGACGGCGACGCCATCGACGAGGACAACTGGCTCCTCCAGATGCACCGACAGAACCGCACCATCGCGTTCATGGGTGACGACACGTGGACGGCGCTCTTCGAACACTACATCGACCCCAGCTTGAACTTTCCCTTTGACCTGTTGAACGTGGGCGATTTGCACACGGTGGACAACGGCGTGATCCGCCACATGATGCCCTTGCTCGAAAAAAGCGCACCCCACTGGGACCTCCTCATCGGCCACTTCCTCGGCGTGGACCACGTGGGGCACCGTTACGGACCCAACCATTTTCTGATGAAGGACAAGCTCCACCAGATGGACGAGGTGATTTCCGACGTGGTGGCCAAAATGGATGACAAGACCTTGCTTGTGGTGATCGGCGACCACGGCATGGACTCCACGGGCAACCACGGCGGCGACTCGCCGGACGAGCTTGAGAGCGCGCTCTTCATGTACTCGAAAAACCCTAGTTTCCGTGTGTCCAAGAAGGACCCCTCCCTCTACTCCACAGCCCGCTTGGGCAGGGACTACCGAAGCGTCAACCAGATCGACTTGGTTCCCACCATGGCCATGCTCTTGGGCCTCCCTATCCCCTACAACAACCTCGGCTTTCCCATCGACGAGGCGTTCGGCTCTGAAAAGGCCCTCTGCGCGGCCGCCAACCAGACCGTCTCCCAGATCCACACGTACAGGAGCGCGTCCAATGAGTTACGTGATGACCGTGTCATCAACGACCAGTTCCACGCCTACGCCGAGAACCACCTCCTTTTGGGCTCCAACTCGCGTTTCTACGCGCAGCTAGTGGACCAAGCCAAGGCCTACCAGCACCAGTCCTTGGACCGCTGCAAGGAGTTGTGGGCGCAATTTGACTTGGTGTCCATCGGCATCGGCATCGGCATCCTCTTTCTCTCTTTATCGTTTATCATCATCTACTCGCGATCCATTCCAGCGGTGCGCGTGCTGACGATGTCGTTTGAGTTCATCGGATCAGTGATCGCCATGACGTTGCTCGGCTTGGTGGTCAGCTCGTCTATCTACGTCGTGTTGCGGCCTGTGGGCTTCTCGCTCAAGAGCGTGCTCTCCATTGGCCTTGCTTTGGGCATCACCGTGGGCTTCTGGGCGCCCATCATGGACCGCTTCAGCGTCAACTGGTTGGTGCACCTGCTCTGGGACTTTTTCGTGTTCAACTTCAACAGCTGGTCGTTCTTGGGCATCGTCTTTGTGGTGTTGCACTGCTTGGTGTTTGCGTCCAATTCGTACGTGGTGTGGGAGGATAAGATGGTGCTGTTTTTCATCAGCACCTTCGGTGTCTGCTGCCTTTACGCCTGCTGTACTATCAAAAACAAGACTAGGTCTGAAAAGGTACTCGGAATTCTGCATGCAGTGACGTTTGTGGTCCTCTCCAGATTTGTGATCATGATAAACCTCTGTCGGGAGGAGCAGCGGCCCATTTGCACGCCTACATTTACCACGACCTGGTGGTCAATTGCACTCCTCCACGCGCTTTCCTTTATACTACCGGTGATGGTGAGGTCGTTTTATGAGCTCTCCAACTCGTACCATTCGGCCGCGCCGTTGTGGATTGGCACAGGCTTGAAATTCCTTTTGTTCATGAACGCCATTTACTGGACCTTTGAGTACGTGGAGCGCAGCGACCATTTCCAAAATTCGCTCTTGGTAGTGAGCATGCCGTTGTTGAAGTCGTTCAAACTCGCGATTGCGAGAATCGTGCTCTTCATAACGCTCGTTTTGGCCAATTTCAGCTGGTCCCGGGGCCCGCTCTGCGTAAAGCTCGAGCAGCAGGTGCTGATCCCCATGGACTCATCAGATGACTCCGAAGACCCAGAAAACGAGGAACTGGAGCCACGCGCGCCTTCGCAGAAGACCGCCACTATCCTCGGCTTCAGCAACGTGTACGGGTCGTCGTACTTCTTGCTCGTGATCAACTTCACCGTTGCAATCATGCTAGTGACTAAGCCGTTGGGTGCTATTTCTATTAGCGTGATGTTAGTGCAGGTGCTTTCGTTGCTAGAGATGTTCGACTTGTTGGAGATCAGGCGCAATCTCGTGGCGCCCGTGATGTTTGCGCTCTTGGGGTACCAGCACTTCTTCAGCACGGGCCACCAGGCCACTCTTCCGTCTATCCAGTGGGAGGTTGGGTTCATGACCACCGAGACCATTGTTTTGCCCTTCACGCACTTAAACATCGTGTTGAACACGTTTGGCTCGTTCATCATCATGTGCTTGTGTGTGCCGTTGATTACGTTGTGGAAGGTGGCACCATCCAACAAGCCCATCACTGCGTTATCGCAGATCATCACCAACGTGACCACGGTGATGTCGTACCAGACGCTCACCAGCATTTCTAGCTTGATTTTTGCGGCCCATTTCCGGCGGCACTTGATGGTGTGGAAGATTTTTGCCCCGCGCTTCATGTTGAGCGGGCTTTTGCTCATGGTGCTCAACGTCACGCTCATAACGCTCACGTTGTGGTTTGGCACCGGCAGGGTGTTGACGCAGGTAAATAGAATATTCGGCAAGTAATACAGCCTAGATTTATATAGCTATATACCAGTATAATTTGCACTGCACTTTTTGCAATCGCCCAAACGGCCTGCACAGAAGCTAAATTTGTCTTCTTCAGAAACCCTCTGATCCAGCTTCAGCCCTCCAAATGGCCCTTTGCGGCGTTCTACGATTCTGCGGGCTACTATGTGTGTTAATTAGTGCAGCTGAGGGACGGTGGTTCGAATCTGCGTTCACGCCAGAGCATGTGCGTGCTCTCAGGAACGAAACAAGGGCCCTTTTCAACCACGCCTGGGACTCCTACATGGAGTTCGGCTTTCCCTATGACGAAGTCAGGCCCATCACGTGTGCACCGTACGGGCCCAACTACGAGGACCCCATGAATGTGGTGCGAAACGATGCCATGGGGAATGTGTCGCTGACAGTGCTTGACAATATAGACACCTTGGTGATAATGGAGGAATGGGACCAGCTCGAGCGGATTCTCTCGTACTTGCACAGCGAAAAAGACACACTATTCGTCAAGAACACCGTGGTGCAGGTTTTTGAGGCCAGCATCCGCTCGTTGGGCGGCCTTCTCTCGGCCCATCTTCTCCTTACAGATATCACCAATAAGCCCAGCGTGCCGCCCAATCTCTTCAGATTCAAGCAGATTGCCGACAAGTACGACGGGTTTCTCCTTGGTATGGCCCACGACCTCGGAACACGGCTTCTTCCGGCCTACCGGACGCGCAACAACGTGCCTCTTCCTCGAATCAACTTGGCTCACGGCATAAAGGGCGTTCCTGCGAAACTTCAACGCGAAACGTGCACTTCCGGGGCCACCACGCCCGTTTTGGAGTTCACGCTTCTTTCGCGGCTCACGGGGGACCCGCGGTTCGAATCCTACACCCAGCTTACGTTCTGGAAGCTCTGGCTGTCGCGGCTGCCGTTAGACTTACTACCCATGACCATAGACACAGTGAAAGACGAGTGGATGGACTCCATCACTGGCGTGGGCGCATCTATTGACTCCTTCTACGAGTACTCTGCCAAGGCCGCAATTCTATTCAACGACAACGCCATGTGGGAGGTATTCAAGGCGTCGTATAAGTCGCTCCTCACACATCTGGCAGATGGCGGCGGGCCCAGTGATGGCGCCATGATCTTCACCAATGTAGACACCAAAGTCGGCGCCGTCTCCACCAGCTGGATCGACCTGCTCGGTGCCTTCTTTCCAGGCCTCCAGGTGCTCACTGGACAGCTTTCAGACGCGGTGAAAACCCACATGACATACCTCAAGATATGGGACCGCTACGACCTGATTCCTGAACGGTGGAACTACGCCACAAATACAGGAGACAACCTAGAGCTGTTGCTTGCGGCCTCCAACAGCATAGAGGCCAACATCCTCAACCAGGCCCAGGTGCAGCGCGCCATCCCACTCGAATGGTACCCTTTGCGGCCCGAGTTTATTGAGTCCACCTACTACTTGTTTAGGGCCACTAGAGACCCCATGTACTTGCACATCGGGGCCCGAATTCTCGAGCTCTTGAAGACCAAATACCGCCGGAAATGCGGCTTTGCGGGCTTCCAGGACATCAGGCTCGGGACCATGCAGAACCGCATGGAGACGTTCGTGATGAGCGAGACGTTGAAGTACCTCTACTTGCTTTTCGACGCCAACGACGAGGTCTTCTTGCACCAAAACAAGGTAATGGGGCGCAAGAACTGGATATTCTCTACTGAGGCCCACCCCTTGTGGTTCGACAGGCATCTCAGCCCGCTGCACAGCAAGTTCATCGTGAAAGAGCGACCAGAGGACATGGTGCTGCCAACTGTTGTTCAACAGCTGTTCTTGTCGCTCCTTCTCTCCAAAATCAGAGACCAAGGCCACACCCCATTGGCGGCTGTAACAGAGGGTACCTCGTACAAAAACCTCAGCTTACCACACCGATACGACGTGGAGTTCCCGGCTGTATTGGAACACTCGTACCTCGAAAAGACGGATCTCTTAGATGACCGCTTGTCTGTGTGTGAGGTAAGGCCACTGGCGTTGGGGATAGCCAGTAAACGTGATTTTCAGGTTTCTGGGTACTATCGTTTCGACCGTCTCTATGAGGCAGACCATCGCTACAGGGAGACGTTAATCAGGCCTGTCCATTTGCAGCCGGAGGTGTCCATCGAGTCCAACAAGTCTTTTTTTGAGAACCACTCGCTCATTTTCAGAGGGTCCCAGGAGGGACTTTTTCTTCAGTCTCCGCGGACTGTCACTACGAAGAGCTACGACCTCTTTGTGGGCGCGCGCGAGGCCATAAGTTCCAGCGAGGTATCGACCATTAGGTACAACACGCACGTGGACGTGGCGGAAGCGCCTGTTCTCGAGAAAGACTTGTGGGTGCCGGAATTGAACTCCTTGCGCCTAAGATTGGAGATCCTCGAAGCGGGCAAAATAGACACCCATAATGTGCTCATCACCACGGAGTATGTCCAGAATCTTGGTCAAGATAGTGAGAACGGGACCAGCGGTACAGAAGGAACTGCTACGGCTCTCCGAATCACGAAGATCAACGGACAGCATGTGACTCAGGGTCTGATCGTGTGGACAAGCGCGTTTGAGCCGTTTCCGGGCGAAAATGGCCAGCCTCCGGTGATTGATATCGCTGCGGACTCCAGGGTCATTCTACAGGGAAAGGTAGTGGAAAACTTGATGGTGTGGGAGGTGTAATGAGGGGGAGAGGAGGAAGAGGGAAGCATGACCCTCATGCGAAACCCACGGGGAAATAGACAATGCTAGTCCAAAGTAAAACTCCCGGCCGCCGAGGCCGCCAGCTTCCAGGGCCTCTGGAGATGTGTTTTGACGCTCCCAAAGTTGCATGTTGGGTTTGGGGCTTGTATAGCGCACCTAGATAGGAGGTTTTCTATGAAATTAGCCCTTTTTTGCACCAAATCTGCAAAAAGCACCAAGGGCTCTCTGCAAGGAAGAATACACACTTTCCTATAGATTTCTGCAAAACGCACACAGGCCGTCTTCCCCGCTATGCTGGCATCTCAGACGATATTGGACACAAGCTGTGGTCAAATTCCGCCCTCACTGCAAAAGTCGTTTTTTGCGATTCCCCACTGTAAAGTGCCCTGCACGGCATAGTTACGGGCACCGCACCAGGCACTCTACAATCAGGCCGGCAAAAGGCGGCTAGGTGCGGCAATGTGCCCGGGTCCCACCGGCCGGATTAGGGGGTCCCCGCAGCAGTTTTCAGGCAAATATCGGCTACTGGAGGCTCAAACCCGTACCCGAGAAAAGAGTCATGGCCATATAAGCGCGAAACTCCCATACAAAATTTTCAGCACCAAATCGTACGTATTTCACCATAGACCGCCTGCCAGACGCCATGTGGAAACAGGCGTGGCACACGTCCGCACGCACGCTAGCTAACTCCGCCCGCAGACACGCCATGGCCCCTGCCAGACTAGACGCTTCCAAATTGCAGATCACCAAGACCACCACCCCCAGGGAAAAGCTTCCCAAGGAGCAATTGGTCTTCGGCAAGTCGTTCACCGACCACATGTTGGAGGTGGAGTGGACCGCCAGCGAGGGCTGGGGAACGCCCAAGATCCTCCCGTACCACAACCTCTCGTTGGACCCCGCCACCGTGGTGTTGCACTACGCCTTCGAGTTGTTTGAGGGCATGAAGGCGTACCGCGACCCCCAGGGCCACATCCGCACCTTCCGCCCCAACAAGAACATGGATAGAATGAACCTGTCTGCCGAGCGGGTCACGCTCCCCACCTTTGACAACGAGGAGTTTTTGAAGCTCATCGACCAGTTCTTGTTGGTTGACCAGAGCTTTGTTCCTGACGGTGCAGGCTACTCCTTGTACTTGAGACCCACCATGATTGGCACCACCGCCGGTCTCGGCGTGGGTGTCCCCGACAGGGCGCTTTTGTACGTGATTGCGTCTCCCGTGGGCCCCTACTACGCCACGGGCTTCAAGCCCGTGTCCTTGGAGGCCACCGACTACGCCGTGAGAGCGTGGCCCGGCGGCGTGGGTAACAAGAAGTTGGGTGCCAACTACGCGCCCTGCATCCGCCCCCAGTTGGAGGCCGCTGGAAGGGGCTACCAGCAGAACTTGTGGTTGTTTGGTGAGGAGGGCTACATCACGGAGGTGGGCACCATGAACGCCTTCTTCGTTTTCCAGAACGACGACGGCACCAAGGAGTTGGCCACGGCGCCTCTCGACGGAACCATTTTGGAGGGTGTCACCAGAGACTCCATCTTGCAGTTGGCCCGCGCGCGTTTGCCTGCGTCCGAGTGGACTGTTTCTGAGCGTAAGTTCACCATGGCTGAGGTCAAGGAGCGCGCTGCCAAGGGCCAGTTGGTGGAGGCTTTCGGCTCCGGAACCGCGGCCGTGGTCTCTCCCATTAACAATATTGGCTGGAAGGGCGAGGACATTGCCGTTCCCGTCGCCGCTGGCAACTCGGGCGAGTTGACCCAGCAGGTGGGCGAGTGGATCAGAAAATTGCAGTACGGTGAGGAGGAGTACGAGGACTGGTCCAGAGTGGCCAAATAGAGAATACACGGGTTTTATTTCGAGGAGAGGTCTCCCGAGCCGTGTATAGGAACGAAATTGTGATTTTAGAGTAAGGGGTAGCTTGAGAAGTAGAGGGCGTCTTTTGGAGACTTGAGAGGCCCACAGTGGACTGGGTTGGGGAAAGAGCACTGCGCATTCTGTGCTTTCAGTAGCATTTGGCAGGTGGTGTGTCTCTTGAGCTATGCCCTCAGGGAGAGGGGCCCATGAGCAAGACCGTCTCTTGTAAGCACGAATATGCCAAAACGCCTTCATCTCGCCATTTCCAATCATGCATTCCCTTCCACCTCCATCTACATTGCCTTTCTGGTAACTATTTTACAACCCCATCCCCGTTCTAGCTAAAACACACCCAGTAGCAGAAACAGCCCATCCTCTAGTGGATGCGCTCGATATCTGGCAATTTCTGGATCTCGCTCAAGATGTAGTCGCGCTCGTCCACCAAGTTTGGGTCGTTGAAATGTGATATGTCGAAGGAGCCGAGAAACTCCAAGAAGTTTTCCTTGTTCTTGATCAAGATGTCCAACACGCGCTGCGACTTCTTAGGCTTGGCCACGAAGAACTTGAAGATATGGAAGCCCTCAATCTGTAAGTTCCTCAGCTTGTCGCTCAACAATAGCATGATGAGCTTTAAGTTATTGGTGTCGTCGAAGTACCGGTTCAAGAACTGCTGGTTCTGTCTCTGGAGCACTAACTCCGCCAACAATCGCACGCTCTGGCGCTTGGTCACATAGTTGTCTGACTGGATCAACTCGTTGATGTGCGACGTGAACGGCTCGTAGTTCTTGGCCAAGAAATCTGACACCAACTTCTTGTGCGTGGTCAACAGGTCGTGGAGCGTCGTGAATGCGTCGGTGGCTAACTCGAACACAGGGATCTGCACGTAGCGGAAGTAGTTCCAGAACCCCAGGTTGCCCAAGATGTATCTGTTGACGGCCTCGAACTTGACGCAGTCACGGAGAATCTGCCCACACACCAAGCCCACCTCTTGGTGCTCAGGGCCCTTTAGTAGCATGAGAAGCACCTCCGGCTTCTGGTTTACCAAGTAGTCCACGGTGGGCAGACGGTTGCCAATCTGCCGGCGCAAGAGCGCCAGGAATACCGTGAGTACGTCCTTGCGCAGATCGAAGTCCAACCGCTTGAGGTTTGACACGAGGTGAAAGAGGCAGTCCAGCGCATACACCTCCTGCGCAAACTGGCTGATCTGGTCTGGGTGCGGGTCGTTCTCCTCATCGCCGTGTAGTATCACCTTGGCCTGCTTGAGGAACCGAGTGCACTCGTCCTGGTGCTTTTTGTTGCTGTCCGAAAGGCCATCTAGTTTGGACACCAGGTCGTTGAGGGCCCTCACTAGCTCGCTCGGTGTCTTGGGGTTTCTTTTGAAGAGAAAAGACATGGTAGGCACCAAGGGGTGTTTTCTTAGTGTCCTCTGTGGGCTTGGGGTCTGTGCTTGTGGCTTGTGACGAGTATTTAAGCCTGTTGTGTATCACCCAATTGTAGGGAATCACTGCCTGGAGTCAGAGAGGCTGCCAAATCTCAATTCCTTCTATATATCTCTTTGCGTGGTGGCCCTATATGCCTGTGCTTCTTGACAGATGCAGATAATCTTGGTTCTTCTCCAGTGCCTTTTTTGTGGAGAAGATGGAGGCGATTGATTTTCGGCCTTCTGTGGCTAGTGCGTTTTAGTGCGTTTTAGTGCTACCTCGAGAAAGTGGCTCCACGGACTAAGCACTGGGAAATCGAAGCCTGGCTATTGCCTGTCGCAGCAACACATCTGTTTCAGGGCCACTGGTCGTCTGGAGCGTCGACCACTAAGCCAGGACCCGTGTACTCGAACCACTGGGTGAAACACCCGTACACCATCAGGAGGAAGAAGTCCGAAGTAGGTCCTGACAGAAGTTCCCAGAAAGCCATTGGTTCCCTCAGATTTTGCCCAAATGTTTAATTCGTCACTAATGGCACATTTGACAACTTTCAGGACTCCAAAGAGCTTTGGAACCGGTTCATACGAGCCTCTCAAAACGAACCAAGGAACTGGTTCCATATTTACGCACAGCGTAATATGCTGACCGCGAATAACTGCCACTAGGGCCCTACTTATAACCTGCTCCACAGTTACTCCACACACGCTACCATATATCGATGTCAAGGCTTGACGTGTGGCACGCGGTGCTGGTGAATAAGAGCCGACGGCCCGTGCTACACGATGCCGAGCACTCAGTTTATGTGCGCGACTCTATAGGGCTCTACCACGGGAAACTGAAGATCACCAACCGCCAGCACGGACGCATATATTTGACTAACCGGCGGCTCATTTACGTGGATTCGAAGGATCAGTTGTTATCAGTGGGGGTTCGGTTGGGGGATATTCTGCGTGCGGAGCCCATCGACGGTTTTCTTCGCTCCCTGGCAAAGGTGAAGCTATTCCTAAAGGAAAAGCCAGTGGGCACACCAGCTGCCAGTGTACAAAAGCAAGAGACGCTCAATTGGGTGTGTTTGATCTGCTCTTTCAACAATCATGGTGCTGGGACCCCTGATCCGCTCAAATCGCTTCCTAAATGCGTTTCCTGCGGCGTTCAGACCTCCAAAGCGGTGATTTCTAAGGCGCTTCTGCGGGCCCAAAAAGCTCCGGAACAGGAACCTGCAAATCCGAAAACGCCAATGCGGGACGACCAGTGCGCAAAATGCACTTTTATCAACCATCCGTCTATGAAATACTGTGAGCTCTGTGGAAACGAGCTCAGATCTAATGTGCTCTCACACCTGCTCCAAAAAAGGCTACATTCCAGCGAGAGCGCGCTGTTCCTTCCCGATATGCCGATAGCGTCTTCTGAATCGACCAATCCACTTAATATTGTGTTAGATGGCGAAGAGGAGCTGTTTTCTGGCAACAAGCCGTACATAAAGGTTAGCTTTCACAGCGGTGGTGAAACTTCATTTTACCAGAGCCTCATTGAGCAACTCGATAAGCTACGCTGGGAGGCCCTCGTAAACACAGGAAATGTCAACGAAAATGGTGCCAAGGTGGACGACGTGGCTGAATCCCCCCCCCAGATAAAGACAGGAGGAATCCACAACTTGCAGAGTTTAAGCGAGCAGCGGCGAAAACAAAACGAGTTAGTGCTCACTTCGTCTCTAGAAGATTTGGAACAGCTCATGTACAAAGCACAGGACCTCATCCAGCTCTCAGCAGCATTTAGTACGCTTGTGGAGCCTAGCAAGATCCTCAAACCACACACGATTATACCCCCGCTCAACATCAAGAAGTCGTCCGCATTGTACCACCAGGAGCTTGCACGTCATATAAGTGAGTATCTCATGAACTTTGAGCTCCTCAAGTCCAGTTCCATGATCACTTCACAGGACCTCTTTGCCAACTACAATCGCTATCTAGTACTTACGCAGGGTTTTGGCACGCAGATGATATCACCCCAAGATTTTCGCAGGAGTCTTGATCTCGCCAGCGACCTCCAGCTTCCCGTTAGCTTGAAAACTTATGGTTCAGGCTTAGTGGTTATCACTCAAGGACAGGGCCAGCTGCAGCACCAACTTCACGTGAGCGTGGTGCAGTTTCTTGAGAAACAGTACCAGAAGTTTCGCTACCACAAGATCAGGCAACTGGTGCTTCTGGGCCAACTTCAGGCTGCAGACAGCGATGCTGGAGAGGTACTGGGGGAAACAGGAGACTTCAAAACGGGTCTCTATTGGGAGGAAGATGCCTACCTGGAGGAGCAGGACTCCTTCTTCCGTGGAAACACCATAGGGGAGATTGCTGACAACTTCAACTGGTCCTACAGCATAGCACTCGAGGAGCTTGATACCTGCGTTGCTGAGGGCGTTGTGGTCATAGACCAGAACATACTGGGCACATTCTACTTCACCAACCAGTTTGGGGCAGCTGACAATAATGACGAGACCGAGCTAACAGCGAAGGTCAACGCGGATATCGTTCACGAGCAAAGACGCATCAGCAGGCGTAAGTGGGAGCTAGGACAGACGATGGACTCGGCGAGCAGCTCTGGGACTGGAGTAAGTACGCCTGTGGGAATCCACAGCGATCTTGCGGGGTTAACTTTTGAATAAGAGGAAGGACCGTGGCGAGTGGCCAGCAAGAGCTGGCCAAGAAGAGGAATGGACGAGAAGGCGATTCTTGAGAAACTGGGAAACTGGAGACGACTTTGGCTTGTGACTTGTGTACCGTGAAAATACAGAGAGTGCCATGCTGAGGCATTATCGGGCTATGCAGCCAGGACCTTGTTTCTCCCGTACTGTCTGCAAAAGCACTAAAAGGCGATAATAGAAAGAAAATCATGCAAGAAAACACCTTTTCACACCCACAATTTCACTAGACATTCAATGCATACCCCGGTCACCGGCCGTAACACGACTCGCGTCCTTTCACCCGGGCCTGATACCTCGATTATCTTCTAATCTCGCCTCGATGTCAAATAGCCTTGTCTTGACTATCACACCGTCTATCTTCTTGCTAATAAGGCAAGGTCACCATGTGCCCAATATCCCCTGCATATACTGCATTTCAGATAGTCTACAAAGCCGCATGTGTCAAGGTACACAACTTTGCAGCCAACCAGGACCAGCGATCTCGCAAACAAGGCTTTCCTTATCAGGTCACGAAGCGCAATTGCGCCTGTTTTAGGCCTTGTGCTACTGTCAATGGCACGTTAGGGGCCCTGGGGAGCTAATAAGGGCCGAAAGCGGCCCGTTGGCACCATATGCAGGCGTATCGGAACCCTTGCAGAAATCGAGGATGCCCTTATTACCGATAAGCCTACAGCACATTGGCTGCGGAATATAAGAAGCGGGACCGTTCGCTGTTGCTGGGGCAACTGGGGAGTTGAAACCACGTGCTTCGATATGCCCACAGCTACCTATGTTCCGCTTCCGGAGGGTGCCGGCTACGCCGTGGTGCTCGGCCTTGGGGCCGTTTTTGCAGCCGGTATGGTCCTCACCACCTTTTGCCTCAAACGTTACCAGCGCGAAATTATGACAGCCGAGGAGTTTGCAAATGCCGGAAAATCGGTGAAGTCGCGTCTTCTTTCTGCTGCAGTCGTGTCTTCCTGGACCTGGGCTGCCACTCTTCTCACGTCCACTGTTCAGACGTACAACAACGGTGTTTGTGGGGCCTACTACTACGCAGCAGGTGCCACCTGCCAAATCATCCTCTTTGCCTGCTTGGCCATTAAGGGCAAGCAGAGGGCCCCTACCGCACACACGTATCTAGAGATTGTGCGTGCGCGCTATGGAGCTACTACCCACTGCATTTACATTTTGTGGGGCTTTGCAACCAATATCTTGGTCACGGCCATGTTGCTCACGGGCGGCCTGGCGGTGGTCAACGACTTGACGGGCATGAACGTGGTGGCAGCCTGTCTCTTGTTGCCTGTGGGAGTGGTGATTTACACGCTTTTCGGCGGAATCAAGGCAACCTTTTTGACGGACTACGTGCACACGGTGGTGATCATCGTGATTCTCTTGGTGTTTGGATTCACCACCTTTGCCACCTCTGATGTGCTTGGACTGCCTGGTGCTGTCTGGGACATTGTGTCGAAACTAGCCGAGTCGCATCCGAGAGAAGGAAACGCTGGCGGGTCTTACCTCACAATGAAGCTGCGTCTGGGAGGCATCTTTTTCGTCATCAACATTGTGGGCAACTTTGGCACGGTTTTCCTCGACAACGGCTACTTCAACAAGGCCTTTGCATCCCGCTCCAATGCGACTATGCTGGGATACGTTTTGGGCGGTCTTGCTTGGTTTGCAGTCCCCATGTTCTGCGCTACCACCATGGGAATGGCCGCTTTGGCCTTGCAGGACACCCCCGCCTGGCCCACCTATCCCAACAGGCTCACGTCGGCCGAGGTCAGTGCCGGCTTAGTGTTGCCCAATGCGGCAGTGGCGCTCTTGGGAAAGGGCGGTGCGGTGTGCTCGCTTCTTTTGATTTTTATGGCTGTCACCTCGGCCATGTCGGCTGAGCTTATTGCTGTGAGCACGGTCTTCACTTACGACATCTACAGAACATACGTGGACCCCTACGCCTCTGGAAAGAAGCTCATGGTGATTCTGCACACGCTGGTGGTGGTGTTTGCCTACGTGATGGCCGGCTTCCTGATTGGCCTCTACTACGCAGGCGTCTCCATGGGCTACTTGTACGAGTTGATGGGAGTGATAATTGGTGGAGCTGTGCTCCCTGCAGCGCTCACTATCTTATCCAAACGCCAGAACCGCGTGGCTGCAAATTGGACGCCGCCTTTGGCCACTGCGCTTGCCATAATGTCGTGGTTGGTGGTGACAAAGACCAAGTTTGGCTCCATCTCTGTGGCCACCACCTTCGAGGACGACGCCATGTTGACAGGCAACGTGGTGGCATTGTGCGCGCCGCTTGTGATTATTCCCGTTCTCACCTTGGCCTTCGGACAGCAGAACTTCGACTGGAAAATCCTTCGCTCAATCACGCGTGTCAGTGAGGAGGAGGAGTTGCTCGAAGCAGAAAGCGTCTCTGACGAGGACGTGGTGCCTGTGAAATCCAGAATCACGGTGGCTGCCGCAGAGATCGCAGAGACCCAACACGACATTTACGCTGAGGAGACGCAACGCTTGAGCAAGAACTTCAAAATCACCGCCATCATCTGTGTTGTGCTCACGTTATGCTTGGTGATCTTGTGGCCCATGCCCATGTACGGAAGCGGGTACATCTTTTCCAGACGCTTTTTCACGGGCTGGATCGTGGTGTTGTTCATCTGGATATCCTACAGTGCGGGTCTAGTGATTGTGGGCCCTGTGTGGGAGAGCCGCAGTGGCATTTACCTGACTTTTAGGGGCATCTTCTGGGATTTGAGTGGGCAGAGCTATAAGTTGCGGGAGTGGCAGAATGCTAATCCCGAGAAGTTGCACGCGGTGCAGTCGCAGGTGAGTGCGCAGCTTAGCAACCCGCAGGTGTTTGAGGGCAAAACGGCGGCTGGCGGGTACGTGACGCCGATGAACATCGATGAGGCTGTTGGGGAGAAGAAGGAGTGAAGTGTAGCAACAGGGTGCAAAAAGTCAACAATTTATGAATTCTAGACAGGCTTTGTAGGTGGATTGGGGATTTCTTGATAAGGTTATTTGACGGGGCCTGTGTGATACGGGGATGTACAAAAGAGGCCTGTTGATGAACACTTTTTCGCAACTAGGGCGAAAAGCTCTTCGTGGGTAATCAATTGCAAAGGTTTCTCGCCCGCACCATTCTTGCGTGGCCATTTCGCGAACCCATGATTCTCCATTTCTTCATTGCCTAATGACTTCATGTCGCTAATGACTTCACTTCCCGTCACTTACTTCCCATTCACGTCCCATCACTCACTTCCCACTCACTTTCCACTCACTTCCCACTCACTTCCCACTCACTTCCCACTCACTTTCCACTCACTTTCCATCACTTACTTCTTATTTCTCACTTCCCATCTCTCACTTCCCACTCGCTTCCCACTCTCTTCCCTCACTTGCCTATCGTCCTGCACTCAGCTACGTCACCGTTCTTGCACTATCATTTGCACCCACGTCGCACGGCGTGCGCCCACCACAGATAACCGCTATCGCCAGCCAATAGCAGTGGGCTGTATGCACGCGACCAATCGCTGCGACCAGTGCTGTATGCACTACGCTGTATGCACTACGCTGTCAGCCTGTGCGACAGCCTTCTAGGCCCATTGCAAACCTTAAGTACGGCCAGGGAATGATGAAAGCCAGAAACCGGAAAAGCCGCGCAATGCCCCGAGCGACCGTTTCGTGCTGTGGGCCCACCGTCTGCGCCGCACCACCGCCGTTTTGGGACCGGTCTCGGCGTCCCCTGCTGTTTTCAGCCGCCGGTTGCGGCCCGCACCCGCGGATTTTGCCGACCGGAGATTTCCAGATCATTCCTGCACACAATATGGCTGCACTATATATGGTCCACCGGGCCCATCTCGCCAGACCCAACCATTGCCAGAGGCAAAACACCGCTAACACCCCCCAAAGCACATGTCGTACCTCGGCTGGACTGCACGCGACTGGACGCGTTTCCACTACGACGCCACGCCCGACGAGTCGCTCTCGCTTCTTCTTGCCGTGGTCAAGGACCAGAAACCGGCCCCGGAAGACCCCGCGTGGATCTCGGTGGCGTCACAGGCGTCCATTTCGCACCAATGGGCGTTTTTGCAACTGCGTCTCGATAAGCGCCTGCTCCCGCTCTACGGCGTCCCGGTGGCTATCAAGGATAACATCGACGTCAAGCACTTTTCCACTACTGCTGCGTGCCCTGCCTTTGCCTACGAGCCAGCTGCAGACGCCACCGTGGTGCGTCTTTTGCGTGCTGCGGGCGCCATTGTGGTGGGAAAGACCAACTTGGACCAATTCGCAACCGGTCTAGTGGGCACCAGATCGCCTTACGGAATCACCACGAATACCTTCCACAAGGACTACGTTTCCGGCGGCTCCTCGGCCGGCTCTGCCTCCGTGGTGGCCAGGGGAATCGTCCCCATCGCTCTCGGAACGGATACCGCCGGCTCGGGCCGCGTTCCGGCCGCGCTCAACAACTTGGTGGGCCTCAAACCCACCAAGGGCGTCTTCTCGTGCCATGGCGTGGTGCCCGCCTGCAAATCGCTCGATTGCGTTTCTGTTTTTGCCCTCAACTTGGCGGACGCGCAATTGGCCTTCAACTTGTTGGCGCAGCCGGACCCTGAGAACGACGAGTACTCCAGAAAACTCCCCGAAAACCCGCTTTTGCGCTTCCCTGCAGAGCCCTCGGTGGCTGTGCCCACAAACCTCCTTTGGCACGGCGAAGAGGAGAACCCGGCCCTTTTCCGCGCGGCCGTAGACCAGCTTGAAAGGACGGGTGCCAAGCTCGTTTCGCTCGACATAGAGCCCCTCTACGAGTTGGCTCGCTGTCTCTACGATGGCCCGTGGGTGGCTGAGCGATACACTGCCACCAAGGCCTTTTTTGCTACAAACCCGCCCGAGGACTCTTTGGACCCTACCGTGGCGAAAATCATCAGGGGAGGCGCCAACTACTCGGCTGCCTCGGCCTTTGACTTCGAGTATAAGCGCCAGGGCATCTTGCAGAAGGTGCAGAAGCTCTTGGAAAAGGTGGACGTCTTGGTGGTTCCCACTGCTCCTCTCACCCCCAAAATCGCCGACGTTGAGAAGGAGCCCATTGGCATCAACTCTGCCCAGGGAACGTACACCAACTTCGTCAACTTGGCGGACTTGTCTGCATTGTCCATTCCTGCTGGATTCCGCAAAGACGGTGTCCCTTTTGGAATAACCTTGTTATCGCATAAGTTCAACGACTACGCTTTGTTGGACCTCGCCAGCCGCTACTTGAAGGTGTACACCAAGAAGAAGCCACGTTTCTACGGTTGCTTGAGCACCAAAGAGGCCTCCACCATCGACGACGAGTTGCTGGACTCCTTGCCCAACGCTTTGATTAATAACTACATCGAGTTGGCTGTGGTGGGCGCCCACTTGAAGGGCTTCCAGTTGCACTGGCAGTTGGAGGCGTGCAACGCTGTGTTCTCCAAATCCACCAAGACCTCGGCCAACTACAAGCTCTACGCTCTTCCAAAAACGGGCGCCGTGGCCAAACCAGGCTTGAGAAGAGTCAACCAGTTTGGCGCCCAGATCGCCGTGGAAGTCTATTTAATTCCCATTGAAAACTTTGGCAAGTTCATCAACCTCGTTGTGGAGCCGCTCGGAATCGGGTCTGCAGAGCTTGAAGATGGGAAATGGGTCAAGTCCTTCATCTGCGAGGAGTCTGGCTACACCCAATCTGGAACTGTAGACATCACTGAGTTTGGCGGCTGGAAAAACTACCACGAGCACTTGGCTATCGAGAACAACAAAATCAAGAAACCGTTTGAGTCAGTCTTGGTTGCCAACAGAGGCGAAATTGCAGTCAGAATCATGAAGACACTCAAAAAGTTGAACATAAAGTCCATTGCCGTGTACTCCAATCCCGACAAGTACGCCAAACACGTCCTTATGGCCGATGTGGCTGTTCCTTTGGAGGGTGTGTCTGCGTCAGAAACTTACATTAATATCGATAAGGTGATCGCGGCTGCAAAATCCACAGGCGCCCAGGCGATAATTCCGGGCTACGGCTTCTTATCGGAAAACGCCGATTTTTCTGACCGCTGTTCCAAGGAAGGCATCATTTTCGTGGGCCCCTCAGGAGACGCCATCAGAAAACTTGGTTTAAAGCACTCCGCCAGAGAAATTGCATTGAAGGCCGGTGTTCCATTGGTTCCTGGCTCTGGCTTGGTGGCGGACGCTACGGAGGCTAGAAAAATTGCTGCCGAGCTCGAGTATCCCATTATGGTCAAGTCCACCGCTGGCGGAGGCGGAATTGGATTGCAGAAGGTGGATCTGGAGGCAGACATCGAGCGTGTTTTCCAGACTGTTCAGCACCAGGGAAAGTCCTACTTCGGTGACCCTGGTGTCTTTTTGGAGAGGTTTGTGGAGAACGCCAGACACGTGGAGATCCAGATGTTTGGTGACGGAAGAGGAAACGCTATTGCTTTGGGCGAGAGAGATTGCTCCTTGCAGAGACGTAACCAGAAGGTTATTGAGGAAACCCCGGCTCCCAATTTGCCGGATGCCACCAGAACAAGGATGAGAACAGCCGCAGAGTCTTTGGGTGCCCTTATGCACTACAAGGGAGCAGGTACCGTGGAGTTCATCTACGACGAGAAGAGGGATGAGTTCTACTTCTTGGAGGTCAACGCCAGATTGCAGGTGGAACACCCTATCACCGAAATGGTGACCGGGCTCGATTTGGTGGAGTGGATGTTATACATCGCCGCCGACACGCCTCCGGACTTCAGCCAGAAGATCACGGTCACCGGCGCCTCTATGGAGGCCAGGTTGTACGCCGAGAACCCCGTGAAGGACTTCATGCCTTCCCCGGGGCAGATATCTGAGATCCTGTTCCCCAGCTGGGCCAGAGTTGACGGGTGGGTGCAAAAAGGCACCGTTGTTAGTGCTGAGTACGACCCAACCTTGGCCAAGATCATTGTGCACGGAAAGGACAGAAACGACGCTTTGCGCAAGTTGCGGCTTGCGTTGAACCAGACTGTCGTCTCGGGCGTCATTTCCAACATCGACTACTTGCGCTCCATTGCCAACTCCAAGATGTTCGAGACTGCAAAGGTGGCCACCAAGGTGTTGGACTCGTACGACTACCAGCCGCACGCCTTCGAGATCGTACTGCCTGGCGCCTATACCACTGTCCAGGACTACCCCGGAAGAAAGGGCCACTGGCACGTTGGTGTTCCTCCGTCGGGGTGCATGGACGAGTATGCGTTCAGATTGGCTAACCGTATCGTGGGTAACCACAAGGCTGCTCCAGGGATTGAGATCACGCTCAATGGGCCCAAGATCTTGTTTCATCACGATACGATTGTGGCGGTGACTGGTGGAAAGGCGGACGTGGACATCAATGGCACCTTGGTCAAGCAGTGGGTCCCTCTTCACCTCAAAAGGGGCGACAAGTTGAGCATCGGAAAGTTGACCACCGGATGCAGGGCCTATCTCTCCATCAGAGGCGGCATCGACGTGAGCGAGTACTTGGGCTCCAGATCCACCTTTGCGTTGGGCAACTTGGGTGGATACAACGGGCGTGTTTTGAAGTACGGCGACGTGCTCTTCTTGGGCCAGCCTGAGATCGAGAGTTGCAAGCTTCCGTTGCCCATTTCCGAGCCTCGGTCCATTCCCTCGCTGTTGGTGCCGTCTTACGACTTCAACGCGACCAAAAGCTGGTCTGTGGGCGTCACCTCGGGGCCGCACGGGTCGCCTGACTTCTTCACTTTGGAAGCCACCAAGGCCTTCTTTGCCGAGAAGTGGAAGGTGCATTACAACTCCAACCGCTTTGGAGTGCGTTTGATTGGCCCCAAGCCCACCTGGGCCAGAAAGGACGGAGGCGAGGCCGGCTTGCACCCTTCCAACGCTCACGATTACGTCTACTCTTTGGGCGCCATCAACTTCACTGGCGATGAGCCAGTCATTTTGACTTGCGACGGGCCTTCCTTGGGAGGCTTTGTTTGTGAGGCCGTGGTAGCTGAAGCGGAGATGTGGAAGATAGGCCAGGTGAAGCCCGGCGACTCTATCCAGTTTGTGCCCATTTCCTACGAAACCGCTAAGAAGTTGAAGGCCGACCAGGATGCCAGAGTTGAGCAGTTGGAGGGAACGGTTCCTTCGGTCGCAGACTTGGCGTTGGCAGAGTTGGAGAACCCGGTCTTGGCTGAGCTCGCAGACTTGCCCAGTGGCTCGCCTAAGGTGGTGTACCGCCAGGCGGGTGACAGATACATCTTGGTGGAGTACGGCAACAACAACTTGGACTTGAACTTGTCGTACAGAATCCACAAGTTGATCGAAATGGTCAAGGCGAACAAGACAGTCGGAATCGTGGAGATGTCGCAGGGCGTGCGGTCGGTATTGATCGAATTCGACAGCCAGATCTCCCAAACACAGCTTTTGCAGACGTTGACGGCTTTCGAGAAGGAGATTGTGTTCATCAACAAATGGAAGGTGCCCTCCAGGGTGATCAAGTTGCCAATGGCTTTCGAGGACAAGAAGACATTGGATGCCGTGAAGAGGTATGCGGAGACCATCAGATCTGAGGCGCCCTGGTTGCCCAACAATGTGGACTTCATTGCCAGCATCAATGGAGTGGAGCGTTCTGCGATCAGAGACTTGATGTACTCGGCCCGTTTCCTCGTGTTGGGCTTGGGAGACGTCTTTTTGGGTGCCCCCTGTGCGGTTCCCTTAGACCCCAGACACCGTCTTCTTGGTACCAAATACAACCCCTCCAGAACCTTCACCCCCAACGGGACAGTGGGAATTGGCGGAAATTACATGTGCATCTATACCATGGAGTCGCCCGGAGGCTACCAGTTGGTGGGCCGCACCATTCCCATCTGGGACAAGTTGACGTTGGGTCAGCACTCTGTTGTGAACAATAAGGGTGCTCCGTGGTTGTTGTCCCCCTTCGACCAGGTGGAATTCTACCCTGTTTCTGAGGAGGAGGTTGACAAGTTCTCCGAGGAGATGAACGCGGGCCAGTTCAAGGTGGACATCGTGGACTCGGTCTTTGACCACGCCAAGTACTTGGAGTGGATCCAGGAGCACGCGCACGATATCGAACTGTTTCAGAAGAGACAGGGTGGTGACAAGTTGGAGGAATTCAATCGGTTGATCCAAATCCTGAACGCCGAGTTGGAAAGCTCCGGAGGTCCCAAGCTTTCTGACGAAGACAAATTCAGCGACGACGCGGAGATGGTGTATTCTGAGTACTCAGGACGGTTCTGGAAGCCGTTGGTTTCTGTGGGCGACGAAGTCAAAAAGGGCCTGGGCTTGATCGTGGTAGAGGCCATGAAGACAGAAATGGTTGTGTCCGCGAGCAGAGCCGGCAAGGTTGTGAAGATCATGCACAAGAACGGTGATATGGTGGACGCAGGTGACTTGGTTGTTGTTCTCGAGTAGGGCAAAGTATAGATTGGGAAGAAAAGTACACGAGCATATTGGAGAAGTGTAGAGAAAGAAAGAACGATGTAGGTTCAAGGAAAGGGTAAGTGGAGTGCTCTCGGCCTTGGAAGAAATATGAATGTGTTGCTGTCATCAAGCACGAAAACCTGTTCTTGAAACCTGTTCTTATTGAGTTAGTGTATGTGGCTGTGGTCTTTGAGGAAGTAATATTCAGTGGGAGTGCCAAACGTGAAAAATATGTGCTTGTAAAGCAGAGAATTCAGTTGGAGTAAGAAGAGCTAGTCTCGGTCATTGTCGATGTTTTACAGCCTATTTGCACACAAGACTGGGTCTCTGGTGCTAATCGAAAATATGCTCCATGAGCTTATTGACCGAAAAATGAGACACTAAGACATCTCAAACAAGAGCTATTGAAATGGAGAAATTCTTCAGGAAATGTCAAACAGCAGCTCAACAGAGTTGCCAGCAAAATGGCATTCTGATGCTCAACTATCCTGAACTCAATTAGGTCTCCCCTGGCGATTTTGTTCCAGGTCTTCCTCACCTGGCTCTTTTCCTCCACCCACGCACTCACACGATTAATCAGAGGCTCTCCATTGCAATACTCCCCCATTCGAGAGCCCTTCTTAGTGCAAAGCTTCTCGACATACTTTCACGTCCCAGAAACCTCCTTCTCCACAACAGCGCAAACCCTGTAATCTCATACCTCTTCCCCAGTCGTGTCTTTCTCATTTGCAACCTCAGACGCGACACGAACAAATAATCTTTATTCATAAACTCCTTATATCAACATGAGCGATACACCCACACCGCAGAACAGCATCACGGCTGCTTCTTTGCAGCCGGAGTTGTGGACTGCGTCGTCCAACGAAGCCCTCCAGATTTTCATCACCGACACCAAGGGCGCTGCTAAGCCCTTCCAGCCCAATTTCACGTACCCCATATTTGGCGACTCGGAGAGCGTGTTTGGGTTCAAGGACTTAGTGATTTTCCTCTGTTTCGACAGTGTCACGTTTTTGCCGTTCTTGAACGTCAAGTACAGCCAAAAATTGGCCGATAAGGACATAGAGGTGGACCCCAAGGCCAGGCTCTTGGAGCACTTACCAGAGTCCACCGTTTTCAAGGACGAGGCCAAGTGGCGCGACCACATTGAGGACGAGCAGAAGGACTTCTCTATTCCTGGCCAGTTGGTGGGGGATATTTTCGAGAAAAACAGCGAGAAGTACGGAATCTACAGAATCGACTTGAAAAACGCCGGTGGGCTTGAGTTACACAAGCGTTTGCAGATTCTCATTCTACTCTTCATAGAGGCCGGCTCTTACATCGACGCTGGCGACCATTTGTGGGACTTGTACGTGTTGTACAGAGTGACAGACGCGAAATTGCCCGAGGTTGTTGGTTTCTGCACCGCGTACAACTACTGGAAGTACCCTGGCTCGGCTAATTTCGACAGCGGTAAAGAGGAGACGCGCAAAAAGATTTCGCAGTTTATAATATTGCCCACGGACCAGGGTCAGCAGTTGGGCGGCGAGCTCTACGACAGGTTGTACAAGACCTGGCTCCAGGATGAGAAAATCAAGGAGGTGGTGATAGAGGACCCTAACGAGAGCTTCGACGACTTGAGAGACAGGGTCGATATCAAGCGCGTGGTGAACGAAAGACAAGTATTGAGTTTGAGCGACTTGACGGTGGAGGGAGCCAGCGATGCTACGTGGTTCAATCAGGTGAGATTGGCTGAAAAATTGGAGAAGAGACAGTTTTCGCGGTTGCTTGAGATGTTTTTCTTGTACAAGCTCAAGAACTTCTCGCAGTTTGAGAACGGCGGCTTGACCAAGAAACAGGTACGGTTGTTCATCAAAAAACGTCTATACGAGAAGAACAAGGAGGCGTTGCTGGGGTTGGACGAGCCCACCCGGATTGACAAGTTGCAGACGGCATACGACGCATTGGAGCAGGACTACTATCGGATATTGGAGCCAGTGAAGCTTGGGGCAAAGAGACCCGCGAAGGAGCAGAAGAATGGGGTGAAGAGGGTGAAGAAGTGAGTGTATTATAGGCCAAGAGAATAGAAGATGAAGAGAAAGAAAAGGCCAATGTAGAGGGGACAGAAAGAAAAGGACAGGGATAGCGAAATACGAGGCGATGGACACACGACGAACGCATTTCAAGTGGAAAAATGACGAGGGCTGGAACAGATGAAAAGGGTCTTAAACGGCCCGCAGCTAGGTTGCTACAGAAAACGAAATAAAGGGCAGTGGGGCACTACAAACCGGATATTGGGCCACAAAACGCAGCACCAAACCCACCTTGCAGCCTGGCCCACTCTCTTCATCTGACTTCCCTTTCGGGCTCGCGTATGCAGCTGCATCCGCTTAAAAAGCACATACGGTGTCTGGGGTGACAAGGCAAGTGTGCAGGAGCGATGGCCCAAAATACGCCTGTTGTGGGCCCATAGCAACGCAGCCATTGCCAGCGCTGGGGTATTTGTCTCACTTCTGAGGGGTCCATGGTCGTGTAAATTGAGCTCTGTGTGAGGCTCGTTTAGGCACCCTCTATTTCTCTTTTCCACCGCCAAGGGCATTATGTCATGTGTCACGCCCCTCCTCTCGACAAGAAGCATGACGTCATTGCAAAAAAAACCCGTACACAGCAACAACCGGGTTTGGGCTGTCTCGGTAGCAAACAGACCCTTGCCCACAACAGCAGGAGTCCCCTCCTATGACCCGCATGCCCACCAAAAGTGGTCACTTGGACTGTCACGAAAACCCCCGTTGAGAGCAACGTGTGCGGAATGCGCACTTTTCGGCTCGTACATATGTATGGAAGGTCACACCGACGTGCGCGACACAAAAACCCTGGTGTGGGCCCCCGCGGCTATATAAAGGGGGGAAGGTCCGCGATTGCTGGCGCCAATTTTTGGTTTTTCCATCACTAACAGCCACCGCATTCAGCCACCATGCACAGAACCTACTCCTTGAGATCGTCCAAGGCGCCCACTGCGTCTCAATTGCAGTCGCCTCCCCCTCCCACGTCCACCACCAAGTCCCGGTTTTTCGGGAAGGGTGGAATTGCCTCCTCTTTCCGCAAGGGTCTTGCGGGCGCCACTGGCCCGGAGTTGTCGCGCAAGCTCGCCGCCTACGTGAAGATCGAGAAGAACGTGATGCGTGCCATTGAGTTGACCGCCCGCGAGCGCCGTGAGGTGGCCAAGCAGCTTTCCCTCTGGGGCGAGGAGAACGACGACGACGTTTCGGACGTGACTGACAAGTTGGGTGTTCTCATTTACGAGATTGGTGAGCTCGAGGACCAGTACATCGACAAGTACGACCAGTACAGAATCACCTTGAAGACCATCAGAAACATCGAGGCCTCCGTGCAGCCCTCCCGCGACAGAAAGCAGAAGATCACCGACGAGATTGCTCACTTGAAGTACAAGGACCCGCAGTCGCCCAAGATCCCCGTTTTGGAGCAGGAGTTGGTGCGTGCCGAGGCCGAGTCCTTGGTGGCCGAGGCCCAGTTGTCCAACATCACCAGAGAGCAGTTGAAGGCCGCCTTCAACTACCAGTTTGACGCCACTCGCGAGTTGGCCGAGAAGTACGCGTTGATCGCGGGCTACGGTAAGGCCTTGTTGGAGTTGTTGGACGACTCCGCTGTTACTCCGGGTGAGACCAGACCTGCCTACGACGGCTACGAGGCTTCCAAGCAGATTATCATTGACGCTGAGAACGCCTTGGCTGCTTGGACCTTGGACGGCGCTGCTGTGAAGCCTACTTTATCCTTGCACCAGTCTGAGTACGACGACGAGGAGCCCGTTCACGAGGACTTGGTCCAGGCCGAGGAGGAGTTTGCTAAGCACGACGACGAGGTTAACGGTACCACTGCCGCCGTTTAAGAAGTACAGCATTCGTTGAAAAGGACAATCTCCTTTACTTCTTGTGATAGGCCCAGGCATCTCTCTTCACCTGCCCAATTGTATTATGTATTATAATATAACTCATGTTGTGACGAATTTTGTAGCCAGCCATCTTCGGCTAAACTAATTAGCACAGTTCATATCCCTTTTGGGGGTAAATTGGCTAATTAATGCGCGTTTAAGTAAGCGTGCGTACTGTGCGGTAAAGCATTTCCTGCACATTAGCTACCATGTTTGGATGCAAATCACTCCAACATGTAAAGGCAAATTTCTTCAGGATTGAGCAATTGAGGCTTCAATGGCACTTCTATAGCGAGAAAATTCTTGGTGGCTAAGTCGAGGATCGAGAGGAAAGAATTGGCTGCAATTCGACGCACCACTTGTCTGTCATTTGTGTCCCGGCTGGGCAGGTTACTGGGCACTAATAACCCAAAGTTGATTCTATAATAAGCGCATTCTTGATCTCCTGTTGACTCGAACCGTCTAAGGGCATCGTTACTTAACAAAACGGCTTGAGTTTGGGTGAGCTGGCTTTGAAGAACTCGCTCTCCCAAATGGAGTGTTCTGGAGACTGCGAATTTCAAAAAGCGTAGAAGTGTCTGGTTGAGCTCAAAACGGTTTCCAAAGCCAAAGTGCCCCTGAGCAGCCATATCCTGAACCAGGTTATCCTCCAGAAAGCTTTTCCCAGAGGACGAAACATGGGTGTTTTGTCTGCTGAAACCCCTAGCTTCGAGAGAATCATAGGGAAAGGCCCGGTCGATGTAGTCATCGATTGCTTCTTCGCCAGTGTCATCATCTATGAAAGCGTCGAAAGACACTTGTTGCTGCAAACGCGATATGGTGGGAGACTCTTGAGTGTTTCTTCCCAATTCAGTATCTTCCATTGCATCGAGCAAAATGTGGCCATTTCCACCGCTAGGGTGTCTAGAAGAGTTTGGAAGACACTTTCGGTTGATGGCACGGCTGAACTCACCCCCAAGAACAAGAAAATTGCAGTAGTTGATGAATGGAGTCGCCAATGTGCTCTCGGACGCTGCCAAACGCTCTTGAGTATTTGAAGCTGTTCTTTGCCTTTTCGTGAATGCCCTTGTATCTTTCATCATTGCCATTGACGCGCCATAATCCCTATGGGCACTTTTGATTTCGACCGAGCTCAAAATAGTGGGTGTATCAATTGTAACTCTATGTTTCCTCTTTTTGACAGTGGCATTTTCTATCTGTAGCACTGAAGCAGTGGTTCTACCATTACTATCGGTAGTGGTGGAAAAATGCACATCCGTAGTTATGGAGCTCCCGTTTCCTGCCAAATCTAAGGGCGGCCTCCTCTCAATGGCTTCTATATTAGCATGGACATTGAAAGACAAATCTTGCAGGGTGTCAAGGTTGCTGGCGTTAACATCTTCTCCGTTGTCGCTGAGGTCGAAATTGAGGTTGATGTCCTCACTGTTGCTGAAGCTACCCATTTGGGGTCCGCCGTCGTTATCCACCGGAAAGGACATCTCTGCAGACTCCTCCATAGTGGTCTCAAAGTCAGTCGCACAGACCTCGAAATCCATGTCCCTCGCCAGATCAAGCATCTGGTGCTCTAAAGCCCGCTGTTCTCTGCCTCCAAAATTGCCCTCCTCCATATGGAGGTCTTGCACAAGACCCTCCTCGATATTGAAGGCCTCGTCGTCATTCAAAAACACTTGCTCCTGGGGGGCAATTGCTCTTCTGATTCCTTCAGGACTGATGGCACCAACTAGAAAGCTACCATTCCACGATATTTCCTTCAACCTTGTATCTGGAAGAATAGACTTGAAACACAACTCCCGAGAAATACGGGCGTTGACCAGGGTCACGTCGCTAAAAATGTAGCTGGTTTTCTTTGAATAGGCCAAGGTAATGCCATAGAGCATGTTGGAGCACATTCGGAGCGAAAGGATGTCTGAATGGCTATCGAGGAGGTGACAGGTCTCAGGAATACAGAGGCCCACTATGTCCCTTTTTGAGACCTTTTTCGTGGAAGTAGCTTTCGTTCCCAAAGTTGCAAGAATCCACACGGTACTTAGATCTTCCTTCTGAACAAACTCTGCTGATAAATTCGTGCTTGTGGTGGACATTCTGGAGTTGACAGGAATAAGTTGGTGCTGCAAAAGCGCTGCAAAAAAAATTACGACGGCATTTGTGAGGGCGAGACTCGAAAGGCTTCCTCTGAGTTATTGCACTCTCAACTAGAAATGTTTGAATCACAACGTCAAAATACCCTTATTGGTGGGTTATACCTTACTCTTCACGGGCGCATAATGGAAGAACCGCAACTTGCCGAGTATCCTTCTTATGGGTGCCCTTATAGACCCCCATAGTAAAGCCCTGTCATAAAAGGCCGGTTATCATCGGACCTTGCTTAATACGTCTTTAGTACTAGAATACCATATTACCAGGTCCCCCCTGGCTGCACCCCAACAGCGTTCTACGTTTTCACTCATAATTAGTATTGCGAACTGAAGGATATCATTAGCAAATTCTGTGGCCAGCAAGAGGAGATTCCATTACTCCAATGCAAGCACTCAAAGGCCCTAGTCGATTTTATCTTGAATCACCTTGAGTTTCTCGTAGATGGTGGCAATCCATTTGACGGACAAATCAAAGTCTCTATCAAGAAAAGCGTCGCTCAAATGGGCGAAAACACTGCGGTCTTCAGCACCTGACCTCAGGCTGAGACGGAACTTCGGAACTCCATATACGATGGACTTAAACCACCAGTCAGAGGCCTTCGTCTCTCCAGTCTTCTTGTTTGACAAGTACACGTGGTCATTTTCGTCGAGGGAGAGGTCTTTTTCAACGCGAAGAAGCTTGTAGTTGGACACCTTGAACTTGGCATAGATGTGAAGCTTCTTCAACAGCTTGTACCATGGGTAGTCCTCAATGAGGCTATCTTGAACCCCCGTGTTATACTTGTCGAAAATGCCAGACTGCTCAACAGAGGTATTGAAGAGATGATTTAGTTTCCCTATGAGGTGTTTGTACCGAATAACTGGGTCATCATTTCCAGAAGGAGATTTGGGAAAGTCGTTCTTCAAGTCGTAGTACAATTCCGAGTTGTTGATGAGGTACACATCCACCTCCTTGTTCTCCCACTCCTGGACCTGGACTCTATTGTTACGGAGTACCCCGTCAAAGTACTCGCTGAGTTTATGAAGATAGTCGTGAGTTCTGAGATATGCCACCTCGTGCTCACTGAGAGTGATCAACAACATACCCAAGTACCTGATCAACAGGCCGTGGAAAAGAAAATCGCTGTCGATCTGTCTCAGAATCAACCAGTTGTACGAGTAGTAGTTCGAGTTGGGAATGTAGAGAGACGTATCTCGTTTCTCATCATTTTCAAACTTGATGTTTACCACCGGCGTTTGAAGGTGCGACTGAAAGACAAGGGCATCGGTGTGCTTTAGTTTTTCACCGAGCACATTGTTGATGGTGAGATTGTCCTGTTTCTGCCAATACTGCTGTAACGTCTCATGCTCATCCTCATAGTATTTCTGAGAGCTGTGTCTGGATCCTTTGGAAGCCTTGGGCATTCTAACATATTTGGCAGTTTTTCTGAGCACCTTGTTGATCATGGGGTTCGAATCAACCACAAACTTACTTCCAGTCACAGCATCGCCGTCAATGTTGATGTAGCAGAGATTGGGCTGGTTGGAGGTGAACAAATTGGTGTCGTTTGTACCAAACTGCGAGCCTAGCAAGCCGTTATGGGTCGCATCCCAGGATACGAACTTGATGGTGCGTAGCGGCTTCCAGCCTTTCGATATGAGCTTCTGGAAGTGTCTCATGATTTCGAACATAATCGCGTGACCACTCAACGGGTTGGAGGAAGTGAAACTGTCTCGGGATGTCCCTATTATCAAGTCTCCATCGCTCATTATGCCCTTGATGGAGCCCACGATATTGGTGATCTTCCGGCTTTTGTGACTGGTAAACTCAGTGGATAGTTCCATCGTTATTGAGGAGTCGGGGAGGGGCGAATGATCCCAGTCCTCGAGCACCGGCCCGCCGGAAAGAGTCTCGAGTATGGGCCCGACGGCTGCAAAACTAATGGGAATGGAGGGAATTGCGGGTTTTGGCACCTTTCCAAAAGTGCCGAAGGGACTGTTGGTCGTAGAGTGGCGTGCAATCGAGCCCTTCAAGTAGTCGACGTGCTTCTTGTTTGCCAGGGACAAGTGACTGTAGCTAATAAGGCCAATGGCCCCGAAATGCTCAGCCACGAGCAAACTCTCGGAAAGAGAGGCGCCAATCTCCAACTTGACGATGACAACTTTGCCGCTTACATCTATCTTGTGCTTGAGCAACAACTGGTAGTCGGAGTACCTGCCGTTGTTTACGTACACGTAGTCTCCTGCCACGCTAGCACTGACACCAAAGCCATTGTATGCCGGAGTGGAGAAGCCCGTTTCAGTGAGCTTGGGTGTGTAGAGAACTGCCGTAGTCACGGGGTCCACGAGGGTGATTTTCAGGGACACCGGGCTCTGCAAGTCTCTAGTGGTGTAAGTGAAGGAGTTTGTATCAAGACCAAAGTCACGGAAGCGGGATTGCACGTACTCAGTGAGTGCTACGTTATCATCCGAGAGTAAGGATTGGGATTTTTTGGCGTTGAGCTGCGTGAGGTCAGTCAACCAGCCGTTGATGTGCTCCTCGTTGGAGGGCTCTCCCTCGGAAGAGCGGTAGAGGCCACTGTAGACGAGGTACATGCGCTGCACGTCGTTTTTGGTGAGGTGCATGTTGTACCAGCGCCTGAAGTCTCTGCTGAGTGACGTTCTGGGGAGAAACGACATGTGGAAGATGATCATAGCAAGGACTCCGAGCAGACAGAACCAGTAGAAGCGGGCCCTCAGAAAGTGGCGCTTGATGCGCTCGGGGATGATGGAGCGGGTCTCCGTGTCGTCTTCATGATGTTCGTTCTGCTCTTCTTCGCTTTGTTCATTATTAACATGCTCTTCATGATGCTCGTCCTGCGAAACGGAGGCGTGGGAGAGCGGCTGTTCTGCTAATAGAGGAGCGTTCTCACTGGGCCCCGTGGGGACGGTTTCAGAGACGGGCATTTTGGGCCTAGAGGAACATCTGTGGGAGGCGTGGGTGAAAGTAAGGTATAAATAGCTCGAGGCAGGGTGTTACTGCGAAACTCGGAGGGGCCGGGGTATTTATAGGCATATCGCGGGCTGCATACCACGTGACTGTGGAGGCACGTTGGGTGCAAAGGATAGGGGCGAGATGCGTAGACGTAGGCAATGAGGTTGCGGGCTTTGATGGGCAGAAGTGGAGTTGTGAAGAAGTAATGGAGGTTGGCGATATGTGTGAAAAGGTGCCGTTTGTAACTGAAGATGAATGGGTAGAGCGCAATGTATGGGTTTGGGAGGAAGAATGGGCAGAGTTTATGTTTGAGGAGTTTGAAGGGATTAGGGAGGTTGAAGAAGATTACGTGAGCTATCGCTAAGCAGGCGGTGCTGTGGATTTGCTTAAAGTCCGATATTGGGGGCTAGAGAACAGCTGAAGGACCCCTTGAGTCCCTTGGTGCTGTTTCTTGGGAGGAGATTCTGTCGAGCTTGGGACTCTGGTGATGCTGAAATCGAAGTTTCCATGCGTTCTGAAGTGCTATTGTCCTTTCCATTCGCGCGTCCAAGCACATACCACCCTCTCTACCAGCTTCTACTGCTGAAAGACCCTGTGGCATGGCCCTTCTGCCAATATAGCCCCAGTTTTGAGAAACGCATGGAATAAGCGAGACTCTCACCAAAAGACCTCTTATTGGATGCGTACGTCACTGTCGGAACTCCCTCCACGAGCTTCATTTTCTTCGGTACACATTCACACTCAGACTGTCTTAATGTTCCCTTCTGAATCCTCGCGAAAATGTACAATATCCACATATTCAGGTCGCTTTTCGCACTCATCACAATCACCTCCCAATTTCCTCCACACTCCCTCTTTTACGTCCCTTCCATGGCCGAGCAGCTAGCCGAGGTCCAGGTGACCAGCGAGCTGATTCTCCAAGAGGCCTACGCCAACAGAGAAAGGCCCATTGAAAGGCCCAAACAGACCATACAGGACCTCGATGAGCTACGATCCTACCAACTCACCAAGCGCCGCGAGTACGAGCAGCAGCTCAACAAAAACCGTCTCAATTTCGGCCAGTGGCTCCGCTACGCCAAGTGGGAGGGCCAGCAGAACCACGACTTCGCGAGGGCCCGGTCCATCTACGAAAGGGCCCTCGATGTAAACGTCTCGCACATTCCCTTCTGGACCCACTACATCCAGTTTGAGCTCTCACACAAGAACGTTAACCACGCGCGCAACTTGCTCGACAGGGGCGTGATCACCCTCCCCAGGGTCGACAAATTGTGGTACTTATACGTTCAGACCGAGGAAACACTAGGCAACTACGTTCTGGTGCGCACCGTATTCGAACGCTGGCTCTCGTGGGAGCCCAACAGCGGAGCCTGGGACGCCTATGTGGCCTTTGAAAGACGTTACGACGAGTACGAGAATGCCAGGGCTGTTTTCGGGCGCTACGTGGCGAAGTTTCCTGATGGATCTACCTGGCTCAAATGGGTGGATTTCGAGGTCTACTCGGTCCCCAGCGGAGCTCAGCAGACGCCACAGACACGCCGGGTTTTCGAGCTCGCGGTGGACACCATTCTTGGGGCAAAAAAGGACGATACTAGCCTCGCTTCTATAGTCAGCAAATGGGCCTATTGGGAGACCCTGGTAAACGAATTCGAGCGCGCAAGGGCCATCTACCAGACTATTCTCAACTCGCCCAAATTGGGGCTCCTGCCTGAGTTGAAGGCCGGCATCTTCAACGAGTACACCAAATTCGAGAAGAACAACGGCGACAAAGGCACCATCGACTCCAGCATTCTTCTCAAACGGAAATTGAAGTACGAACAGGAGGTGCTTGAGAATCCACGTGACCATGATACCTGGTGGCTTTTACTCAACATAATGCAGCACGACACCCAGGAGACCGCTGTTGGCCTCAGAAAGGTGTTTCAGGATGCAACTTCTGTCCCTCCTGAGGACAAGTACAAGTCTGTGAAGTGGAAGCGATACGTCTACCTATGGATACGATACGCGCTCTGGGAGGAATTTGAGCAAAAGAACGTGGAATTATCTCGAGAAGTGTTGAGTCGGGCCCTCCTGGTCATTCCACACAAATTGTTCACCTCAGCCAAGCTCTGGATCCATATGGCGGATTTTGAGTTGAGGAACAGCGATGGAGGCTTGGTTTCTGCTAGGAAAACTCTAGGAAGGGCCCTAGGGCTGTCCCCCAAGCCGAAATCGAAGCTCTATCTCTACTACATTGGTCTCGAGAAGAAGCTAGGGGAGCCAGACAGGGTGCGAAAGATCTTTGAGAAGTGGCTAGAACTGACTTTATTGGACACATCTGGCAGGAATGCACTCAAGGTTCTTCTTGACTACATTGCTTTCGAAAACGAGTTGCGGGAGACGCAGCGGTGTATTTCTCTCTTTAGGTCTGGATTGGTATTAGCAGAAAACGAGACCTTATCCCGAAAGCTAGCTCCCGTGGAGTACTTGTGGTTGGAATTCATCAACTTTTATAAGGAAGAGATGCAGTACGAGGCGGCGAGAGGCATCTACAAGGAATTACTCGCGAAAGCTGACGACGTCAGGGTGTGGGTTTCCTATGCCCTTTTTGAGTCCTCCATCTTGACAGAGACACAGCTAGCTGAGTTCGAGGAGAGCGAGGAGCAGGACTTTGAGTTTGGTATCACCAATACCCATAGGAAACACACCAGGGCCATTTTCAAGCAGGCAGAGACCAATTTCAAGGCCAAAAACGAGGACAGGGTTGCAATTTTAGAGGCCTGGAAGAGCTACGAGCAGGTCAATGGCACAGAAGAGTCCCTCAAGGAAGTGGAGGATAGGTTTCCTACAATGGTGAAGAGACGCAAGCTTGTGGACGGTGTGGAGGAGGAGTACGTGGAGTTCCACTTTGAGCAGGATGAGGAGAAGAAGCCAGCGGTGGTTCCTGGCCTCAGCAAGTTCTTGCAGAATGCGAAGAAGTGGGCGCAGACCAATGGTTAGAGGTGAGATAGTGGGGAGATGTGAAAGGGAAAAACGGATGAATGCTGAAAAGGGGATCGGTATGAAAAATAGTGCTCTTTATGGAAGGAAAGAAGTACATATATTGGGAGAGTACGTACATAATTCATCGTTGATGGACATCGAGGGTCTTCGTAGAGGTGCATGCTATGTGTGCGAGAAAGGCGAAGCGACGTGGAGGTGGTCCATGTCTACGGGGTTCACTGGGCTCTTCACGTTATCCTATTCCCTCAGTATACCGCATTGGAAGTCGATGAGTCTCTGCATCCTCTGAAAACCTGCCATTGGCCGATTACACTCTCTTAAGACGTTTCTTGGGAACACTTCCTTACGGCTGTTTCATTATGGCACCTATATAGGGAGCACCGTAAAGCACAGCACCACAGGCCGGAGAAACCGCGCTGTTGACAACGAAAACAGCTTCTTTTGCACTGCCTTTTATTGCTTCGCTGCGTCCAATTGGCCCCACAGCCGTCGCACACACTCAACAGCTGCCCCCAGCTTCTGTGACGCCCACTATGGCCAATATGCTCCTCCGTTTCAGCTCCACTGCCTCAGTAGCTAAAAGCCGCCCCTCAACGTCAACACCAAGTGCAACGCAGCACCCGCAGCGATGCCAGACTCGCTGACGGTCCTCTCGTCGTCCAACTGCGAGCCGTTGAAGATCAACCTCTGCTGCGAGGGCGGAATGCCCTCCTTTTCCTCCATCATCTCCTTGATGCGGATGATTCTGTCGGAAGGCTCCACGTCCACGGGAATGTCTCTGCCGGTTAACGTCTTGACTTTGACCTGCATGGGTGCTGTTGTGATGTAGGCGTCTGTAGAAGAGATGGGGAAATGACATTTCTCAAATCACCTGTCGCACTTCCATAGTGCACCTGCCCCACAAAGAATGCTTCCCACGCCGGAGTTACCCAATGTGGATCTCGACCGCGTGTACGAGCCCGCAGAGGACTCGTACCTCTTGCTCGACAGCTTTGAGGACCATCGACAACAGCTCCAGAAGCGCTTCGCAAAGACCGTTCCTTTAGTGGTGGAGGTGGGCACCGGCTCTGGCGTGGTCAGCGCCTTCATCCGCCAGCACGTGTTTCTGGAGGCTGCCATAATGGCCTCGGACATCAACCCAGCCGCGTGCGAGGCCGCACAACACACGTTGGACGTCAATGGGGGACGCAATTGTACGGTATCAGATTCTCTACGAATGGACCTCACCAGCGCCTTCCGGAGGGCACAAATCGACCTTTTGGTGTTCAATCCGCCCTACGTGCCCGCGGAAGAGGTTCCCGAGCAGCCCAAAAGCGAGCTGGACCGCTCGTGGCTCGATTTGGCGTTGCTCGGCGGAGCCGACGGAATGGTGGTCACTTGGCGGCTTCTCGATCAGCTTGACAGTATCCTCTCGCCGCGGGGAGTGGCCTACGTTCTTTTCTGCGCTCGCAACAAGCCGGAGAACGTCGCTAGGGTCATGGAGGGCCGCGGCTGGCGGGTGCAAACGGCCATCCATCGCAAGGCCGGCTGGGAGGTGTTGAGCGTTTTGACGTTCGAGAGGGCCTAGGGCCCCCATATTTCGTCCGCCGCTACAGGGGGGCTTCATGAAGGTACATACGCATTCACACTAGCATAGACGCCGTTTTGGTGCACTGACGTTGTAGTCTTGGGTCGAGTATGCTGTGCAGGACAGCATCTCAAAAGCGCACCCAGCGTGAGAGGATTTGAGGTATCAGAGCCTTTAACAACGCATCCCTAGGCGTAACCTTCCAGAAACGGCCTAGCACCCAAGTCTTCGAGAACTTCGGTCGCGCACAGAAGCGTCTTTTCCGTCTTCCAGAACCTTCCATGTCGGCCTACGGCAGGAGGGACGGCGCCTCCTTCAACAGCGGGTGGGAGAACAGAGGAAGGGGCACCAACGCCAACTCCACGCCCCTCCCCACCACCGTTCCCACCAACACCACCAAATGGGCCGGGACTCCTGCACGGTACCGTAACTTCGGCGATAAGGACCTCGATACTATTGTCACCGGCCACTTGACACAGGAGCAGATAGACGCCTACCAGCAGATGTTCAGGGTTGAGGAAATCTCTGATTTGTTGAGGCGCTCGCACAAAATGCGCAAGCCGGTGGTGCTGTTTCTTCCCTCGGGCGATCTTGAGAAGAACCCGAAGTACCAGAGGGACCCTTCTCCACCACCCAAATACGACAACTACGGCAACAGGACGAACACGCGCGATGTCAGAACGAAGCTTCTTCTCGAAAAAGAGCGCCATTATCTTGTGGAGGTGGTCAGCAACAACGTGAAAAACTACGGGCCGCCGATGGACTACCAGAAGCCCACGAAGACGAACGAGAAGCTCTACATCCCGCTGAAGGACTACCCGGATATCAACTTTGTGGGTCTCTTGCTTGGGCCCCGAGGAAACACCTTGCGCCAGCTCCAGGAAGAGAGTGGTGCGCGTTTGGCTATTCGCGGAAAGGGCTCTGTCAAAGACGGAAAGTCCACTGCTGCGGGGGACGACGACGACACCAACGCAGTTTCGCTGGCCTCCTTCTCGAACCCCAACCTCAATAACGCCAGTTCGGATGACTTGCACGTGGTGATAACAGCTGATACTCAACAGAAGATCGAGAAGGCCATCAAGTTGACTAATGAGATCATCGAAAAGGCCATCAGCTCGCCTGTGGGCCAGAACGACTTGAAAAGAGGCCAGTTGCGTGAGTTGGCCGTCTTAAACGGTACCTTGCGTGAGACCAAACCTTTCGACCCCGAGGCCCACCAAAGGAGACAGAACAGACCCGGAATCGATGCAGCGCTGGTGGTATGCAAGGTGTGTGGGAACATCGGGCACTTTGCCAGAGACTGCAAGCTCCGAAACGACCAGAACTGGGCCAACAACAATAACCCCAACTTCACACCACAGGGTGCTCACAACAGCGGACCTTCTACCAGATACGGTGACTTCAATGGCAAGAATGGGGGTCCCGACTACTCCCAGAAAAGAGAGCTTCCACAGGAGGGCGTGCTTCCCCCTTGGAAAAAGCAGAAACCGGAAGCTCCTCTTCCGCCATGGCAAACTTCTCAGGGAGCGAGTGCGGCTGTGGTCTCTTCTCGTCCTCCTCCTCAGACATCTTCTTTAGCTCCGCCCCCCACTGCTGGAATTCTGCCATTGGCACCACAGGCACCGGCGTCCACTAAGCCTGCTCCTCCGCCTGGCTTGAGCAAACCACCACCTCCTCCGGCTGTTGCAAAACCCCCCCCTCCTGGGGTCGCAAAACCGCCTCCACCATCTGCTAACAAACCAAAACCGCCTCCACCAAAAGCTTAATGGCATCTGAGCGAATATATACGTGTATTATAGTCAAATAAAAGGAATGCTCTGTATTTTGAACTTTGATTGAGCTGTTGAATGAGAAAAACTCTACAACACTAGCGCGGTGAGGTAGCCTGCGGAAGATTTTTCTCGTGATTCTCCGATATAGTGTAACGGCTAGCACGGTTCGCTTTCACCGAGCAAACCCGGGTTCGACTCCCGGTATCGGAGTTTTTTTTTTTTGCAACTCAAAACAGCACCCATGGACGAAAAGAGAGAAGCCAACGGGCCTTTGGCATGGCCGTAAAGTGTGCTGTGGTTTACACGGCTTGTTTTCGTCTGTCTTGACAATTTTCTGCGTTCGTCTTCTTCGGTTTGGCGTCTCGTTGCCTTCTCACTTCTTCCCTAGCGCATATCCTCTAATCATCTGAACATTTCCTTTCCTACGTCTTTCTACACCTCCTCTTTCACGCACCGATATCGGATTATACTATGAAATAAATACTATGAGCGCTTCGAAGAGCACCAGTCATGCAAGAAGATAACTTCTGGGGGACCGAGGTCGGTTGTAAAGGATGGTCGTAATCGCCACACGAATGGCGAATTTCACCATCGGCGGGCACCATTATATGGACGAGTATATTACAAACAGCAGAATGGGCATTTTGCAGAGCACCACAAATACTGCAATTCGTCCCAGGACAGGGAAGACGTGTGGTTTCCACCTACTTGCTGACCAAGTCCAAGTTTTCGTAAACGGCACCGGACGACTTGAACAAGTCCACAGCAGTTACACCGGTCTTGGTGGACTCGTTCTCCTTCAACTGCTGCAACAAAAGTCTGGTTCTCTCTCTTTCCTTGTAGCCGTGCAAGCACTCGAAGTAGTCGTCGAACTGCGGAGTGCACTCCTTTTTGGCCACAGTTTCGGCCGAGGTGTAGCAGGCCATGAAGGTCTGGAACTCGTAGAAGCACCGTCTGGTGCCTCCCGATCTGGAGTAGGGCTGCATGGGGTTTGTGCGGGTTCTGGTGGGCCAGTAGTGAGTTTTTCAGTTGTTTTTCGTGGGCCGCTAATTGGCTGGGTGTTTTGGTGGGTGCACGCCCTGGGTGCAAAAGCGTGGATGTGTAGTGGCGGGTTTGTGGGCGACGCTAGTCGGTACATCGGTTCAGGAAATGGTCGGTGTGGGGACGGAAACAATGCTCGTTGAAGAAAAGTGCCCGGTCGATCATGGGATTTGTGTTAGGGTCGCTAATGGTAGTGGCCATGTAGATTGGGGGATTGTATCATATGCAGGACTAGTCGATGGGTGTAAAGGTCTATGGAGAGCTGGGGAGGTTGGACCTAATCGGAAACGCTGGGTGTGGGTACAGCTAAAGCACATTACCTTTCGCTGTTGCCCTGGGAGTTGAGCTGGTTTTGTTACACAACTGTCCTCTAGAGATGTTTCTCTCAGGCCCCGATTTCGCAGCAGAAAAAGCTCGAAGCATACTCCTATAAGCATGCTCGCCAAACCCCTAACTTTCAGTCCCTTCTTCTCTTCTTCTTGCTCCCGCTCGCTTCTTTTTGCTACGTTTCCTTCGCCTCCTCTCTGCTACAAGCCGCCATCTATATATACATTACTCTATTCACACATACGCCAACATGTCGCGAATGCATTCTTTCACCTCATAATACAACGGCCCCATCAGTCCGTCTATGACAATGTCTCCAGTATCGTCACCCTCCACGCCCGTGTACGTCACCTTTCTGATGGCCACCTCGTCGTTCACCACAAGGGTACCCTCTCCCTTGAACTCCGCGTTTAAGTTGCGTGCAATGAGCTTTTTCTTCAAGTCCGGAAGACGGATGTTGCCAATGGCCAATCTTGGGGCACCGGTTTTGGCAGCGGCCTCGTTTTCGGCCTCGTTTTCCTCAAGCAACTTCTGCTGCTTCTTGGCGAAGTCCTCTTTCAGAACATATTTTAACGTGAACTGCGAGTACGAGTTGATGTAGTCGGCCACCGTTTTCTGTTTTTTGTTGGCCTGTTCCTGATTGTGGATCTCCAACTCTCCGTAGACCTGCGCGACTCGGTAGCTGCCGTCGATGTTCTGCCACTTCAAGGTCTCCATGATTTTGTCGTCAAGCTTAATTTCGAAGTCGCTCAACCCCACGCCACTGCCATCTCCTCCAATCTGCACAGGCAGGTTTGGCTCCACTGCGAAAACGTTCATTTTGTTTGCCAGGCCCGACTTGCTGCCCAAAGAGCTGGGCCCACTTCTGATGGTAGAGAGAGATAAGAATCTGGACGAGCCGTAGAGGGACCTTCTTGATTCCTTCGATTTCTGCTCCTCCTGCTGGTGTGTGAACACGGATTTCACGAGCTGGAAGTCGCTGGGCTCGCCCTCATCCTTTCTGAAGCCAGAATCAGGTAACAACATCAAGTTGTATGGCTTCAAAGACGACACAATCAAGCTCATGGACCGCAAGTCCACCGTTCCCGATAAGTCCACGAACGATAGACCGCATCTCATGGCCAAGTCGCTTGCACGTGATCCCGAAACTAGCGGAACCCGCTTGGCTGGGCTGAATAATGTATCAAGGTTTTTCTGGAGAATTTGATTATTAAGAGTTTCCTGTGGAGTTAATCTGTTCTGGTCCATATTTCTTGGTCCATTTCTGGGCCCGCGAGGACCATCTCGGTGTCTCAGATAGCCATTTTCGGCCTCATCTTCGTCACCCCAGCGTTTTCTTTCGTTTTGCTCAAATTTCCTCTTACTGTCTTCGATCAACTTGGTGTTAGCAGAATCGTCGTTGCGCTGAAAGTCCTTCGCATCAATCGCCTCACCGTAGTCATCAAATTTTTGCTTGTAGGTGCTGCTAGTATAGGGAAACATGGCCTGGCGGGGTTTGAGCTTGTGGGTGATTTTGATGTCCAAAGGGCGGTTCGCCTCGAGAGATTGCTTTACATGGTCCGTTAAAAACGCTTCATTAGCCGTGATTTCACTCACTGTAGGTGCAGAAACCTTGTTCTCCACTCCAATGACAGCAGGTGTCACCACAGCAGTTTCCTTGGCAGTCTCAGCCTTTTGCTCCGGTGCTTCATCATCAGAGGAAACTTGGTCTTCCTCTTCTTCCTCTGAGGAAGACGAGTCATCGTCGTTGATAGAGTCGGTATTGAGCAAGTTCTGGTTCTTCTTGTCTCTGGCCTTTGCGAGTAGCTGTTGTCTTCTTTTAGCAGTCACTTTATCGCGAAAAGCCTTGAGTTCGTTGCCAGAAAGGGCCTCTTCTCGCATGAAATTGGTCAATGCAATAGTGCGCTCCAATGGAACCGCAATTCCATCCTCTGCGGTCCCACCGTTCTTCTTTTTGGCAAGATCAAACCACTCGTCGTAGAGCTGCGCGTTGATTGACTGATCGGGCCCCACGGGACTTTTTTCAGTCAAAATAATTGTGGTTTTTTCGTCCTTACAAACATACTGCAAAGCTTTCGCAGACAAGTCGCCACTGTTCATGTCAACACCCGAACAGAAAATGATCTTGGGTCCTGGCAACTGAATGAGCTCGTTGGGATCCAGCAAAAGATCCACTTTGGAGGGATCAAAGGGAAGATTGTTCTTGTTGGGATTGGAGCTGCCGGCACTGTTATCGGAGATATCCTTATAGTCCTTTATCAATTGCGTAGACATCCACTCGAGCAACCCCGATGCGTAGGTCAACACCTTGGTGCCCGAATATGACAAAAAATAGATGGCGATCGGAGCACCCTGTAAATGCTCATCCACCAAGTGCAAAAGCTCGAGAAACCGGCCCGAAATCGACGTGGGAAGCACTACCGCGCCTCCGTTAGCCAATGTGGCGCTTACAAGCTGGAGGAACTTCTCTGTGCGTTTTTTGTGTGACATGGTGGACCCCAAATCCGTGCTTGTGATCAAGGCCGTTGGTCTAGCCAAAGACGCCAAAGGGTTTCCTGTTGTGGCCGACAAGAAGCTGGCACTATTAAGAAAAGAGTCCTTGGAGTGGTTCCACGAGGGGGCGTAGACGATGCGCTCTAAGCGCTTGGTGAGGAGCCAGAACGTACCTCCAAGGGTATGTCCAGCATTATAGGGGGTCACCACTAGCCTATTCTCGCACAAACTGACGGTCTGGAAGAACTTGAGGGGCACAACTTTATCGAACCACTCGTCGACCTCGGACACCTCCATTATGGCCGTGTCCAAGGGCCCCAAAAAGCCCTTGGAACGGTAGAATTCCACAGTAGATATACGCCCCAACTGGTTGACAGGAAGAGTGGCATAAACGGGCATTTTCTGCATAATATGGGGGAACTTGGCACATAGCAATGCATAGCCACCTATGAACTCCGGTGTGGAGTGGGATAAAAGGACAAAGTCTATGTGGCGAAGGTGGTCCTCTAGAAAGAGAATATCGTCGGGGTTTTCGCCATTCCAAGACGGGTCCGCGAGAATACGGATCTCGCTGTCGAAAGCGAGGACCGTGGCCTTGCACCCGGGCGCGTCCGGCCGCTCGGAGACGACGGAAAACGTGAACATGTCGAGGTCTAGATGTTGTGAAAAGAAGAGTGAAGAAACCCGTGCACCCTAAAACGGATGCTGGTTGGAACACCCGTACACCAGCATACCCCAGGCTTCTGGGGTTCCTTGGAGGTGTTTTTTGGCGGCCATTCAAGAGCACAAGAAACCTCCACAGAGAATGCACGAATGCCCCTAGGCAGCAGACGGGCGGACTGTGGTAGCACCACTGGGCGAGCTTTTCTAAGGCCTTGCTTCCAGCACTGTATTTGGGGCATGGTCCCCAGAACCCCATTCCGGGTGCTATTTAGCCTGTGGCAGCTCTTCTGGTGGGGCGAGGGGCTACGGAAACGCCTGGAAATTGTGGGCTCCAGGCTGACCACAGACTGGAGACCTTGACAGTGGCTTATACATACGGGGGGTGCACTTTTTCACGTATATCAGGACTTGGGGTTGTCTTTATCGTAATGGAGTTGCTTTGGAATTCCGCTAGGATGGCCGTTCGCAGCCTAGTTTTTCGTTCTACGCTGTGAATGTTGCTGCTACGGCGGGACGAATAGCGCGTTTTCCCGCTAATTTTACCCTTCTGTTGGGCTTTTCGCTTTTTTTCTCGCTATTTTTGTGCGGGAGACACCGACTGTCGCTAAATGCGCTTGGTATTTTGGGCATAAATAGGTTGATGAGGGCATAAATAGTCATGGGCTTTCTTAAACATACTGGCGACGTCCTCGGTGCGTTTCCACACCCTGAGCAAGTTTCCGCCAATGAGGCCCTCCGTCTGCTCGTCTGTGGCGCCCTTTGCCATGCATGTGTAGATCAAATCAGGGTACTTTGACGCATCCTCGAGGCCCGCGGTTACGGCATCCATTCCGTCAAAGTCAGAGCCGAGGCCCACATGGTGGCCTCTCTCTTATCGGTGTGAGCGAGAAAGCGGTGGTAGAAATTGACCCGAACAAGGCCGTCGTCCAACCGAATAGACACCAAAACGTCGTCTGGAACGTTCCTCAAGTGCTGTCTTAAGGAATAGGCCGACAGATGCGAAAACACAACAGGCGCTTTCGTCACCCTCAAACGTCCAACATAGTTTGGTAGCTCACGTGCAGAAGGTCCACCATCATTCCGAGACGGTTCATTTCCGCTACACAGCGCTCTCCATGGTCGGAAAGCCCTTTGTCCGGGAGTCCGTGGGTTACCGAGCTGGCAGCCGTGGCGAATGGGTTGTCGCAATTGTGGGTGAGCGTGATGTAGCGCACTCCTAGGCGGTGTTACTGGCGAAGTACACCCAACGAAGTGTACACCTGGTGGAGCCCCTCTACGCCTAGCGCCACTGCAATCTTCTTGTCGTGGTGGTAGGCCTCTAAGTCCTCCTTTGAGGACGTCACAAAGGCCAAATGTTGTGTGTTGGCTTCCACTAGTAACGTTTATCTGCTCCAGGGTGTCTCTCACCTGTGTGCTCTTGACGTTGAAGGCCTGGCAGATAAAGTCCTCCTCGGGCGGATCCAAGTAGCACGGGAAGAGCTGTACGCCCATCTTGCCTTTTTTGAGCTTGTGGAGGTCGGTGTGGGAGGATAAAGAGGCGAAATCGAAGCCCTTGGTACCAAGCTCGTTGTGCAATCGCGTGCGTAGTAAATACGGGAAGTCATTGTGCGTGTCTACCTACGGAGTTCTCTTGACTATCGCCTCTAGACGCTCCTCAAAAGACATTCTGTGGGGAAGAAGATTCTGGGAGTTGTGATCCCACCATCGTGGATTTACTTGTAAAGCATACTTTGAAAGCGGAATTGAGCCCAATTGGTGTTTTGACGAATATTGGCAAAGGTGCTGGTTTCAGCTTATTCTGCCTATTCTCAGCATGGGCGATATTGAGGCACTCAGAAACTGAATCCCTGCTTTTCTTGTAGTAACTTCAATTGCCGTATGTTGCACCCGTTAAACGTCCCATGTTGAAAAAACCCGTACACCAACCTATGGGTGGTGTTTTAGGTCCTTCCAAAAATTACCAGAAACGCTTCTTTTAAACTGAAAAGTGCATGCAAAACAAGAAGTGGTCCGTCCCTATGAATGGTAAGAGTGTCTGGGAATCTTGCTAAAAATTGCTGCAAAACCGGATGCCTCACTTTCCCCCAGTTTGGCCTCAAACTGCGAAACAACCCTAGGCTCAGCTCCACACATGTATTTGCAAGATTAAAATACCCGAATCGTCGGGTGCAACCCGTCCCCATCCCAACTCCCATTCTATCTACCTACACCTCTCACACAAATATCGAATATAAAACATACGTAAAGAAGGTATAAATGCATATTAAGCACGGTCAAGATGAATACTGTTCCGTGTGTGGTACGAGATCAAAGTCTCTGCTTGGGTTAAACCAGGCAACTCGTGCGTGGTGTTGATTCTGTCCAATGAATTGCGGTGGCCAAGCTCGCCGTCCTGGATCATCTTCAACCGCAACTCGTGCAAATTAAGCGGTCTCGCAAGAAGCTCTCTGTTGTGTCTAGCCTGGTCGTTAATGGTGTTCTTTCTGGACACAGTGGTGGCACGGCGGCGGATGGTCTTAAAGGTACGGGAAAGGGGGCCGTTTTGATGTTCATGTGCCTCTTCAGCAGGCGCCATGACCTCGACTTGGTGCTCGACTTCATGGAGCAACTCGCTGTCTCCAGCATTGAGGCGCTTCAAAATGCGGTGTCTCTCGATATCCTCCAAGGAGGTGGGATCGTAAGCGATGGGATAGTCGTTGTACTCGCCACTGCGGGCCTTTTCGCGGATGATGTCGATGTCCCTGGGGTGGAAGTTGCGGGTCAAAAAGTCATAGGTGAACCTCGGCAAAACGCACGCCACTGTTCCAACACAGAGCGTGCACCATACCGCTAATGTACCGAAGGTCTGCGCACCAGCCTTGTAGAACTCACCCGCAAAAACACGTGCACTCCAGGCACCGGACCAGAAGAAGACAAGAAGCACGGAAATGGCATCAATAAGCAACGTCAACCAGTCCCACCGGAACTGCTGCAACAACACATAGATGTTACACGACAAAACGGAGATGCAGACCGCAACGACACCAAACCAGAAGCGATGGTCGATAGCCAAACCCTGGGGGTTCGCGAAAGCCTTGTAGAGGAGCAAGTAAGGGAAGAAAAACAGCACCACCAGCTGGTACAAGCCATCAAACATGTACCATATGAACTTGAACTGCGACCATTCGAGACCGATGATTCCAGAACGGTACAACTGCGGCACGATCAACGACACCAGGTCAGAAACGTCCTGGTCCAAGACACCCAAGAAGATAACTGGCAAGGAAGTAAACGCCAAGTTGAAAAAAATCAAGTAAGTGTACTCGTACAAGTAGGAGCCGTCGAAGTTGTTGTAGATGCCGTACCAGAAGAGCGTGAACGTGAACACCACGTTCTTGTAGAAGAAGCAGGGTACCATCTCTGCCAACCTCTTATAGGACCATCTTCCGTGGACGAGCAACAAGCGTGTGAGGAAGCGGAACTGGCCAATGGCGTAATCCGAAGACATAACGGCCTGGCGACCCTCTTCTCCAGCAATTCCAATGCCCACATTGGAAGCTTGAATCATCGCCACGTCGTTAGCTCCGTCACCAATAGCGAGCGTCATCACCTTCAAGGAGTCCTTCACCACACGCACGACCTGGGCCTTTTGGGAGGGCGAAACACGGCAGCATATCACAGACTTACACTGCTTTCCAAGCAACAAGAACTTGGTGCGCAAGAGGTCGTATTTGCCGTCCTCGGATTCCAGGAAAACTGAGGTCAATGCTGCTCCGTCAATGATCAACGCAAAGTTGCCCTGCGGAGTCGAATGGTCTTCTTTGGCCTCTTTAATCAAGGCAGCGATTTCCTCGGGACTGTTGGCTGAAACGCCAAAGTTCTCTGACAAGTGCTTGGAAATCAACTCGTCAATGTACCCAATATCGTCCATGTTGTTTTCGTCAGGCCGCACAACAAGCAACTTCATGTCGTTGCCCAATAAGTTGCACGAGAAGCCGATGTTGATAGCAGTCTCTATACGGTCGCCTGTCAAAACCCACAATTTGATTCCTGCCTGTGACAAAAGAGCAATTGAGTCGGGAACACCCTGCTGCAAACGATCCTCGATGGCAGTTCCACCCAAAAGCGTCAAGTCAGACTCTAACTCGTCGTCAAGTCTCTCGATTATATCCTCTCTAGAGTCGTCAATGGACGAGTAGGCATCCTTGTAGCGCTTCTGCCAGTGGTCAAAATACAGAGGTTCCACCTCCTTTTGAGCAATACACAAAGTTCTCAAGCCCTCTTTGGCGTACTCCTCCAAATGCAACGCTGTCTTGTTGAGCACGTCCAGCTCGTTATTCTGCGCGAGACGCTGGAAAATTACGTTGTCGGCGCCCTTGGAGATCAAAAGAACGCGCCCATCAGGAGTCCGGAAAACACAAGTCATTCTCTTTCTTGCCGAGGTGAACGCAATGGTCTCTAGAAGCTCATAAGAGGTGTCCTCGCCATAGATGCTCAAGAACAAAGTCTTTCTGTTCCTTCCCTTGAAGACGATTCCAACATCTCTAGCAACAGCCACTAACGCAGCCTCATCGGGAGACTCAGCCTTGAAAGTGCGCAAATCAGACCCGTCCTCGTTCTCCTCCGTCACCACCGTATGGCATAACGCCAACGCCAACATAAACTGTTCGTTGGCAGTCTTCTGGTGTTGTTCACAGCGGGGAACTAAAGTGTCTTTTGCGTAGTCGTTGGAAACGAAGGTCAAGGTCTCGCCATGAAATTGGTCGTTGTTGCTGTACTTCGATAAGTTGTTGAGCATGTCCTCCCTGTCACCATCAATAAGGGTGTTCCACTTTTCGCTTTCCTTCAACACATCCAAGCCCTCTCTTTTGTCCAAGCCTTGTTTCGCCTCCGTGTATGCTAAGCCGTACGATTTTCCGTTGATGGTGCACTTCTTGAACTCCATCACGTTCTGAGTCAATGTGCCGGTCTTATCACTGAAAATGTACTCGATCTGACCCAAGTCATCAGAAATATTCCACGTCTTAGGGACGCACGGGAAATCAAGCTTTTCGTAGTACATTTTGACGTCAGAAAAGATAAAGAAAGCCTGTGCGGTTTTGATAATCTCGATAGAGATGTAAAGCGAAACTGGAATTAACGACTGGTAGATGATCAACGCCACAAAGAAGGCTATAAGACCGTTGATTCCAGGAGTCGATCCATATGCCTTGAACTCGAAGAAGATACGGGAGTTGTCATCCTTGGTGTAAAAATTGCCATTGATGAGTGCAGAAACGAGACACATAATGAAAACCAACACGAAGTTGATGATAACAGATAAGTTCAACTCGCGTGAGATTCTCGACACCTTCGTGGGCGTCACACCCGAGTTCAACATCACTTTGGTTTCTTCTCCAGTGTAAACCACCACACCAATGGCCCACTTAGTATTTCTGAGGGTACAGCCTCTCAAAAGCACATTCTCGTTGTTAACAGCCTCCTTTTCGTCGGCGTTCACCAACTCGCCGGCGGCGTTGTAGTTCTCGTAGTGAACAGTACCTTTGAAGCTGTACAACATCTTGTTGGGGGCGTCGCACTCAACCCAAAACTTGGTGTTGACCAAGTCACTAGAGTGCTTCAATTTGTGTGAGCCGCCCGCCTGCAAGGTGGTCTTTGTCTTCAAGTTGGTCTCGCCGTCCAAGTTTTTAGTTTCCACGTAGCAGTTGTCCTCGGGGTCCGAGCACGAAAGCAAGATAATATCAGCAGGGATCTCCTCGTTGGCACGCACTCTGATCAAGTCGCCCACGTTGATGTCCTTCCATCTTCTGTTCTTGAAGCTCGCAACTTTGGCGTCAGTGTTTTCGGCGAGTAAACGAGGGTTCAAAATGCTGTTGGGCAATGGAATGGACGGTGGCTGTCTGACCAGCTGGTGTGATTTCCTATTCAGTTGGTGCGATTTTCTTTGCTTTGTAGAGGTAGATTTTCTGGGATTGTTTTCGTCGTCCTGGGCCGATTCGTACGAGTAGTCAGAAACAATAGTGGAGACACGATGTAAAATGTTTTCCTCATCCTGGTGCTCCTGTCTGATAAGATCTCCTTTGGTTTTTTTGGAACCGAAAACCATTATAAAGAACCTTTTGATTCCGTGAAGGGCTTTGGAGGTCACACGAGAACTGGCCTTCTTGAACTTACGCCAAGGCAGAACGTAGTCGACGAGAACATTGGGGTTATGCAAGCCGTTAAGCAAATGGATTGGGGAATTGTTGAGCTCAGAGTCACTAGTGCCTCTTCTGTAGTCCTCAAAGGCATCTTTTGCAGCAGTGATGCACACGATCACGATCAACGGCACGGCCGCCATACCAGGACTGGCCACACCAAAAATTTGGAACGCGCCCAAGATAATCAACATCAAGAAGTAGGCGTTGGCGATGTTGCGAAACTGAAAGAGAATGTTCTTAGGTAAAAACGACAACGGCGTGTACTTGGTTGTTCTAATCTTGTTTCTGGTGTAGCTGACCACCGGCTGTCCTGTGACAGGGTGGGTGATAAACTCTGGCAACGGCTGGTTCACATAGATGTAGCGAGGGGTGTTGAAATAGACCTCGTCCAAGTAGGCGGGTCTGTCGGCCAACCCACGTTCGTAGAAGTAGTGCTGGACCCTTTGCTTGAAATTGGGGGGACGGGCCTCCAAGATGTCACGTGGCATGTTCTTGGACGAGTTCTGTTCCGGCGAGGGGGCTTTGTCGTCTCCCCTAGGCTTTTCTGATAGGTCCTCGGTGGCATCGGAGTTAGTTTTATCGTTTTCGTTACTGTTGGAGTCGGTCTGGCTGGGCACCCGTGGGTGCTGGGCTGCGATAGCGAGCTCGTCTTTGTACGTCAACGACGTCTGCGAATTGTAGTTGGACGATGAGGTCCTGTTGAGGTCGGACATGGGGGCGCAGCTCGGAAGGGAAGGAAGGTGGAGATGGCCCTTTAAAGGCAGAATGAGAACAGTAACGGGGTCGTGTGGCAGATGGTTGCAGACTCCGCCTGTTTTTTGGCGCTTTGTGGGTTATGGGGGCCTGTTGGCGGTGTTTCTATAAGCAATGACCTAAGCGGGAACCACGGCGTTAAACGGAGATAGGAAGGAGCAGCAAAAGCACACAGGGCCGCAGCAGCTCAGCTGGGTCGGCAGGATGCACGGATGTATACTTCCGGGCGAAACCGGGGCGGTGAGAGTTCAAAAAGACCAGTTGGTGGCGTAAGGCTCAGTGTGGTTTTGGAAATTTGTTTATGGGGCCGGTCGGGCCGGATTAGGACGATGGGCCGGTGTGCAGGACGTCCATTTTGGGAAGGAGCCGAAGCGGGTTATTTTTGCCCGGAAAAACCACCAGTGTGCTAATGGCGAAGTGCTTGAGTGTTTTCTAGTGTTCCGAGGGTCCCCCGGGCTTTTTGGCGCCAGAACGTGGGCATCCTAGGGCCCTGAGTAAGCACCGTTCAATTTGGATTGTGTGCAGGAGTTTCCGGTGGGTATAATTTGGTCGTGCACCTCTCAACGCCTATTTGTCGACGACTGAAAAATTTCAGATCCCCCAACTACCACTAACTAGCAAAATGTCTATCGAAGAAATCCCCCAGGGCGCCGACGTCACTCTCTTCTCCAAGAACGAGAAGAAGGCCAGAGAGTTGATCAAGAAATTGAACTTGAAGCAGGTTAAGGGCATCACCAGAGTGACCTTCAAGCAGAGAGGCAACCTCATTTACGCCATTGACCAGCCCGATGTGTTCCGCTCTGCTGGTGGAACCTACGTTGTGTTCGGTGAGGCCAAGGTTGACGACATGAACAAGAGAATTGCCGAGGCCCAGGCCCAGCAGGCTGCTGCTGCTGCCAACGGCGAGGGTGTTGCTCCTGTGGACGACAAGTCTCCTGAGTCCATCACCGCTGACTTGAAGGAGGCCTCTTTGCAGCCTGCTGCTGTGGAGGAGGAAGACGAGGGCGACGTTGACGAGTCTGGCTTGGAGAAGAACGACATTGACATCATTGTCGACCAGACCCAGGTGTCCAGAGCCAAGGCTGTCAAGGCCTTGAGAAAGCACGACGGTGACATGGTCAATGCCATTATGGAGTTGTCTTAGATAGGATAACAGGTGAATGAAAGGTGAGATGAAGTAAAGAGTAGATTGAGTTAAAGGAGAGAGGGGTGGTCGAGAGCGGTAAATAGGGGTTGCGTGCTCTTGTGCTACTTGCTGAGAACCGAGTGGCCATGTAGAAAGTGGAAGAGGTCAATTAATTTAAATGGCCAATTTCAAGTTTCAAGTCGTAGACCCGAAGTGTGTTGAATATATAGTAGAGAAATTGGACGCTGAGAATTGTGAGGTTTCTATAAAAAATGTTAACATCCTGAATTATTGCGAAAATTTGAAACGACCACTCTTCGTAAGACTGATAGTATGCATCTGAAAAGATACATGATCTTCACTCTACACGCCCGTCAATAACTTGTAAATTCTGCTAAAAACACCAAACCAAAGCCAAACTGCTTGATTCGAAGAATGGGCAGCTGACGAAATGGTACAACCAATATAGTCTCCAGGTAGCAAAGTCAACAAGCGTAGTCGCTGCCAAAAAACCTCGTTCCTACTTCACCCTCCCCTTCTTCTCCCCTTGGTAATTCGATTTGCGTTTCCTTGAAATCTTTTTACTCGACTCTTGTGATCCTCGCCCCCTGTCCAGTTCCTCTTCTTGGGTCTTGTCCAGTGATTTTACCTGTGACCTGGTTTTGGGTGACGGCTTCTCCTCAGCCTTTCTCATCAGGACCGTCTTCTCAGACACGTCTCTTTTCTTCGGCTCCTCTTTCTCGCCGTGGATTTCCTCAGGGATGATCCCCGGCTCCCCCTCAGTATCCACGCCTTCTTCGTTCGCAGGCTGGCCTGGGATGGAGATCTCACCGTTCACATAACCACAGTGGGGACATATGTATGTCACCTCGAAGGGATTTTTGCAGTTAGGCGGCGCCAACCCATTGTGGTTGAAACATCTTGCGCAGATCAAGGCGTGTCTGTTTTCCACGCTTTCATTGCTGTCGGAGCCGATGATGTAGTCGAGAATACGGTCCAGAAACGATGGCGCACTTTTAACTGGCGGGCCGAAGTTCCCCGGACGGCCCTGAGGAGGCCGCTGCTGCTGTTTCTGGGGAAGCTGAGCACCCTGCTGGGGCATTTGTCCCGACATTGTGCCCTTGAAGGGTCCCAGCTGCGCTTGCTGGCCATTGTGAACATTTATGTTCTTTTTACGAGTCTTTGGAGGCTCAGGTTCCCGCTGGACCGGCTTCTCTTCGCCGTACTTGTTTAACAACTCGTTGGTTCTGTTGAAATTGGTGATTTTCTTCAACTCGTCGATCTTGCTCTTGTGCTTCTTCTTCATTTTGGCCAAAACACGTTCCCGGCGCCGAATCACCATGGAGAAGAGCCCATTGGCAACGTAAATGACTACATACGCCACTAGCGGAAATAACACCATGAGCGCCACCAGCCGCTGGGTCTGCGAGGACAAAAACACCTGGACTTTGCCCTTGCCTCCCGGAACAAAGGCCTGGCGTGGAGATTGCAGGTATAGGAACGCCACTATGGCTATATAGGCGCCCACAGCATAGATTATGGCGGTCTTTTGAAAGGCTTTTTGGGTGCTCTTGAGCTGCTGTATATATTTCTGGGAAGCGGAAATTGACTGCGTGAGTGCCGTCAACTCCTTCTCAAATGTCTCATGGTCGAATGCCTTCAGCGAGAACAAGCCGAAAAGGCCCATGGTTGCAAACCGTGGCGGGTCTTCTGAGGAAATGGGGCCTTATATAGCTTTTTTGCTATGTAACTGCAGATAAACAGTTCGCGAAATTGCCGAAGCTAACGTCAGCATAAATAAGCTTATACAGCCTTACGAGGCGGCCATTTCCAGCCCAAAAAAAGCCCTTCCGGCCCTTTCTGGTGCACAAAAACGCCCTGAACCGCCTGTTTCACCCCCACAGCCCTTTTTTGGCACCTGAAGGCCCCCACAATGACGTACACCATAGGCGACAAGAAGATTAACATCGATGGCGAGGAGCTCAGCGAGGGCGACCGCCAGCTAATAGCAGCGCATCTGCAGCTCTTCAAGGTGTGTTTAAACAATGCCAGCTTCAAGTTTCTCCTTCACTTGAAGAAAATCGTGCATCTATACTGTGATATAGTGACCATCTACAGCACACTTCTCCGAAAGGTGCTCAACTACGACGACATCACAGCCATGACCAGCGCGACCAAGGTAGACTTGTTGCGATTAGAAGAGGATTTCAACGCCGTTTTTGGTCCCAAGATGAACAGCAGCGGCTCTTTTAGCAAGCTCAACTGGGAGTTGAAAAGCTACGAAAACGACATCAAGACGGTGCTGGCGCTTTTCTTGAAAAGCACCATCGAGAACTTCGACTTGGTGATCCGCAACTTGAACTGCATCGACATTTTCTTCAACAGCTTTGACAACTTGAAAAAGTTGTTGATTCCGTTTTTGCTCAACCAGACACGCGCCATCCACAAGCTGCTCTTGAAGGCGCTCTACCTCTTCAAATTGCACACCGCTGCCGACGACGTGGAGGCGCTCATAGGGGCTGAGGCGGGCCAGCTCCTGCCCTCTTTGATGAAGCACCTCCGAAAAATCGAGAAAATCACCACTGGCATCGAACGCGAGCTGATTATACTCAATACCGCGTTCCTGACCTTCGACCCGTCACTACAGCAATACACCAGCATCTTGCTCGGAAAGGCCATTCTCAAGCGCGACATCTCGCGCGCTGAATGCCAGATTATTCGCCGCAGAGAGGTGTGCTTTCAGGCCGCCGAACATGTGGTCAGCATCCCCCTAACAGAGGACAAATCTACCAACTTGCTGATGAGGCACTTCACCAAATACGTCACCTACGTGGGCGCCGTGGTGGCGTTGATAGTGGTGCTAGTTCTCTACCGCCTCTTCAAGGTGTTAGTATGGTGAGCCCATATGGCCTGCTTAAATCACTTCCTTTTTGTGGTAAAGTGGCACCATTTTCACCAAAACTTGACCACAATTCGCTGCAAGCCTCCGCCGCCGTCAAAAAGGCGCCCCCTCTCTCCATAGACTGTATACTACCGTAATATAGGCGCATTCTGCTCTCCTTCGCAGCCACCCAAGACTCCCTCACCACGTGACACAAAAACCCTCGCCAAATTCCACTTTGTTTATTTAGTAAAACCCTCCACTGAGGTACCTGCAGCCAGAACACTACATTCCCGGCCCAATCGCTGCCCTAAAGTCGTCCAGCCGACCGCCCAGTCACCTACTGGTTCCTGAGCGTTTTTTCTGCGTTTCTGGCTTGTTTTGAGGCCCCTGGTCCGCTTTAGGCCCTGCTCCATCCGCTTTCGTACCAACAGCCCAAATTTTGCCCAAAACGGCCTGAACCCTTCCCAAACGGTATCCCCAACGTTATCTGTCAAAATGCCGCCCCTGAACGGCCTGCAGATATACCTGGCGACCTATTCCAATGTGCCTGTCTTCGAGTTCGTGACTTCTGAGGGCCCCATAATGAGGCGAAAACTGGATGGCTGGATTAACGCCACCCACATCTTGAAAATCGCCAAGTTCCCCAAGGCCAAAAGAACCCGCATTTTGGAGAAAGACGTCCAAACGGGAATCCATGAAAAGGTCCAGGGAGGCTACGGAAAGTACCAGGGAACTTATGTTCCGCTAGATATAGGCAAGGACATTGCACGCAGTTTTGGCGTTCTCGAGGTATTACAGCCTATCTTCGATTTTGTATACGTGGAGGGCTCCTCAGACACGCCTCCACCAGCTCCCAAACACAGCCATGCTCTGGCTTCTAATGTGGCCAAAAGGCTTGCTCAGATGCCCCTCAACGGGTCTGAGAGAACCGGGACGCCTGTCCTCGCGAAAAAATCCAAATCCACCAACAGCATCGGTCCTGGAGAGGCCCCCAAGAAGAGGGGGCGGCCCAAGAGAGTGACGCTCGCGGACAGCGTAGGGAAACCCGTTTTGCACGAGAATAGGACCACGCCCCTCGATTCTGGCTCATCAATGGGCATAGATAGCATAGGCGAGCCCAGTATTGGCACCTTCAATGCTGGACGGCTGCAAAATGGAGACCTTATCGTGTCGCAGCTGATGCCGCATCCGTCATTCATTCGGCAGGATACCGAGCAGGATGCGCTCCAGGTGATGGCCAGCAACATGAACGTGCGGAATGAGGACTTGGAGTTGCCTGAAAAGAGCAGCGATGAGGAGGAGGATGACGACCACTTGCACCTGAACTACCATCGGTATTCTGGCCTCGTGAAGAACGACGACGACGAGCTCATTTCTGGCCGCGAGTTATTCGGCACCCCGAGGGACTCGTTCGAGAAAATCGTCCAGCATCACAACCGCCACTACAACTTCAACCACTTCCACAGTCAGCCCACGTCGAACGGCTCCAGCGACCCATACAGCCTACTGCAGTACCACCATCATACGGGCACCACGCCTGTTTCCAGCTCGCAAAAGGAAGATCTTGCTTATTCGGAATACTTCAACACCTTACTTAATTATTTTTTGGAGGATGGGTCCAGCGCTAACCCCTCGAGAAGATCCAATGAGGGAACAAGTCTAGATATTCCCGAGAAGATCTTGAATCCGCCTCAGCCGTTGGCCAAAATCAATATCAACCAGCCCATCGACACTGAGGGAAACACCATTTTCCACTGGGCGTGTTCCATGGGAAACATCACGGTGATCGAGTTCTTGTTATCCATTTTTTCCAACTTTATCAAGACCGATTTGAAAAACAACAGTGGTGAGAGCCCGCTCATGTTCTTGGTCAAATTCAGCAACTCGTACCAGTTAAAGAACTTTCCCACCTTGTTGGAATTGCTATTCGACTCCATGTTGTCTATCGATAACAACGGGAGAACGGTGTTGCATCACATTGCGTTGTCCTCAACTGTCAACTCCCAGGCACAATCACAATCGCCTTCGCGTGGTAACGGTCTGGACGATCTGTTGCTGACCTTCAGAAAAAACAAAGAGAGATATTCGCGCTACTACATGGAATGTCTTTTCGCTAAGGTTATTGAGATCCAGGAGTTCCAGCTTCTGTCGGCCGATAACAAGAAACAGAATGCTGAGGACAAGAAGGAGCTCATTGCGAAGTTCATTAACCACCAAGATACCAACGGCAATACCGCGTTTCATATTGTAGCCTACAACTTGAACAAGAAGTGCATCAACATCTTCATCAGCTACCACAAGTACATCGACTTCTCCTTGAAGAACTTGGTCAACTACACCGTCGAGGACTATCTTGCATCACACAACTACGTACTTCGTTTAGATACTGGTGCTGACGATTCCATACAGACCGACGACCATGACGATCCCGAGGCCACGATTGTCAAGGCCGATAACGAATTTCTCAAGCCGATTGGAAATGCCCAGAGCACCCACAGCTTCGAGTCGCACTTATACTACAGCAAAATGGCTATTAACCTCCAGAATACCACCTCTAACATGGTGACTGAAAAGTTGGCGGAGTTGGCTTACGCCATTGACAAGGAGTTGGGGGAGCGCGACGAAAGGCTCCTATCGGCTTTCAAGCACTCCAAATACATCAACCTGGAGAAGGTGAAGTCTCAGAGAGAGATTTTACAGTTTTTCAAGCTTGACTACTTGCTTGAGGATAAGGAAGAGGGCTCGGGAGGACCGGGCGAAAAAACTTCTGACGAGCTTCCCCATGTGGACGCTAAGCGGGACGAAATGATTCAAGATGAAATCAGCCGCCTTGTGAACGACTTGAGCTTCCAATACTTGAAGAAAAAGGAGGAGCTAAATGAAACCCTCAAGAAATACGAATTGGCCAACGAAAAGGCCACCAAAGCGCACTTGGCCAAATTGGAAAAGGAGCACAGCAAAGGCATGACTTCAAATGCGGTCTCTGAAGACAATGCCAAGCTTGTCAGCGAGTTGCAGCAACAAATCGTGAAGCGCAGAAAGTTGGCCAGGGAGCTTTACCAAAAACTGGGGGACGCCCCGTCTTTCAACACCGAGGAAAACAACGACAAGGAAAACGAGACTGCGAGCGCTGAATCCAGGCTCATGCCGTCTATTTCCCATTACTCGCCGGACGACAAATTATTCAAATACTGTAAATTAATATCGGTCTGCTGTGGGATGACCTTCAGTGAGGTGGAAAGCTCGATCGACTTGATTGAGCAGTCGCTCCTGAGGTCCCAGTCCCAGTCCCTGCAGTCGAGGTAGATTATGTAACATTATAGCACATGCGCAGAGAAGTGTAGGGAGTTTCGAATGTGTTTTTGTCGTGGTCTTTTCGAGGCAAAAAATAGAGCTGATACTCAGAAAAATAATGTTCCCCGCGAAACATATCCCAGAAAATTCATGGGGTGTGTCGCTTTGGCGTGTGCCTGTTGCTCTAAATAGCCCCACCGTTCAATAGCTGTGGGCACAGCCACCACGCACTATGTAGATCAGAGCCTTTGTGGAGATTGGGCATACCCAAAATAACCTTGAAAAGCTGCTTCGGGTCGCATGAAAATAACGACACCAAGAAAATGCTAGTCTCGGCTACTCCAGGCGACAGCAAGGTGCATAGCGATCGCCCGTCTTCGCCCAAAAGGGACACTCCATGTCAAGATTGCATCTGATAAGGTGCGGCTGTGCTGACAGCTAGAAGTGAAATGTGCTATGGGCCCGTATCGACTGTGTGCACACCTGGGACCCGCAAGACCTGTAGAATAGAGCACGCGCGCCCAAACGGCGGTGCGTTCTCGATACTGCTCTTTTCAGCACTTTTGCACACCCCGTCCATTCAAACAGGTAACTGGTACTATCGGAACAGGACTGGTTTGGGAGATGTTGTACAGACGCTATTTTAGGCTTGTTTTGCTCGTGGTGGCGGTGTTGGGCGCCATGGTGTTGGTTGTGCTGTCCCTAGATTCTGCGACCGATCCCATCGAGCCTGTTAACGCCATTCCCCAGGAGGGGCTCCCACGGGTGGCAGCCCCTGGGCTTTTCAGCAAGGTGCTTGGGCTATTCCTGGGGTCCTTGGGCCAAAAAGAAGCGGCTTTTCCGCTCAGCGGGAGCTTTCTCAACCATGAGGGCTACTCTGCCCACGAACTACGCACATTCACAGACCCCCACCCCCATATCTTCGACAAGCCCGCGGACTACGAGTTTGCACAAACGAGCATGTGCGGCCAGATCGAGCACAAGGGCTATGTGCATGTGCGGCCGCAGATGATGCTCGAAGCGGACTTCTCTATGGTGCAGCGGGCGCTCGCCAAAAACTCGTACTACGCAAAGGTGGTTCTGGAGGGAAGAGCCAAGTTCAAGCCGGTGTTGCCAGAACAAATGCAATGGTTCCGTTTTGGAGGGTCCTCGGTGTGGCTTCCGGACCACAAGGTGCACTACATGGTGAGCCGCGTGCTTTACCTGCCGCTGGGGATCCCCAATAAGGCGTTTGCCAGCTTTCTCTATGTCCAGCTATTTGACCAGGGGTGGAACGAGCTTCCGCCCGGAACGACGCTCGCGGTGCCGTACCAGAAACACAAGCTGCACGGCGTGATCAACGCCGACGGGCTGGCCAGCGAGGTGGTGCTGCACACTGCTGTGGGCACCAGGAAGACGACCTACCCTGGGTTTCTCCCCATCGGCTTCGAGTACCTGCTCGATCCGAAGCTCAAGAAGTTCTACTACGGCCCGGAGGACCCGCGGATCATCTCACGCACAACCAGCCTGGGGTTCAGCGAGCCGCTTGTGGTGTTCAACATGAAGAGCCTTCTGCTTGAGAAGAGGGTCATGCACCAGTACCTTCCTTTTCTGCACCAGCTCAAGATCTTGCGCAAGAGACTGGAGCCGTTCGCGTACATCGAGAAGAACTGGACGCCCTTCTTCAGCAAGCTGGCCAACAGGGACAGCGCGGGCCACACCAAGCTCAACTTCGTGTATCTGCTTGACCCCTTGGAGGTTCTCAGCTGCGAAATTGACACTGCGGTTTGCGACTTTTTGCAGCGGCCCAGCAAGGAGGACTACGACTACGTGGGCCCGCTCAGGGGCGGCACGCAGCTCGTTCCGCTTCCCTTGGACAGCCTTCCTGGGCATGTTCAGGAGACGTTCCGATTGCCCCAAAACCGCCAGGTCTACGTGGGCTGGGCCCGCACCCACCTTAACAAGTGCGGCTGTGGCGAGAGCATGTACCGGCCCAACATGATCGTTTTGGTGGAGGACTACGATGCCCAGAACGACAAGCACTACTATAAGGTGGCGGACGTTCTGGCGTATGTGGACTTCGGGGCCTCTGTGCCGGCCTGGACGGCGCCCTCTCTCGATGACAAGGGCCAGTTGGTGCGTGATTCGGAGCCACTGCAGTGTGCGGGCAGAAACGTGTTGATTCCCAACCTGGTAGCGTACTGGAACGTGGAGCTGGTGATTTTGGACAAGAAGCGCTATGGCCGGAAGGAGTACCACCGCATTCCCACTGTGGACGATCTTGCTGAGCTGAAGGGCTCGAAGGTGCACAAGGAGACGGGCAGCCATGGGGCCGTGGACTACGACATGGTGTTCAACGACTACATGGGGGTGACGCTCTCAGCAGCGGATGCCGATGTGAGCGTGGTGCATGTCAAGGGCTTGCTCAACTACATTTTGAAGATGCCTTCGTTGTACGACGAAGGCACCGTGGTGAAGGAGGCGGGGGCTTTCCACAAAAACGGCTTCGACTTCAATTTGAAGTGCGCCACTGCAGCCAGTAAGGAGTACTGCGTGGCCTACGGGAAGGCTCACGGAGAGGTGGAGGAGGAGAAGGAGACGTGATGGAGGAGAAAAAGACGTGATAAAAGACGGTGAGGCGGAGAAGAGAGGGAGACAGACTGCATGAGGCGAAGGGGTTAGATATAAGCACATTTCAGGTGATTTGGCGTAGGATTGTAGAGCAGAAGTGAGCAGGCTGCGGGCGAGTGGCTGCGAAATATAGCGAGAGGACCGGAATTTCTTAGAGGGGTCTGTGGGAGAAGAGCATCTTGGAATTGGGAACACTGTGTGCCCGAGACGTGTGCCACTGCGGACCAAAGGGAATAGCGGTGGAATACAACGGTCGGGCTGAGAACGCAGGTTTCTCAATAACGCCAATTTGTCTGCCCTTTCGGCCTCCGTGCGAGGGGCCCATTTGGGCCATGGTCGGCTGCCTGTGCTGGAGAGTGACCAACTCTGGTGCTCGAGAAGACACCACGCCCGTGCGCTCGGCGCTATCTGCATGCGGCATATCCATGGGGGTTGGTCGGCTATACGCGGCTTCGAAGGAGATTTTCACATTGCGAAAGCCGGGCTTATGCTAGGGGGAACCGCGCTCCACAAATGTTCCGAACAGCATAGCAGCAGCCCCAGCAGAGCCGCCCACGTCCGACCCACCAAGGAGAAGCAGGTCAGGAGATGCCCCCACAAGCCATCGCGAGGGCACTTTTCACGCGTTCTCGGTAAGGGACTTTTCACCAAGCCATGGGGAAAGGACTTTCACGCGTTCTCAGAAATGACAAGCCTACGTCGCTCCCCACTCAAATGACTGCTCTTTGCCACGCGTACCGCGTCTTCCCCTCCCCAATAGCCGTGCAGCCGTTGATATAACCGCCTTTCACGCCAGCCGCTGGCGCGGGTATGGGCGGGAACCGCAACGAAAAAGACCCGGCCCGTTTGGGGCCGCGTGTAGCCGCGCCAACCCGCTTTTTTCCGCCCATAGCCGAGCTGGCCCTGGCGCGCAAACTGCCGCTAGCTGCAAAAAAACCATCGGGTATAGTGAAAAATTTGCCACGCCAGCCGCATACATAAGCACCGGATCCGTAAACCGTAGAGGACGTAAGCTAAATCGGTTTTTCTCTTACACCGTCCTAGTACTCACCCCCACTCGCACATCTTCTCTGCGCCTTTCTGCGATGGACACCTCTAGCATCAAGGAGGGCCTCGAGCACACCCAGCTGGCGGAGCTTCTGGCGTCCTCCTCTGCGGAGACACAGGCGCCCGTGGCGTTCACCGGCGATAACGGAACACGCACCGCCAGAAGGGGCTCTACGGCCTCCGTCACACGCTCTTTGGAGGCCATCAGAAACAGCCTCCAGGGCCTGCAAACGCCCGAAATCGCCGACCAGGCCAACTACACCACCAAGGAGATCTTCGGCGACTTGGACGACTCGGACATCGAGCTCCAGCGTCTGGCCACCCGCAAGACAATCTTGAGCGAGCTCGCGACCAAGGCGGTCGAAAACACCGACTTCGACGGCTTCAACGAGCCCGCCTTACCCATCGACAACGACGGAGAGGAGTTTGGCAAAATCGACCCCGAGTTGATCACGTGGAACGGCTTCGACGACCCGGAGGACCCCCGGAACTGGGCTCTTCTGCGCAAGGCCTACGTGATCCTCTTCGCGTCCATCTACTCGCTCATTGCGCCCATCTCGTCGTCCATCTTGTCGCCCGCGTTGCTGGACTTGTCGCAGGAGTTTGGCATCAAGTCGCCCGTGGTCACTTCCATGATCATCTCCATCCAGGTGCTCGCGTGGGCGTTTGGCCCGCTTGTCATCGCGCCGCTTTCCGAGGAGGACCGCTTTGGCAGAAAGCGCATCTTGGACTTCACGGTGTGGATGTCCTTCATCTTCAACTTGGGCTGTGCCTTCTCCAAAAACACCTCCCAGATGCTCATTTTGCGCTTCGTCCTGGGCCTCTTCAGCACCACGCCCATCAATGTTGCTCCTGCTGTCGTCAGCGACTTGTTTGACGCCAAGTCCAGAAACGTGTCTCTCGCAGGCGTCCTTTTGCTCCCGCTTTTGGGCCCGGTGTTGGCCCCTGTTATGGGCGGCTACATTGTGGAGAATAAGCCGTGGCGCTGGGTGCTCTACGTCTTGTGCATTTTCAACGGCGTCATGGCCGTGGCAGGCACCTTCTTCTACTTGGAGACATACGCCCCTGCTCTCTTGAAGAGAAAGGCCCACAAGTTGAGAAAGGCCACCGGCAACTACAACTTGCACACCATCTACGAGATCTCCAACGGCGAGTCCACGCTCAGCAAGATGAAGGTGACGGTCTCCAGGCCCGTCAAGCTCTTGTTCACGCATCCCATGGTCATCGGCTTGGGCGCCTTCTTGGCCTTCATCTATGGCTTCTTGTACTTGATGATCGTCACCTTCCCCACCATCTTTAGCGAGACCTACGGCTTCTCCAAGGGCGCAGTGGGCTTGATGTACCTCCCCTTGGGTGTGGGCTTTGCCTCGGGCGTCTTTTTCTGGACCTATGTCTTGGGCAAGGTGTACAACCGGTTGACCGAGAACAACGGAGGCGTGCCCAAGCCCGAGTTCCGCTTGCCCTGTCTTTTCGCGACCTCTGTGATCATCCCCTTGGGCTTGTTGTGGTACGGCTGGTCTGTGGAGAAGAAGTTGCCCTGGATCATGCCGGGCATCGGAAGTGCCATCTTCTCGTTCGGCTTCGTGTGTGTTTTCCAGACCCTCCTGGCGTACTTGATTGACATGAACCCGCGTTTTGCAGCCTCCTCTATGGCGGCCCTGGCGTTGTTCCGCTCGTTGTTCGGGTTCGCTTTCCCGCTCTTCGCCCTGAAGATGTACGGAACCATGGGCTACGGCTGGGGAAACACCATGTGCGCCATGATTGCGCTTTTGTTGGGAGTGCCCTTCCCCATCGTGTGCTACAAGTACGGAGAGAGAATCCGGCTCTGGGCCAACGCCAGAATGGACGCCGACCAGGCCCGCAGAGACGAGAAGAACTTGCAGAAGTTGCAGCAGCAGCGCATCCGCAAGTTTGGCTAACCTTGCATATAGTCATTTAATAGCATTTGCATCAGTGGCATGTAGAAGAGGGCGAGGGAGGAAGAAACCGAAAGAAGGAAGGAGTGTTGAGGAGCTTTGAAAGCGTTTGAGAGGATGCTCTTCGACTTGAGGAGTCACAAGGGGTGTTCTGTCGTTTTCTGCCTGCGTAGTGAACAGGTTTTTGTACCCAGCTTACCTTAGGAAGGGACTACCTAGTGTGGTGGATTCCAACAATATCGCCTCTTGCCAACATTAGGCCGGTCATTTTGTGCATATTACACTCATGTGGCTGCTTGTTGTGACTGCGGCTGCTAAATGTGTTTCCTGCCAAGTACCAGGGGGTACTCTGAACCACCAGTTGTGGACGTTTGGATTTGCAGCCATTCATCCTTACACTCCCATTGCACCTCTACTGACAGAAAAGGCCCTTTCTATATCTTCTTGGACAATAACCAGTGCCATTTCCGGAAGCTCTCTGAAAATCTTGCCCCTTCAGTTTCCCACCCTCCGTCTTCTGCCAGACCTTTCTTGTGATTAATATCAAAATTTTGCGAAATTCTAACATTGCACCAAAACTCTTCAGCTAAGCTCACATATACTTCTTTGAACGACCACTATTCTTCACAAAAAATCAGCCACACCTTCCTTTCGTCAGCGATCCACATGTCCGACTCCGCCATAATACAGCCACTCGCCATTGGCCAGCTACAGGCGTTTCCGCTACCCAAATACCTCGACTCCTTACCCCATAAAACACTAAACGAGTTCTCCCAGCTGTACGAACTCGTGAGGGGCTACATAAAAGGCCTAGAGGGCTACAAAATCTACAAAGAGTCGGTTGTAACGAGAATAAACGACCAGATTGCGCAGTTGAACCAGATAATCGTGCTCTTGGAGAGCTACTCTGCCACCAGCAAGAAGATAGATGAGAATCTTGCCACCGTGAACAGACTCTACAACGAGTTCATCAATCTTGAAACGATCCAGTATCAGCTCTTGAGTTCTAACTTTGATGTGGGCTTTTTGAAGCAGAAATACGCCGGGTTGGTGCGTGAAAGTGACCAGAAGCTGGTGGATTTTATCAAGGCTTTTCCAGGAAAGGCAGCTGGAGAGGACGAAACGGCGCTGTTTTTGAGACAGTTCAGAGAGGAGCGCAAGACGTACCACATGAGACGGGAAAAGTTGCATAGGTGGAATGAGGAGCGTGTGGGGGGCTTTATTTGAGAGAAAGCCATCGAATAGGCCGAGGACAGGAGGGGAGAATTTCAAGGAGAGTGTCGAATCTGGAGGGCCTCATGGAACGGGCACATCCTTTGCCGTTAAGGCTATCTACGCTGAAGGCTAGACACTCCAAATGGCGGAGAGAGTCCGTCATACCCAGGTCTCTTTATGGAAGTGACTTCTTTTGCGTTCGGCGTTGGCAGAAGCTTCTGTGGCAAATGTCTTGCCAATGGAGCGACCATGATGCAGAGTTTAGAATGGAGCTCGTTCTACTGCTAAACGGAGGTGTTCTCTGAGCATCCCTACAACGAGACTGCGAATTCTTGGGACGAGTGCAAACTTGAGGGACTCAGTCATCTTCAATTAAGCAACCCCCGACTCCCTAGGCGACGAAGAACGAACGCGCATCTCTTTAGGATGCACCCGAGAAAGAGCCCTTCAACTGAGGAAAAGTGCCATTGGCCCGAGCACCAACAATTGAGCCCGGAGATGGTATTTTTTTTTGCAATCCAGGCCCAACGCTGTGACTTCTGCAAAAACCGACTTGCAGTCAATTCGCTTTATGCTCGTATAATATACAGCCCACACTTTAGCAGCCGCCAGTAAACCCACGCCGCCTTCCCAAGCACATTGCACCAACACACGACCGTTCTCCAGTCCACAGCAGCCTTCCAGACCTCAAACCCCAGATCATGGCCCCCAACCAGCCACCACCAGGGCCCTTGCCAACTCCGGACCGGGCCGGTCCGAGCCACCCGTACACCAGGGAGGCCCTGAAGCCAACTCACGTGACTGCCTATCGCCGGCCCGCCGTTAGGAACACGGGTTTGGCGCCACCCCGCCGACTCCGGCAGTGCCGGCAGGTGGCAGTTTCGGCGTTCTTACACAGTTTTCCCCGACCAGGTAATAGTCCCTCGGAAGGACAATTGCCGAGCCCATCGCATCCTGCGAAATTCACTCCCCGAAAAAGTATATATCTGCGACTTCCCCCTACCAAGTGTTCCCTGAACATGTTCCGTTTAGCCCACAGACGGCTCTTTTCGTCCACCCGGCGGGCCCTCAATGGCGTGCCGCCCTTAGCGCCCAAGCAGCGGGGCCCCGTTTCGCGTGTTTTGCGCACCACTGGCAGAATTGCCGGCCTTGCCTTGGTGGGTAGTGCTGCTGCCCTCTCGTGGAAGGTTTACTCCGAGTCCAATCCCGCGGACCAGGAGAAGCAGGTTCCGGTGTTCGAGAGTGGCCAGAAGAAGAAGACGTTGGTGATTTTGGGGTCCGGCTGGGGCCTGATCTCGCTCTTGAAGAACCTCGACACCACCCTCTACAACGTGGTGGTGGTGTCGCCCAGAAACTACTTCCTTTTCACGCCGTTGTTGCCGTCGTGCCCCACAGGCACGGTGGAGTTGCGTTCCATCATCGAGCCTGTGCGCGCCATCACCAGAAAGTTGGCTGGCGAGGTGATCTACTTGGAGGCCGAGGCCACCGACATCGACCCCGTCAACCACAAAATCACCTTGAAGCAGTCCACCACAGTGCACTCCGGCCACACCGGAAAGGACACCGGCTCTGCCAAGGCCACGGTGGTCAACTCGCAGTTGGAGGAGATCACCACCACCCTCAACTACGACTACTTGGTGGTGGGCGTGGGCGCAATGCCGTCCACGTTCGGTATCCCCGGCGTTGCCGAGCACTCGTCCTTCTTGAAGGAGGTTTCCGACTCCATCCAGATCCGTAAGCGCTTGATGGACACCATCGAGGCTGCGAACATCTTGCCCAAGGGCGACCCCGAGAGAAAGCGCTTGTTGTCCATCGTGGTGTGTGGCGGTGGCCCCACGGGCGTGGAGGTGGCTGGCGAGTTGCAGGACTACATCGACCAGGACTTGAAGAAGTGGATCCCCGAAGTGGCGGACGAGCTCAAGGTCACGTTGGTGGAGGCCATGCCCAACGTTTTGAATATGTTCAACAAGAAGTTGGTGGACTACACGGCCCAGGTGTTCCAGGACACTAACATCGATTTGAAGACTAACACCACCATCAAGAAGGTGGACGATCGTTCCGTGACTGCGCAGGTCAAGAGCCCCAAGGACGGCTCCACGGAGATTGTGGACATCCCCTACGGCATGCTCATCTGGGCCACTGGAAACGCGCCTAGACCCATCGTGCGCAACTTGTCGTCCAAGATCGAGCAGCAGCGCAACGCCAGAAGAGGCTTGTTGGTGGACGAGCGCTTGTTGTTGGACGGCTCCGACAACATCTTCGCGTTGGGCGACTGCACCTTCACCAAGTTTGCGCCCACGGCGCAGGTGGCGTTCCAGGAGGGCCAGTTCTTGGCCACGCACTTCCACAAGTTGCACGAAATCGAGGCGTTGAAGTGGCAGATCGACCACCCCAAGCCCAACGACAACGTGGAGAGAATCTCCAAGAAGTTGGACAAGTTGCAGGAGAAGTTGCCTCCTTTCAAGTACCAGCACCAGGGCTCGTTGGCGTACATCGGCTCCGAGCGTGCTGTTGCCGACTTGGTGTGGGGCGACTGGTCCAACGTGACCACCGGCGGAACCTTGACGTTCTTGTTCTGGAGATCGGCCTACATCTACATGTGTCTTTCTGTCAAGAACCAGATCTTGGTGATCTTGGACTGGGCCAAGGTGTCGATGTTTGGCAGAGACTGCTCCAAGGAGTAGAATTTATATACTAGAATGCCGTGTTTTGAAAGGGTCGTAGTGGGGTGGCAGGCCGTTTGGTCTGGAAAGCAGTCCTTGAGGCTGCTAGCTAGAACCACCTAGATGGATGTCTAGGAGGAAGCCAGAAGGGGTGTACCGGAGTTATGAAGTGGCCATTTTGCCGACATTTTTAAGACATTGGTCGCGAGGGTTACATCAGGAACACCTCCTTCTCTACCAACTACTGTACCAAGATCTGTAGAGACCTTCGCTTATTACCAAGAAGTATGCGCAGCACGCCCTCATTTGCGCAACCACCAGCACAGCAGCAGCACACATACCCTGCCGTCTACGCTTGTGAGTCATATCCCGCGGGTGTAATAAATATCTCCGTCTACTTATCCGACCACCAGTGTCTAGATCTTGCCGGAAGCCTTCTCCTTGAACTGGTCCTCGGTCACACCGGCGCCCATAGCAGCCGTGGAGGTCACACCTCCAGAAACCATCTTCAACAAGCCGTCGATGTACTCGGCACCGGACCACTTCTGGTGCTTGACCACCTCCACGCCCTTCTCGATCTCGGGCTGCTGGACGGTGGAGCCGTAAGCACGCATGCCAATCTGCGAGTACTTGTTGGAGAAGTCGTCCGCAGCGAGGGCGGTGGTGTGCAAGCCCGCCAACGTGATGAACTGCCAGACGTAGCCCAACTTACCCAATCTCTTGATGTACGTCTCCTGCTGGTCGGCAGGCATGGCCTTGTTCCAGTTGAACGAGGGCGACAAGTTGTACGCCAACCACTGGTCGGGGTACTTGGCCTTGACGCCTTCCGCGAACTCCTTGGCCTGGTTGAAGTCAGGGAGGGCGGACTCCATCCAGATCAAGTCCGCGTAGGGCGCGAAGGCTCTGCCTCTCATGACGGCGCACTGGGTGCCGCCGAGGTATCTGTAGTAGCCCTCCCTGGCCCTGGACACGTCCCAGTTGAAGTAGATGTCCTTGCCCAAGATCTCCCTGGCGATCTTTCTGGCCTCCTTGTGGGAAGTCTCGGACAACGGGTTCACCTTGGCGGTGAACTTGCTGATGGCGGCCTGCTTGTCGGCGATATTGGACGCCTTGATGGCGTCGATGACGGCGTCGGAGAACAACATCACGCCAGCCTTCTTGTTCCACTCCACCTCGATGGCGCCCAACTTCTCGCCGTAGATGCCCGCGGCCTCGGCCTCGGCCATCAACGTGGCCAAGTCCGGCGAGTCGGGGTTGGTAGCGCCGGCAATGAAGTAGTGGTCTCTGTGGTCGATGGTGGAGGTGATCAAGGTGGCGGCCTCGGAGTCGGTTCTGGCCACCGCCAATAAGTCCGAGCCCAAGATGTCCGCAGACGCTCTGATGGCCACCAATCTGTTGATGTGCTCCTGCACGGGAACCAACACCTTTCCGGCCATGTGGCCGCACTTCTTGGTGCCGGGCGCCTGGTCCTCGATGTGGATGCCCGCAGCACCTCTCTCGACGAACAACTTGGTCAACTTGATGATGGCAGTCAAGCCACCGTGGCCGGTGTCGGCGTCGGCAACGATGGGGCGCAAGAAGTCGATGAAGGGAGTCTTGGCGCGCTCCTCCTTGGAGAGATTGAGTCTCTCCTCACGCTGCTTTCTGTCGTGGAAAAGCTGCGCGAACCACAAGTGCTCCACCTTGTTGGGCACAGTGTCGTAGGGGTAGTCGGCCAAGTCGGGCGACGGCTCGTTGGACGTCGACGCAGTCGACGACGACTGCCAGCCGGAAACGTAGATGGTGTCCAAGTACTTGGCCATCTGCGTCACCTGGACAGGGTCCAACGCACCAAAGGTGTAGGAAACCGTCTTCTGCTTGTCGTGCTCAGCGAGAACCGAGAAGAGCTTCTTGGCCTGCGCGTTGGAGGGGTACTCGATCTTGAGGTTGCCTCTCTTCTTCGCAATCTCCTCGGCGGTGTAGATGCGCTTGGTCTTGGCCCATCTGGGGTGGGTCCACCACTTGTTGATGGCAGCAACCTCCTCCTGGAAGGCGCGCTCTTCAGCGTCCACGTCGATGGCTGTGTACGGCATATTTGGTACGAATGTTCGTGATGTGGGATCCCCAGGGCCGGGGATTGGGTCCCTTATATACTTTTCAGGCTGCTACCCCAGACTTTGCCGCCCATGCCAACGTGACACAAAGCCCCACTAGTAGCTTCCGCTCGCCCAGCCGCGGCTGCCGGCCGGGTAACGCCACTGATAGGCGCGGGCCTCGGGCCAAGGGATGTGCTGCCGGCCTTAAGGGAGACACCGGAACCGGGCCGGCACCGGCGGGCCGGCACCCGCCGGGGGCCCTGTGGCCATGTGTGCCCTGCTTGTGCTCTCCAAATGGCCGCCTCCACGCTGGGTCACTTGAGTCCCTTTCAGAGAAGCGCCGGTGTCGGCTCCGAACCGTGCCGAGGCAGCCTGTGACTTCCCGTGCCCCGAGGTTGCGAAAGCGTGCACGCACCAAAGCCACATACAGGTGCAGGCTCACCGGGTCGTGCTCCTACCACGAGATTATCCGGCCCCGGTAGTGGGCCCACCAGTCTCACCGGTCGTGCGCCCGCCGGGTTTCTCCGGTCTTCTCGTTCCTGCACATGGTTCACAAACACCCGTACCGCCCACCGCCCACACCTCTGCTCCTCCATAAGAGGGTCCCAATCCGGCAAATACGTCCTTCGTTCCGGATTAGCACCGGCCGCAGCTGCCTCCACCACCCCGCTTCGCATATAGCCGTCTTTACATATGCCAATAAGTAATCCATCTGCACATTTCCATCCAGCATAGACGTCCTATTGGGGTATTCCGAAACCCCATACCCTGCACCATCCACCACCATAATGGCAGTCTCGTCGTATTTGCCGCCGGAGATCGCGCCTTATCTCGATTATCTACCCGATCTTCAGCACAGTGCCAATCTCTTCATCACATGCACGCCGCTCTTCTCGTACGGGACCACCTGCTACTCCATCTATGCCAAACAGACGTCTGTGGGCTTCTCGCTTGACATCTGCGCCACCATGTTGATGGCACTGGTGTTGCGCATCTTCTACTACACTATTGTGCCCTACGAGTTGGCGCTTCTCCGCCAGCTGCTCATGATGGTGTTCATCCAATGTGTGCTTTTGAAGATCTCCTTGCGCTACCGCCAGTCCAACTACAACCCGGACCTCTTACAGCCGCTCCCGGCGTTCTCCACCCAGTTGGAGCCGCACTTGCCACGCCGGATGCTGCAGCTGCGCGTCATCATCGACCACGATCCCTACTCTGGCGACTACAAACACGCCTCATTCGTGGCCGATGGCCTCAAATACTGGGCCGCCTACGCCCGCGGGTTGTTTTTACACGCCCTCAAGTTCTTCGATGTGCACTACCGGCGACCGTTTGCGTTTTGGCAGTGGCTCGACGAGGCGCCGTACTGGCACTTTATCGGCGCCTTCTCGGGCACCTTTCTCGTGCTAACAGCCGTTTTTCACGATAACGAGACATACGGCCAGTCCATCGGCTTCCTCGGCTTGTTCATCGAGAGCTTGTTGCCGTTGCCACAGATCTTGCTTTTGGCACGCTTGCGGTCCATCAAGAACTTCAAGGTGATTCTCCTCCTCTCGTGGCTCGGCGGCGACTGCACAAAGCTCAGCTACCTCCTCTTCGGCACCTCCAACGTGCTGGTGATCTTCCTTCTCGCGGGCCTCTTCCAGATGGGCTTGGACCTCCTCATCGCCTACCAGTACATGTACTTTAAGCGGCTCGAAAATACCGACCCTGCCAACGGCTTGCCGTACACGCAGGAATCGGTGGAACTAGACGAGCTCGCGGGACGCTTCTACACAGAATAGTACCGGCACCAGTATTTGCAGCCATTTGTGCCGCTTTTTTATTCTCGTATATGTCCTCGTATTTCCCCACCTACTCGCTGTCAAAGAAGCCGCCCATGCAGGAGATCTTGGCATGGCACCTGATAATACCACTAAAACGGCAGCTTATGCAGAGCACGTGAAGGGTGGGTTCCCAAACGGGACGCGAAGCGTCTCATTGGCCCGTTTCGCTATGCAGCCCTTGCCTGCCAAAACATTTTTAGTGCCCCGGCTCTAGCGTGGATTTGAAAAAGAGCTAAATTTGGAATTCCTGGGCAAGATTTCTAGAAGCCAGCTTTTTGGCGAGGGAGGGGCTTTTCTGGATGGCACAGTGTTCTGGGGACCCTTTCTAGTGCAGCCAACTAATCTCTGTGGATTTTGACAAATTGAGAAGGGTATATGCTCTTTGGGGTCGTCTCTGCTCTGGAGAAAGCTGGCTAAGTCCCCGTTTTGAGGTACGAAGAGAGTTTCGCCCATTAAGGGTGGAGATTGCATCCCTCGGCCTCACTATGTCGTTTGCACCTACCTCTTTCACACCTGCTATCTTCCCACATATTAGGGCCCTTTCACCCTTTTATAATTGCCCCTTGACACCTCTTCGCGCCCACATGTCACGGCCAGCTGAACGTTCTAGAAATGCTAACCATTCTTCCAAGTTGTGCTCGGCACACCGTAAATGCAACGAGCAGAAATAGATCACCAAATTGGCTGCAAGAGAGGTGTGAATAAGTGCTGCTTTTCGCAATAATTCGAGATCGCATGAGCTTAACAGAACCAGGTATGCTTTGCCCTTTCTACCACTCCCAAAAGCCAGAAGTCTCCTGCTTTTGCACGCTGTAATGAGCACAGATGCTTGGTAGATATAGCAGAGTTTGCAGCCTGGGACTCGCCCCAAAGGACTGCCGTTTCTTAATTTGGACCCGCTGATCCCATCAGATAAGATGCCCGCGGCTGCGAAAGTCACGGGCCATATAGTCTCATCTGCGCAGTACCCTCATTTCACCAGCTTTGGGCTGACCATTGCGGAGACTTCCAAAGCAATGGTCCCCACACGCTGACAGCTTTTGATAGATATCTATAGCATCTAAAGCGGCCCCATGTTCCCTTCCAAAAAGGAGTTCAGGACCACAAGAAGCACATTTTGGGCGTTTCTCGGGACTTAGGCATGTAAAGTCTTCAAATGGGGAACCTCCTTAAAAGGAGTCCTAAGGTGCCCTGTTGTTTGGGGCTCAATTATATGCCCCGAATTGCCCGACAAGCCCACACACCCCGTACTGTGCTATCTCGCGGTGAGCAAGTTGGCATTCTCTGAAGCCACGGTCCTGAAGTTTCGCCTGAGGAGCGAGCAGGTGTCGGAGCCCAGCGAGAAACGGCATTGGACACTAGAGGCATTGTAGCAGGTGGATTTGCAAGTCAATTGGTAGCAGTTGTGGGTGATGAGAGAACCTGGCTAAACCTACCAGTAGTAGACACAAGGGTCGTAGCATGACTAGTTTAGGCTCCCTGCACGAATTGCGAAGATATGCCTGAGATGACTCAAATGTGGGTCCAGTGGCGTGTCTGGGGGTGAACTACATTACGGGGGGCCTGTTCTGAAGGCTTCTAGAGGCCCACGTCCAACACATCCTGAAAAGGGGCTCTCTGCGAAAGAGGCGATAAAAGTGGTATTGAGAAGAACTACTGGGCTCGTATTGGGGGCACAGATGGCCCTGGGGACCGAGAACCAGGTAGCTTCACTAGGCTGGTGGCATCGGTGTGGGACCAAGTATAGGGCTATATACAGGTGCACCTAAGTTCGGCTGCTGGTATGGAGCAAATGGGAGCCAGAAAAGAAGGTGAGAGCAAAGAAGAGTGCGGGACGAGTAGAGGAGGGCCACTTGTCGCCCTTTTGGGCGTTGTTGGGTCTTTAGGGCCTTTTTTGTGGGTTCACACGCTTAGGCCCATGAACGCACCATCACAGGAATAACTGCGTCAAAAATGCCCCGATTGCCACCAAACTCGGCAGACGTCGTCTTCTCGTAGCCCCAGAGATGTGTGCCAATTTTCAGCTCCCATTGCCATCTCCAGCGCCATTTACCCCGGACTTCTCCCCACCGTGGGTCGCACGACCACAGTGAAAAAAACCACCAATTTTCGTTCACCAACTCCTCCAGAAACACCCCATGACGTTTTCACCGCTCAACGAGACGGTGGGCGCACGCATCGGCGCCTATCTCAGCAGCGCCGAGGACTTCCGCAAGCAGAGAAAACGCACCAACAAGCGGTTGGTCAAGTTGAGACACGACTTAAATGTGGTCACCAGAGACACCAAAAACTACCGCGAGAAGCAGCGGGTTTCGGGGCTTTCCGCTGCGGAGTACGCCGCGGACGAGCGGTACGGGCTTCTTCTCCTCTTGACTGCGGAGAGAGACGTGTTGTTTGCGTTGGAAATCAAGAGTTTGTTGGACATTTCAGGCGAGAGAGTGGCCTCCTACAGGGCCCTTATGGTCAGCAAGTTGAAGAAGGCGCTGGCGCACGTGCAGAGGCTTGTGGAGGTTTCGTCCGGGGCCAAAAACGGGCTCTGGAAGGCGGAGTTGTACGTTTACGCTGCCTTGGTGCATGGGCTTTTTGCCGTGAATAAAAAGCGCTGGAGTGCCGCTGTTCACGCTCTCCTGGTGGCCAAGTGCGGCTTGGACTGCTTGGCCGGGCCGGTGGGAAGTGGCACGGACGAGGACGGCTTCCACCGGGCTTTGATTGCCGAGTTGGTGGACACCACAGTGGACCCGTCCTTGAACTTGGCGGTTTCGCAGCTGGCGGAGGCCTCCACCTCTGACTTGCGCACCGTGGCCCGCAGACACGTGAAAGACACGCTGGTGGGCTTCTTAGTGCCTGCAAGAGCGCTTTTCGAGGAGTTGGATCCCGAATCCGTCTCGGATATTACGCTGTCGGTGGAGCTCATTCGCACCGTCCAATGGAGAGACCACGAGGCCACCGTTTACAACGACGAGATGGCGTTCCGCATCATGCAGTTGACGGATGAGAAGAAAACCAACTGGCGGGAGTTTTCCGACGCCAATGAGTACGATATGGTGCTACAGGGATGGACGGAGTTGTTGGAAATGCACTCGGCCGACATCGCCAAAAACAACCACGACGACGACCCGGACCGGGTCCAGGACCGCGCCGTGTTGTTGACCTACGTCAACTACCACATTCTCTTCACTCGCGTGAAGCGCGACTTGCTTCTCATTGACCAGTTGGCGCGCACCAACTCGGTGGCCTCCAACAGAGACATTGTTCGTCTTTACGGCAGCATCAGCAGTGTCGTGGCAGAGTTACGCGAGTTACCGGGTGTGCACAATGACGAGGACTTGAGTGAGTCTTTGGAGCGCTTGGGCCGCTTTTTTGAGGCCCACAGTGCCGTCAAAGTGGCCCTGCTGTATGCGTTAACGGGACGCCATCCGGAGGCGCTCAAAGTGCTCAGTCACGTGCAGAGCACCGTCTTGGCAGACGCCGCCGTGCTGCCCTTCTACGCAGTCGACGCGTTTCCCTATAACATCACCAGCAACAGCGATTTTGCGGCTTTCAAGAAGTCGTTGGATGGCTCTGTGGTGAGGGCGCATGTTTTGGCCCAGTTGGCACACGAGACCCGCAAAAAGGGCGCCAGCCAGCTCGTGGTCGAGGCCGTGGATACGTACGCGTTCTCAGAGGACCTTTTGGGCTCCGTGGTGGCAGTATCGGCGTCCTCCACGCTCCGGCCAGTTTTGAGCAAACCGGTGCTTTTTGACGTTGGTTTCAACTACATAAATTACTCAGCCGGCAGCGTGGCAGCGCCAGCGCAGGTACAGGAGCCGCAACAGGCCGACGAGCCGAAACGCAGCGGCTTTTTCGGCATGTTTGGCCGCAGTTAGGAAGTGGTCGGTATAGGTAAATACACCCGTGCACCATCGGGGACAACATACAAGGATATCGTACGTGGCAGTATGTAGAATGCCAGCAGATTGGCCAGGTTTCGGTGTTGAATCACGATCTGCTACTTTCGAAGTGACATCTGCGAGTGAGGATGTGTTTCTGACTACTCGTACAGCCTGCCTCAAAATTGCAGTCTTAAACGTGATTTTTCAGTGCGAATGTTTCTCGACTCAATGGACAAGGGCCACTCCAAAACAGCTACGTTGGTGGTGTGTGTAGCGGGCCTCTACGGGTCCTTTCTCACGTGGTCCGTCTTACAAGAAAGAATCAACACCAAGCCCTACGGGCTCGATAGCGACGGATTTCCCGAATTTTTCAGAGCTCCTTTGGTGGTCAACACGGTCCAGGCCTTATGTGCTGCCGTAGTGGGCTGGATATACTCCCGGACGACTGGAAACTCGCCTTGGGCAGGCTTCAGAGGGTCTTCGGATAACCGGAGTCTCTACATGGTGTTTTTGATCTCTGTTTCGTCCAGCTTGTCGGCCCCCATCGGTTACCAGTCGCTCAAACATGTGGACTACTTGGCTTATCTTCTAGCCAAGTCGTGCAAATTGATTCCCGTGATGTTGGTGCACACCGTGTTTTACCGCACGATCTTTCCGGGTTACAAATACGCCGTGGCGGTGTTGGTGACGGCCGGCGTATTGGTGTTTACTATGGGCCACTCTGGGGCCGGCAAGACCACCATAAACGACGGCAACACGGGCCTCGGTTTGGTCCAGTTGGCGGCGTCCATGCTTTTGGACGGCTGGACGAACTCGCTGCAGGATCAGTTGTTTCGAAACCTGGCGAAAAACGGCTCCAAAAGACTCACGGGGGCTTCTTTAATGTGCGTTTTGAACGCGTTCGTTTGTGCACTCACGCTCGCTTACACGGTGTTGTTTCGCTACGAGACGGAAGTGGCATATACGATGGACTTTGTGCAGCGTTATCCGCAGGCTTTACTGAACGTGGTAGCGTTCTCTGTGTTTGGTGCTGCCGGACAGGTTTTCGTGTTCATTATCCTCGAAAAGTTCGGTTCTCTAGTGTTGGTGACAGCTACGGTCACCAGAAAGATGCTCAGCATGATTTTGAGCGTGGTATTGTTTGGCCACAGGTTGTCTGTCATGCAATGGGCGGGCGTGGGGCTTGTTTTCGGGGGAATTGGGTACGAGGCCACTCTCAAAATGCAGCCCCGCGTCAGTGCTAAGAAAGAGGAGTGAAAGGAAAGAAGAGGAGAATATTTATGGGTGGGAGGAAAGAAGGAGAAAGCATACAGAAGAGGGTTTATAGAGGGGGACGCCGATGCACGAGAAATAGAAGGAGACGCGTCTTCAATAGCGCCGTGCGTGGTAGCTTTAGAAAAGAGCTTTTGCTCATTTTGCAAAACGGCTATAGTTGCACCATGGGGGCATGAAAAGAAGGGAAAAGGGAGGCATTTATTATGTTTGGCAGTTTTCATGAGCGTCCATAGGAAGTCTTCTTTTCCGGTATGCGTGTAGACGGTTTCTCGCTTTGATGTGTTCCATTCTCACCGATTTCTGTCTTTACAGTCTCGGTGTAACCACCAGAGAGACATACAAGGTGAATGCCGCTCACGAAGTCGTCACAGAGCAGCCTGCTCGATAAGTCACTCTAGCCATCTCATTAGAATGCGTCAAAACGCCTTTCTTTTCATCGTACCCTTCAGCTGCATACAGCTTGCCCATACCCCCAACGGCACATAATGGCCCAAAACAGCCACCAAATGGCCGGATATGGCACCGTGTCCTCTTTTAAGCCTCCGTCACTTCGCAACAACCACCAATCCGTCCACTTTATGTCCCTTTTGGGCCGGTGCCCCTGGCGACCGCATGCACACCAGGTGTTTAGTTTTTTTTTGCCAGCCAGCCAGCCCACTACTTAAGGGGTCCGATTCCATGCTAATCAGGCACCCATCCATCATGCTTCTACATAGGCCCTGGATGGTACTGTTGGAGGCGTTTTTATGCGCTTTGGCGCTGCTCTTCCCCAAGGTGTTCTTTTCGGTGCTTCTCACCTGGTCCTACTATGCCTTATTGGACACCTCCTACAACGACATATACGCGTACCGAAAAGGCGCTTTCGTGGCCATAGCCGTGGCGGGAACCGCGCTGGTCCTCTATGTGTTGGCCATATTCACCTACTTTAAGACCATTTCTGTTGGCCCGGGCCTGCCCTTGGACTACCCAGAGTTACATATTAGGGACATCAACCGGCTTCTTGCGGCGGACTCTGCTGCCAAAAACGCCGCGAAGGGGTCCAAGTATGGCTCCTCCAACCCCTACGACTCCAACCTAAACGGTGACACTACTTTGGGCGACACTACGCTTGTGGATTCCGGAAGCTCTCCCAGGGCGTCGCTTTTATCGCATGCTGACCTGCTAGATCTGACCCAGGACTCCATCCACCCGCCTGAGGAGTACATGAAGCCGCACACGCTCAAGTCCAACGGCCTGGCGTTCCGCTACTGCGTCAAATGTAGCGTGTGGAAGCCCGACCGCTGCCACCACTGCCTGACGTGCAACAAGTGTGTGCTTAGAATGGACCACCACTGCCCGTGGTTTGCGTCGTGCGTCGGCTTCCACAACCAGAAGCTCTTTTTGCAGTTTTTGGGCTACTTGGCAGTGTACTGCGGGATGGCTTTTGGCGTCAGTTTATCGCTTTTGTGGGGCTTTTTTACCGATGCTGCCTACAACGACGGCCGCTATCTTTCGCTCAATCTCGTCTTTCTATTTGTGCTTCTGGTGGCGTTCTTGGTGGCTTTGAGCATGTTCTTGGGCTTCCTGACGTACTTGGTCTTGAAAAACACCACCACTATCGAGTTCCAGGAGCAGAAATGGAACCATAAGAATGCCAAAGACGGCGGGAAGAGGTTCCAGTACGAGTTTGACAACGGCTCCGCCCGCACCCGCAGAGCCAACATCTTCGATTTGGGAACCCGGCGCAACTGGCATAGCGTCATGGGCACTACGTGGGTGCAATGGTTGCTTCCAGTGAGAATAACCAGCGACAACATTCATCATGATCTCACCAACGGAATCAACTTCGAGGTGGACCCAGCGACATACGCCGAATGGTGCCAAAACGCACAATTACAGGAGCAGTTGAACCGCCAGTTGGCAGATTATAAGAGCAGGCTCCAGGGGCAGGCGCACATTGCATAGTTCGGCCGGTACGGAATAATAGATTTAGTGAAAGCAGGGATAATGTAGAGGGAGATTCGCAAAATCTAGTGAGCAAGAAGCTGTTTCCGCCCAGTTTCTCTCTTAGGATCTTTGCTCATTCGAGGCGTTTTAAATTTTCTGACTTGGGCTTCTTACATATACCTTACTGCAGTCTACGAGGGTTCCTAGTAAGCCCACAGAGACTTCAGAAAGCTCCCCCTTTTTGTAGAAAAGAGACACAACACCGAACAACCACTCTAAAAGGCTCCTACTCTTGCCAGGCCTCCGCATTCTCCCAAAAGCAGCGTAATTGGCGCCCTTACTGTTTCCCCAAAGTGCTGGATATCTCTGTGCGGGTAACCAGCGGCTTTTATCAGGCGAAATTTTTGTTTCCTAACACCACATTTCCAGCACAAGTGCGGCTGTACAACACACCCTGCGCCTCCAGCCGGTCTGAAAACGCGGAATACAGCATCTGCGGTCCGTTTTGAACCTGCCACTCGAAAAGTGCGTGCCAACAGCGTTTTTTACGCCTTCTAGAGACTCCCCTTGGACGCCACCTCGAAATGTACGTACAGCTACCATTCGACGAATTGGAGGTCGATAAGACCCAGAAAAAGCGCGTGGCGTACTTCTATGACGCCGACGTGGGCAACTACGCCTACGGAGCTGGCCACCCAATGAAGCCACACCGTATAAGAATGGCTCACTCGTTGATAATGAACTACGGGCTCTACAAGAAGATGGAAATCTACAGGGCCAAGCCCGCCACCAAGCAGGAGATGTGCCAGTTCCACACGGACGAGTACGTGGAGTTTTTGAGCCGTGTTACTCCCGACAACTTGGACATGTTTGGCAAGGAGCAGATCAAGTTCAACGTGGGTGACGACTGCCCCGTTTTCGATGGCTTGTTCGAGTACTGTGGCATCTCCGGCGGCGGCTCTATGGAGGGCGCGGCGCGCTTGAATAGGGGAAAGTGTGACATTGCCATCAACTACGCTGGCGGCTTGCACCACGCCAAAAAGTCTGAGGCGTCGGGCTTCTGTTACCTCAACGATATTGTGCTTGGCATCATCGAGTTGTTGCGCTACCACCCGCGTGTGTTGTACATCGACATCGATGTGCACCATGGCGACGGTGTGGAGGAGGCCTTTTACACCACCGACAGAGTAATGACTTGCTCTTTCCACAAGTATGGTGAGTTCTTCCCCGGCACCGGCGAATTGCGCGACATCGGCGTGGGAAAGGGCAAGTACCACTCGCTCAACATCCCGTTGCGCGACGGAATCGACGACTCCACCTACAAGTCCGTGTTCGAGCCTGTGATTTCCAAGATCATGGAGTGGTACCAGCCCTCCGCCATCGTCTTGCAGTGCGGAGGCGATTCGTTGAGCGGCGACAAGTTGGGCTGTTTCAACCTTTCTATGAACGGCCACGCCAACTGCGTGAACTTCGTCAAAAATTTCAATGTCCCTTTGATGGTGGTGGGCGGCGGAGGCTACACCATGAGAAACGTGGCCAGAACGTGGGCGTACGAGGCGGGCATCTTGAACAACATCAAGTTGCCGCAGGAGTTGCCCTATAACGAATATTACGAATACTACGGGCCCGACTACAAGCTCGACGTGCGGCCCTCCAACATGTACAACGCCAACCTGCCGGAGTTCTTGAACAAGATCTTGACCAACATCTTGCAGAACCTCGAGAACACCAAGTTTGCGCCCTCTGTGCAGATGAACGAGGTGCCCAGCTACGGCGACGATTTGGGCGACGAGGAGGAGGACACCAGGGAAGCCATCGACACAAAGGGAGGCTCTCAAATGGCGCGTGACGAGTACGTGCAGCCCGACAACGAGTTTTACGATGACGACGAGAAGGACGCGGGCGAGAAGAATATCACCAATGGTGCTGTTGCTGAGGCTGCTTCGGAGCCTGTTTTGGCGCCCTCGCAGGCTGCTGTGGAGACCACTGTGGACGTTGCGGGAGACGGAATGTTGACGGACGAGGAGATGAAGGAGATTGACGATTTGAATACAGAGAGTTAGAATCGAGGATTCGAGATATGGCTCCAAGAAAGGCCAGAAGATTTCGAAAGGAGACTGACGACTTGATTGTCAGAGGAGGAAGGTGGTCGACTGTCAGAGGAGGAAGGTGGTCGACTGTCAGAGGAGGAAGGTGGTCGACTGTCAGAGGAGGAAGGTGGTCGACTGTCAGAGGAGAGACGATAGGACTATCAGTAAAAAGAAGATGATAGGATGTGTGGACACCGCAATCTGAAGACTTTCAGTCAAAATCGGTGAACCAGGCACTTTGGTGGAATCAGTCACCACGCTTAGCTTCGCACAAGGCGACATGCTCTTCAGTTCAGAGGAGGGGTGGATTATTAGAAGTTTATAGCAAAAGTTTATCCGAAGCCCTCGAGCGGTCACGTGACCACAAGCCAGCCCCGTATACTGACTCATTTGTTTGATGCAAGGACAAGGCTGAAGGGCAGGACTGGTGGTAGCGAAGGAATGCCTCTTGCGGTTGACGCTACTCTTGATTCGCCTCACGCTGTCTCCGATTTTGGCGTGTTCTAAACGCCGAGGTTCGCTCCTCCACATCAGGTACCGGTCCGAAACATCTCATAAGCCAAACCCACCAGCATGCTCTGGGCCAAAATGCTTCCCGCGGGCCGTCAGACTGCTCTAATAAGTGTCACCAGGCCCGGTCGTGCTTCTTTTCCGCTGCGCTTCTTCTCGTTCAGTGCACCCGCTTATATCGAGATCAGAAGCTGCAAGGGCCTCCGAAACAGCACGTTTCCCGAGCTCGTGGGGTCGCCCCACTCCAAGTTGCACAACGTGGTGTGGCAGAGCCCCCTTCAGAACATATACGTTGTCAAGAAGCCGTGGAACGACACGGTGAGGGACTCCATGGTGCAGTTGGTACAGCACTTGCACCACCTCTATCCGGCTGTCAACGTCCTCGTGAGCGCGGATGTGGCCGAGGAGCTCGCGGAGCAGCTCCGGAACACGCCGGGCGTGGAAAAACAGGCAGTCTACACAGGCACCGTCAGCGACATTGCCAGCAAAACCGACTTGATCGTGACGTTGGGCGGAGACGGCACCATTTTGCGAGCGGTTTCGGCGTTTCTGGACTGCAAGGTGCCGCCCGTGTTGAGCTTTGCCATGGGCACGCTCGGGTTTCTTCTCCCGTTCGATTTCCGCACCGTCACCGAGACGTTTCGCCAGGTGTACGAGTCGCGGAGCAAGGCGCTCCACAGAAACAGGCTCGAGTGCCATGTGGTGCGCAAAAGCGAGCAGAAGACGGCCCTTTCGGAGGAGGACGCGTCCAAGATCAAGCAGTACGAGATGGACCACTACAAACAGCACCACGTGTCGTCCATGCTGCACGCCATGAACGACGTGGTGCTCCACAGGGGCAGCCAGCCCAACCTCCTGTCGTTGGAAATCTACATCGACAACGAGTTTTTGACCACCACCACGGCGGACGGCGTTGTGTTCGCCACGCCCACGGGCTCCACGGCCTACTCGCTCTCTGGGGGCGGCTCCATCACGCACCCGTTGGTGCCATGCATTTTGCTCACGCCCATCTGTCCGCGGTCGCTCTCTTTCAGGCCGCTCATTCTCCCGTCCACGTCGCACATCATGGTGCGTCTCAGCGCGACCAACCGCAACGTGCTGGTAAAACTCACCATCGACGGAATCCCCCAGGAGGACCTCGCGCCGGGCGACGAGATCCACGTGGTGAGCGAAAGCGGCACCATCTACATTCCGGGGAAGATCGAGCCGCCGCGCTCGTTGACGAAGCGAAACGAGTTCGACTTGTTTATCGAGCCGGGATCGAGCAACGGGCTTCTTGAAGATGGCCATGGGGCCGAAAACGACGCTCCCGACACGCAGAACACGGATATGAAGCACAGGGGCATCTGGTGTGTGGCTAGAAGCGAGAATGACTGGACTAAGGATATAAACGAGCTTTTGGGCTTCAACTCGTCGTTCAGGGGCTCGTCAAAGAAGTGATGGAGGAGAGAGAGGAGACTTGAGGGGAAGACCAGCTTGGAGGCAACGGAGGGGTGGAGGCGAAAGACCAGCTTGAAGGCAACGGAAGGGTGGAGGCGGAAGACCAGCTTGAAGGGGTGCTAGGCAGCTGCAAAAGAATCGTTGCTGAGAAGGTGGAGCTTTAAGTACTGAAGATTGGAGCCTATAGGAGGGCTTTTTGGCCACTGGCTGCAAATGCAAGGATACCGTTGTTTAGATGCTGGTTGCACATATCGGAGGGGCTCTATGGACTGCTGCGAAACGATGTCTGTGTGGGGGCTGCAAAAAGCGACGCATTGTCACTTTCAGGCCTGATGTTTGGTGCAAAAACCAGACCAGGACATTGCCTTATTGAAAACCGGGGCCAGAGGCTTCCTTAGTTGCGTGTGCTCGAAAAAGACCACCCCCAAAAGGCAGTCCAAAGTGCAGAAACAAGCACTCGAAACGAGGGCCCTATTTTTGGAACCCGGGCCTACTGCTTGAATCGGCCAGCAGATGGCGCCTCAATTAGTGAGATCTTTTAACCACAACGGCTACAATCAGGAAACGGCTATAAATAAAAATACCCAAAAAATGGACCCAGCCAACACCTGCACTTTTTGGAAGAGACCAAAACTTGGCCCAAAAACGACATTTTTGCACTGCAACTGTTGTCCCCACCGAAACACAAGACGGATTCTGGCCCTTCACGATCGACGCTCTCAATTATATATACGTTCTCATTAAATATTTGTGCCCTTTTGGCCGTGGAGCCCCGCTTTGGTACTATTTTGTCTGCGGAGTCTGCAAATTCGCTGATCCTCAGACAGCCCCACTTTCTGACAATCCGCACCTCGCCGAAATACGACATTTTCTGACACTCGGCAAACCCCACTTAACGCCGAGACCCGCCTGCCCCTCTTTGCCCGTTTTTGCCCCATAAGGCAGAAATGCCGCTCTCGGCCCATTGCAGTCTGATTCATACCCTACCCTTTTTGGCCTCCAAAACGTCACCCTTGATCGTGCAGCAATCTGGCGCACATGCCGTCGTAAATCTACTGCATGCAAAGCGCAGACGAGCGGCCGTGCGTGCAGCGCCACCCGCCCCGCGCGACTTCCGAGGGCCCCAGCAAACGCACCCCCCCCCGTGTTTCCTATTCCACCTGCAGCTCGCACTGTTGCTGTGCAGCGTGCAGCGCGCAGACGCAGCCGGCGCAGGCGGCGGAAGACGGGGTGCGACACCCCGTGCGCGGCGCATGGTCGTGGCTTCGGTCAACCCCCTGGCACCCCGTGTTGCCGTTTTGGGCCAGGCGCACCCCGTGCTTATGTGCAGGCGCACCTTCCCGTTGGCGTTTCTTTGTCATCTGCGAAATCGCTACTCGCTCGTCCTGTTCGTATAAGTTATTTTCTGTGCTCGCTGGTCAAAGCGAAGTGTGTGTATCTGACCAGCCCGTGTTCTTTCTGCACTTTATAGAGACAGAGACCCTTGTCTGTGCGTTGTCAAGTGCCCCCCCTGAACCCCTGCGTTTTGGCACCCAAACCGCCTCCTGTCTATGGCTGCTGCTCTACCGGTCAAAATGGCCATGAAACCGTCCAACGGCGCCATCCCCCCACCGCACCCGGCGCCGACGGCCCAGCCGGGGGCCTCCGAGCCGACCCTCCAGAACGTGCTTTCTGAGACCACTGCGCAAACGTGGTTGGCTATTGGCTCTCTTGCGGAGTCCTTGGGCGACTTTGAAAAAGCGCTTGCGGCCTACGACGCCGCCCTCCGCCACTCGCCCAACAACCCCGAGGCGCTCACCAAGCCTGCGAACATCTACCGGTCGAAGGACGTGTTCTTCAAGGCCGCAGAGCTCTACGAGCAGGCGCTCAACTTCAACCCCGAAAACGGCGAGACCTGGGGCCTTTTGGGCCACTGCTACCTCATGTTGGACGACCTCCAGCGTGCGTACGCCGCGTACCAGCGGGCGTTGTACTACTTGGACAACCCCAACGTGCCCAAGTTGTGGCACGGAATCGGCATTCTCTACGACAGATACGGGCTGTTGGAGTACGCAGAGGAGGCGTTTGTGCGCGTGTTGGAGTTGGACCCCAACTTCGACAAGTCCAACGAGATCTACTTCCGCCTCGGCATCATCTACAAGCACCAGGGCAAGCTCACGTCGGCGTTGGAGTGCTTCCAGTACATTCTCACCAACCCGCCCCATCCGCTCACCCAGCCAGACGTGTGGTTCCAGGTAGGCTCCGTTTTGGAGCAGCAGAAGGACTGGAACGGCGCCAAGGACGCGTACGAAAAGGTGCTCCAGGTCAACCCCCAGCACGCCAAGGTGTTGCAGCAATTGGGCTGCCTCTACCTGCAAGCGGAGGCCTCCCAGGCGCCCGCGGGCTCGGGAGAGCCCTTCCAGCAGGACCTCAATGTGGCGCTCAAGTACCTCTCGCAGTCGTTGGAAATCGACCAGAGCGACGCCCATCTGTGGTACTACCTCGGAAGGGTGCACATGATCAGGGGCGACTTCAACGCAGCCTACGAGGCGTTCCAGCAGGCCGTCAACCGCGACCTGCGCAACCCCACGTTCTGGTGCCTGATCGGCGTGTTGTACTACCAGATCCTGCAGTACCGAGACGCCTTGGACGCGTACACCCGGGCCATTCGCCTCAACCCGTACATCTCCGAGGTGTGGTACGACTTGGGCACCTTGTACGAGACCTGCAACAACCAGATCTCCGACGCCTTGGACGCCTACCGCCAGGCCGAAAGATTGGACCCTGGCAACCCCCACATCAAGGCCCGTTTGGACCAGCTTGTGAAGTACCAGCAGGAAGGAAACACCCATCCTCCCCAGCCTCCACCAGTTTCGCAGCAGCCCAGATTGCCCCAGGGAATGGTGTTGGAAAGCACCCAGCCGCAGCAGCAGCCAGGGGGCCCAATCCCGCCTCAGCAGCAGATGCAGCCCCCTCCCCAGCAGTTGCAGCAGTTGCAGCAGCCCGTTTTACAGGGTCCTCCGCCAGCGCTTTCGCCGCATCCATCTGCACTTCCGCAGCCCGTGCAAACGCACGCTGCACCCCCCGGAGGAGCGCTGCACGCGGCACCACTGCAGTTGCCGCAGCCGGTACAGGCTGTGCCCCGCCCGTCAGCCCACACCCCCCAAGCTGGGACGCCGCACATCCCCGCGCTTGCGCCGGTGGCCCGTCCCAAGGAGGCTAACGGCTCGGTGAAACATGACTTGGACGAGAAACCGGATGTCAGGGTCCCCAAGAAAGCTACCCCTGCGCCGGAGAAGGCCGAAATTGCGCCCATAGAAAGCGTTCCTGAGTCTGTACCTGCGTCCGTTGTCCCAACAATCGCAGCTCCTCAGGGCGGCGCATTTTCCTCGTTGATGAACGCAGCTAACGCGGCCGCTACTGAGGCCACGGATGACGTCAAGGCGCCCGAGAAGGCGACGCAGGAACCGGAGAAGCCCGCAGAAGAGGTGGCTGCGAAAAGTGCCTCTGTGCCGCAGTTCTCCTCCAACGTGACGGGCCAATCGGAGCCCGACGCGAAGCCGGAAGAGAAGCAGAAGACCCCGGTCGTGGAGGCGCCCCAAAACGATGACGACGACGATGACGAGGACGACGAAAAGAAGAAAAACGACCCTGTTGAGCCGCCCATGCGCAAGGTCGATGAGGACGAGAATTACGACGATTAGCCGTATGTACCCTTTGTATTATTCGATGTAAAGTTATGAAAGAGATGTGTACTTGGACGAGTGGAAGAATGCTAGTGGTTTCAAGACGTGGGTGTTAATGAGGGAATGTGAGGTACCTGTTTTGATAAGCGCTCAAATAAGAGCTTGTGAAAACTTGCGAGATTCTCTCGCGAGCCTAACCTGCCTTAAAGAGGTACCTCAGCACTGAAAATGTCAAGCCCACTTAACAGCACTTTCGCAACCCACGCGTATTGCTGCAAAAATCCCTGAGATTGTCCACAGGCGAAAATGAAACAAGCCAAAATGCCTGGAAATAGCTCCAAAGACCCTTATTTCGCAAAAGGGTGCTCGCAGACGAAACTACCACCACTCCACGCCCGATTGTGCTGCGAATTTCGTTGATATTGGTGATTCCCATTTCATCACGATCCTCACCACCAGAACTCCGTTTTCCCATTCCTCTCTCAATTGGCATACCCGCCTGGATAGCTCGGCGGCAACTCAAAATTGCCTGTTGCCGGCTCTTCCGGCGCAACAATGATCAACTGCGACAACTCCTTCGCTTTTCTTGAGCTCATGTACAAATTAACAAAGTCTTTCACCACAGCAACGCTCACCAAACCCACGATGTTCGCAAGCAAGAGCACTTTCTCTTTCGGAACAGCATTGTTTGTTCCAACAAGCCGTGAGATCACAAAATGGCAAAGAATTCTGCCTAAGTCAGCACTCAAAAAGGGCCATATAAGCGTAGTTACGCCTCTGACGGTGATGGAGCTGGGAAGTAAAGTTCCAGAGTAGTCGTTTCTCAAACAGGCCCACGTCTTATAGTACCACGAGCGGAGCTTCAATTGGAGGTACTTCTTGTGCAAATTTCCGTCCTGGAAACATGCCTGGAAATAGAGCATTTTCGCCCTCAAGAACTGGTATATGGACCTGATAACAGGCACAGAAAACGCCGGGGGTGGCCTCTGTCTCCGTTCCTTTTCTTCGCGAGTCTTGGCTTCGCTGGCGGCCTTGCTGTTTTTTTTGAACCGAAATTGGCAAAGCGCTATCTCGTTTTGGGTTTCTTCGAGAATCCTAACATCGTCTTCGTTCAAGTTATTGGCAATATCACGGGGCCGGGTCCTGGTGGCAAGCTCAAAATGGGCTCTATTGACCGTCACACGAAAGGCGAGGTCGTACGCCCACCGAAGCGGCACCAACATGGCGATCATGTTATTTGTGTCCCACAAATCGATTCCACTGAGCAAGTTCTTGGAAAAAGAGCCCCATAGTTTAAATTCCGGGTCCTGGGCAAAACGAACAGCCATTGTGCGGATATTGGAGGCCAAAGAGCGCACCAATCGGTGGCCTCCCAAAGAGGATATGTAATTGCAAATGACAAGCTCCGAAAACCAGTCGTGGATAGTGTTGGCGTCCAGGGACGCAAACAAGCACTTGGTGATGGACGATGTCCGCATGCGGTACATCATGATGGGAAGCACGGGCACGTGACTCAACCGGAACTGGTCCATCGCGTTCCACGAGAGCATGTCGTCGGACTTCTTTCCGGCAAAATTGAGCGGAAAGAGGGCCAGAACCAAAGGCGGCGGAGCTGTTTTCTTGCTAAGCAAGGCCATTAGCAAAGGCGAAGGAATGAGGCAATCGAGCATGCTGAGACCACAACGGGCCAACCCCACGCACGTGATGGTCACTATTCCTGTAGCGGCGCCTGTGACGCCCAATAAAATGCCTCCATATTGCACCACATCGGACATGGCATTTCTCACCACCGTATTGAGGGTCGCCAAGAGCGATTTTTTCATTGTGAACGTGATGTTGGTTTTGCACTGCGGACAGGGCGTAGATAAGAGCACCGTGAACCCTTCTGCGTGCCCAATTGGGTGAGCCAGGCCCGCTGGGAGCGCCTCGATGCCCGGTTCCTGCGTCATATCGCCCCGGAGATCGGACGTGATTCCCGAGAACCACCGACCAAGCGACTGCAGCAGAATCAGGATGTGGTAAGTACGAGTCTCGGCCAAATCGGCGCCGAAAGTCAACCCCTGGAACTCTTCAGCACCGAAAGTGGTTGCGTTCGTGTCGTCACGTGCCCTCACAGCATCGATGTCTTCGTTATCAGTTTCATTAGCGTCCAAGGAGGCTGGGATTTCCCGGATGCCGTTGCCCGGGTAGCTCCGGGACAATTTGGAGGCCGGCAAGGAGTTGAACCAGTCAAGAAGGCATTTGCGATGTGTCACAAGGGTGCACGTAGAACAAGGATAAATGAGATCCTCGGCATCATGGATGGTTCCAAAAGGCGGAACCTCGGTATCACCACCAAGACAAAGGCCGCAAATGAGTTCGTCGGACATGGATGGTTTCTAGCTAGAATGAGGTGGCCTCTATGTGTAGTAGTGGGGTGTTTGGATTCGGGTATATGGGGCCTTTTGGGGCGTAAAAAAAACGATTACAGGCCTATTTGAGGGTATGAGTGGCAGAATGGGCGTTTTCGGGATGTAAGCAGGCCGTATAAGCTCTGTTTTTGATAGGTGGGGAGTAGATAGTGGAGAAGCGTTTCTCCAGATTTCGGGTGCGATTTTGGGACCACATGAAGGAAAGCAGGATAAACTGAAAAAGGGCCCAGGCGATTGGGCTGTGACGCTTATTCGTCCTAAGGAGACCAGTGGCTTCGTTGCATTATCTTAAAGAGGCACAAGTAGGGTCCGTGGGGCGAAAAGGGCGATTCTGAGCAATATATAGGCAAAAAGAGGTACACTAAAAAACCGAGGAAATGGCCCCCTTCACTGCATCGCAGAAAAGTTCAAGCAGTTGGGCCCACCAGGGGCTTCTTGAACTAGTCGTATTGCTGCTGCCGTTTCACGCAACCAGGATGCATCATTTTCCATAGAAGTAGACCCCGAATAATTCCCTCGCTATAGAGGCCAGAACGCGCCAATATCGTTCCATTCCAGGGTCTCCAGACTGTTCCAAAGCACTCAAAACAGCCAGCAGGTGCCCATTGCGCGAACAGGCCAGCTTACTGGGCCAAATCGAGGCCCACGGCAAAATGGTACAACCTCGCATCCATGACGCAGCCCTCGCGCTTACAGAGCTCCGAGAGATGACCCAACAAGCCCTTGAGGGGCACCCTAAACGTCTCAATAAACTCGCCCTCCTCGAGTTCTGGCTGGGGGTGCAAATTGCGCTCTTCTGTTCCGTCCACATCCACATAGGCCAAGGCCATGTTGGCGTTGGTCAAGCCTGGGTCGCTGAAAAGCGATACCCCCTCGTCAAGAGACAGCCGAACAAACGTCCCGTGGTAGCCTGTTTCTTCAATGAGCTCTCTGACAGCCGTAGATTGCACCGATTCCTTGGGGTCTATCAAGCCAGCAGGCAACTCCAAAACTACCTTTTCTGTCGGGGGGCGGAACTGCTTCGTAACAACGAGCTCCTTGGGCTTTCCGGGGCTCGAAATGAGCGCCACAATGGAGACCGCATCGATGTTGGTGGTTTCGGTCCGGGTTGTTCTCACAGCCATTTCCCACACTCGGGCCGCGCCATTGGGGTCCTGGTAGTTGATTTTGCGTGTCTGGATCCAGTTTCCCTTGTCAAGGGCTTCGATAGAGGTCACGTGAGCCTTATAAGGCGACGGTTTGGCCATTTTATGTGTTTTCAAGGGGGCCTAGTTGAGCGCGTGGACCCGCGAAAAGGGCCTTGAACAAATCGAAGAAGTCCGTGAGACGAGACTAAGGAGGTTTCGCTTCTTCCACAGATTTGCAGCTGCTTTCGCAAGGACAAGTGCTGCCATTAAGGAACTTCTGCTAGGACACGCTCGCAGAGTCGGAGTTTATTCTGAGCAAAGTGGATTCTCGTCGAGGAGCACTGGAACATCGAGGAGCACACGACGAGTGCCCAGATCGCCCCATCGTTTCGAGACGAAAGGCCCCAAACATAGAAAACCTCGTTACCCGCCCACGGCTACACTCCAGGCAGCCTTTCGATAACGAGAGCTAAGCCAGAACAACCTCAGTCCAGGCCACACCTACAACCACATTTGAGGAAAGGTTGTACACACTTCCCACAGCCATGACACAGCAGCAGGACGACCTTGACGCCATCAAGTCGCAGATCCAGGAACACCTCATTTCCTCGGGAAACTACGACACCATCAACAAGCTGTTGAAATTACAACTCTACGAGTCTGGATGGTTTGACAAGCTCTCGCAGCTAGCAACTACCGAACTCCAGGAGAACCCCGACAAGGCGCTCAGCTTCGAGCAGTTGTACACGTTTCTCAAGCCCAAGGCCGACGACATGGTGCCAGGACAGGTGAAGGCGGACATTTTGGAGCGGCTCCGGGCGTATTTGGACGACGTGATTCAGTGAGAAACGGCGTGGTTGGTGCGTAATACAAGTGCACTTGAGGATACGACCAGAATGGCTTGCGAAAGGCGTGGTAATGCGTAATACAAGTACATTTGCATCTGGAGGAGAAAATACCAGCAGGTTCGGAGAAAGAAGTGGTGGGAAATGCATACAAGTGCATTTGGACGAGAAAACGACAAGACAGCTCAGAGAAGACGTGGGTGTCTGATGGGACTTCGTCTTGGTGTTTCACTGCGCTCGTAGGCATCTCATGCTAAAAGCAGGCCCCTGGGGTATTCAGCATAACGAGCATTTTGCGGCTAAAGACATTTTGCTGGTAACAACAGCCGCCACAAATGGGAACACCCAGATTTTGGACAGCTATATTGGCGCAATATTTCGTCGAAATGGTTCTAAAACACAAATTGTTCGCTTTCTGCCTCATTAACTTTGCAGCCTGTATGCTGCACCTTTCTGCACTTTATATTCAAGCAGTCTACAACCAGTAGCCATCACCGTAGCTTGAAATGTGAACTTCCAACACAAAAGAACGCCGTTTCCTGCCAATGTAGGGCACATCTTTTCAAAGACGCCTTCCTGCTTTCTTGTGTTTTCCATTTCTACAGAGAAGCTAATAATGTTTTCAAGAACTATGGATTCCCATTTAGGCTCGAAAGTGCAACATAGGCTGGATAGGACACACAGAAATCCGCCAGTAAAGGGGTTCCAGAGAGGAGACAAGAGAATAACATATATGGGGTTATGGAGCAACATTTGGACGTCAACAATAGTACCTGAGGGCCAGAGACTTGGGTGGGCAAATTTGGTTGCGAAAAACTGCAAAATCTGTGAAGGCCAGGAAAAGACAACTGAGCATCTGATAAAAAAGGATGGAATTGGCCAGTAGCATTGGCTTTCGAAGAGTAATACCTATTGCATTCGGCTTTTCTCACGCTCTGTACGTTTCAAACTTTGGTTTCTCAACACTCTTCACTACCATGTGAAAGGCACACGTCCCTCTTAAATACTTGGCAAACTGGCCTCAAACTCCTCCGAGGTCTTTACATCCGCGTATTGCTCCGACAAAGTGGCAAAAACCGCGGTTGCAACCTCCTTGGCGGGAACAACGTGATGGGCGTACTCCAATTTACGGATTCCAATGGCATCGGAAATAACCGTCACAGAAAAGCCCAATTCCGAAGCTGCTCTGGCTGTCCCCAGGATGCACATATCGGCCATGGCACCCACAAGAACGAGATTGGAGATCTTGCTGGCGTGCAAAAGCGCCTGGAGATTAGTGTCCACGAAAGAATTGGGGTAGTGCTTGACAACCACAGATTCCCCATTTATGGGGGCCACCAGGGGATGGATTTCAGCCCCTTCGGTGCCCTTAGCAAAAAAGGGGGCCTCTGCTGCCTCCACCTCGTGTCGCACATGAATGACCTTGAAATCTGGCCTTTTTCTGACAACCTCCAAAAGATGGGCAGCCGTAGCAGTGGCCTCCTTTGGATTGAAGAGGGGGTACTTTCCGCCGGGGAAGTAGTCGTTCTGGAGGTCGATGATGATGTAGGCAGATGTCATACTAGGAGCGAGGAACTGGGCGCAGCAAGAGGTAGTTGGGCCGTTGAAAGGAGGTTTGGTGCGAGGCCCGTTTGAGTGGGAATCAGAATCACGCTCAGAGTGAGTGTGGAGGGTTCCTTGAACATGCAAAGCTCAGGAGCGCGCAATTGGTCTAACAAGCAAGACTACCAGCTCTCTATGGGGAGATCTGAAGTAAACCCGGTCCAAAACTATTTCAATTGCTCGGAAATGGGGTACAACTCGGGTGTGAACAAGTCGTCGGTTTCTTTCCTAGAGCAAAAATACAAAAATCAGGCCACGAAATTTGCGCATTCCCTGTTCTTATACTACCCCACAAGGAAGTCCCGTGGCCCCCTCTGCCACACCAGATGTCGTCATGTCTCAATCCGGAAGCCGCATGCGTCTCGTATCTGAGGACAGTATGGGGAAACGCACCCGTGCACCACGCACTCCGGCACACAACCACAGCTGGCCCCTCTATGCAGTCCCGTCTCCGGCCAATCACAGCTGCCTTTAATTTGCTGAGTGAGGCACGAAAAAAAGTCCAAATAAACCGTTCTCTCACAGGCCCTCCTATAGACCGGCATTTAACGCACAGAATACGCCATGTTTGCAGTTGGCAGAAGATCCATAGTGAGCGTGGGCCGCGTGCTGCCTGCTAGAGCCGTTTTGGGCGCCGTCCGCAGCGTTTCCACCAACGACTTGACCCCCAAACCCATGGAGACGGACTTCACGTTGATGTCGCAGAAAACCGCCTCTTCTCCCGTGGACTACGCGTTGACGTCGTTGGACACCATTGCCAACTGGGCCAGAAAGTCGTCCTTCTGGCCCGTCACCTTCGGTTTGGCCTGCTGTGCCGTGGAGATGATGCATGTTTCCACCCCCAGATACGATCAGGACAGATTGGGAATCATTTTCAGAGCGTCCCCCCGTCAGTCCGACATCATGATCGTGGCTGGAACTGTGACCAACAAGATGGCGCCTGCCTTGAGACAGGTGTACGACCAGATGGCCGACCCGAGATGGGTCATTTCCATGGGCTCTTGTGCCAACGGAGGCGGCTACTACCACTACTCGTACTCGGTGGTGAGAGGCTGCGACAGAATCATCCCCGTGGACGTGTACGTGCCTGGGTGCCCGCCCACGGCCGAGGCGTTGATGTACGGCGTTTTCCAGTTGCAGAAGAAGATGATGAAGACCAGACTCACGCGGTTGTGGTACAGAAAGTAAGCAGGGTACTTCCAGGCGTCATGCATGCGCCCGCTTCTCCAGAGCAGGGCCACTTCCATATTTATTCGGACCACGCGGCCAGCTGCCATAGAGCTGCCGCACCTCGCCTGCATTGAGTTGTATAGTATAAACGAAGAATGGACGTACGGAGTAGGAAAAATGGAGGGGAGTACGAGAGCGAGAAAGTGTGGAGTGATTTCTGAACGATGCGCTGGGGAGGTGCGGAAACCACGATACCGATGTCAGGGTCTTTGTAGACGCCTGGCTTTGCACCTTGGTCCGCCGGAGGTGCCAGAACGGTTTTCAGTGAAGAGAAACCTGCATTTTCCTCCTCCATTCGAGGCCCGAAATGCCTTCAAAAAGCCACGAATCTGCCACAATCACCAGGCTTACACTCTTCTGGCCCATCTCCAGACCACCCACCATTCCAGCCCAGTCCAGATCCAAAATGGCTGCGTATCACCACCCGCTTTCCTGCATAGCGCTCTCCATGAAGTCCGGCATGTAATTCTCTCTCGCCTGCATATAGCCCGATAACGTCATGTTCCGATGGCCTTCCCTCCTGCACACAACCTGCACCCCTTCTTTGGCGCAGTATGATTGGCCCGCAGCGTCTCCGTTTTGGGCCGCTCGCACCGTGGCAAACGCCCCTAGGTGCGCACCAATTCTGGGTTTTTTCGCCCCGTTGCGCCACGCCTCTTTGCCTAGGGGTCGCCCCTGTTCGCACTTTTTTGGAAATCTCCTACTCTCTTCTTTTCCTCCACTGTTACCAAAATGGCCAGAACTAAACAGACCGCCAGAAAGTCCACCGGTGGAAAGGCCCCCAGAAAGCAGCTCGCCTCCAAGGCCGCCAGAAAGTCCGCCCCCGTCTCCGGAGGCGTCAAGAAGCCCCACAGATACAAGCCCGGTACTGTGGCGTTGAGAGAAATCAGAAGGTTCCAGAAGTCCACCGAGCTCTTGATCAGAAAGTTGCCCTTCCAGAGATTGGTCAGAGAGATTGCCCAGGACTTCAAGTCGGACTTGAGATTCCAGTCTTCTGCTATTGGTGCGTTGCAGGAAGCCGTGGAGGCGTACTTGGTGTCGTTGTTCGAGGACACCAACTTGTGTGCCATCCACGCCAAGAGAGTCACCATCCAGAAGAAGGACATCCAGTTGGCCAGAAGATTGAGAGGCGAGAGATCCTAGAGGTCCAGCTGCCGTTTTGTTTCTTGGGCTTGGTTTTTATAGCGGCGCTGCCGGGTTATTGTTTCGCTGTGTATGTGTGTTAGTACATGGTTTATGAGAGGTCGATGTAGTGGGAGCAAGAGAGGTGCTGTGGAGGGAGCAAGAGAGGTCGATGTAGTGGGAGCAAGAGAGGTGCTGTGGAGGGAAGAAGAGAGGTGCTGTGGAGGGAACAAGGAGGTGCTGTGATGCGGAGGGGGCACGCTGTTGTGTGTTGTAGCTTCCTGGCTCTGGTGCTGGTGAAGTGTAAAGGGCATTTTTTTGAGTGGACGGCCCTGCTTGCTGCCACATTCAGTTCGTGCTTACTGCTGAAGTGTTCGCCTCGTGTCCGTTCATCCCGAGGGCAGCTGTGTCAATATATGTATGCTTACGGTGTGTTTATGTACGGAGAGGTGGTTCAGTCTATAGGCACACTTAAGAAACAGCAACCTCCCTCAAGTGCACCAGCGGGACGCTCGCAGAAAAGGTGACTTTGTAGGCACTTCAACAAGCCTATAATGTTCAGTGAGAGAACGCTGTGGGTTTGGGAACTCCCTGTCCTCACACTAGCTGCGAACACTAAGCTCTGCGAAGAACCAACGAAGTACCCACTGCAGGGTCCACACTCCCTCTACATACCAAACATAGATCGAGCAGCCTGTAGGCTAAAAGCAGTGTCTACATCTGTCACGCCCTTCAGGTCTGGCACTAACCCCGTAGTTTCCCCGTGAGAGGAGGAAGCCTACTCGGGCACCAATAAGGACAAATTTCTCCGTAACACATATAAACACTTGTTAAGACTTACCACGCACACCACCCGCAGCATCTCGTTCTGGAAACAGCCTCCTCTACACCGACCAGAAAAATCATATTAAAATTCACAGGGCTTTTGATGGACAAAAAGCATCAGTCTATACAAACGAGTGAGGAACAGGAAACAAGCGAACGCAAACAGAAAACGCAACGACGATTTGACACTGAAGCTGGGTGAATCAGGCCATTAGAATGCGCTCCCACAAACCGAAACCAGAACAGGGAGCTGCGTGCGCATGCAAGGAAAGAAGTGAGACTTGAATTGAAACAAAGACCCAATAACATAACTTTTCATTCGGATGGGTAAACCAGAGCGATGGACAATGCAAATTGGTCTTCTTTACATGTAGTGAAATGGCAACAGGAAACAGGAAAAACTGGGTGAAAGAAAGCATTCGAAGGAATGACTACCCACCAAAAAAGGTGTCTTTGAACACCAAGTGAGGTACTGGATTCAAAGACAAAAGCGATAATCAGCGGAGAAGGGATCTCAAAGGAACCGGCTTGGAGGAGCACATTGGATCAAAAGAGGAATTAGTGTCCGATCTAGCGCCCATAGGCACCATATCATCATTTAAGGAAAGCCGCTAGTGTCCCGGCTCAGACTGCTCCAAGTGCCTGCCCTCCTCTTTGGGCGACTTGGGAGGAGACGGGTTCTGGGGTTCTGGTAGAACAACAGGGCCTCCTCCGTACATGAATTCCTGTGGAGGAGGCGGCATCTGGCCCATGAATTGGTGGTAATTGTGCATAGGGTAGCCTGCGTTGTAGATGGGGGCCCCATACATACCATAGGCGGGCCCCGTCTTGGAAGAGTCCGCCTCGAGGGCCTCTGGGTCGCTGTCTAAACGAACATTGGCCACCGCAGAGACCAAGTCGTCCTGCTCAGAGGAAGGGAGCAGGTTTTCGTAATCTGCTCCCGCATGGGGGTGTGGGGGCACCATATAGTACGGGTTCATGCCCATTTGGGGACCGTAAGGGTCTATAGGGGCGCTAGAGGAACCGGGTTTTTTGTCTCCCTGCTCATAGTGCCCCTGTCCTTCATTTTCCTTGCCCGTAAACGGCCCGTGTGGTGGTGGAAGGTGCCCCACAGGCATAGGCACACCCATAGGTGGCCCGAAATTCTGCCCACCGAGAGGAGGGCCCTGGTAACCGCCAGCAGCGGCAGCTGCTGCTGCTGCTGCAATGGCACTGGCAGGGTCCATTCCCATAGATAAGGCAGCTGCTGCCTGGAGCTGCGCAGCCTGGGCGACCTGGTGTTGTTGCTGCTGAAACTTTTTATTGGAGGCGGAAACCTTTCCCCAACTCAAACGAATGCCATTACCGCCAATGATGAAGCCCTGCATCGCAGCAATGGCCTCCTCAGCCTCTTCTCTGGTGGAGTACTTGATGAAAGCGCAGTTCTTTCCGGGCGGTATTTTCACCTGGTGGATGAGACCAAAGGGCTTGAAAAGCGTGAAGAGCGTCAGTTCCGTAACCTCCAGCAGCAAGCCACCCACGAAAACAGTCGTATTGGTGGGATCTGTAAAGGGAAGGCCCTGGCCCTGAGACTGGCCAGGCAGCTGCTGAAAGCCTTCTAAGGGTCCTCTTTCGCCTGTTTGAGAATGGGGCCGGCCCATATCAACTGTACGAGGCCCGTGAACAGGGGGGTAAAATCCAAAGGGCAGGCTGTTCATGTTAGGCGGCGGAGGCATGAAAAAAGGGCCGTCCTGGGGGGCCTGGTCGGCGAAAAAGGGCTGTTCGCGGCGCATTCCAGGTCCCTTGTTATCATTTGCAGCATTTCTAGGCGTAGCAAGGGCCACTCTAAGAGGCCTTCCTCCGAACCAGGCGCCATTCATGTCAGTAAGAGCCCTCTGACGCTCCAGCTCGTCGGTAAAACGAACAAACCCAAAACACCGCAGCTTTCCAGAAACTGGGTCTGTCATCACACGGACCGTTTTGATGGAGGTGGGGAAAGACTTCTGGAAGAACGCTAGCAAGTGCGCCTCGGTCGTCAGCGCCAGCAAATCGCCCACGAACAACGAGAACTCGGGCGTCTGTACTATGGGAGCACTGAGGGTGGCGCCCAGCGCCCAATTGAGCCGGAAATACTTTTTCTGGTTGTCCGGGTTTTTGGGAAACAGCTGCTGCAGAGGAATGGCAATATCCGGAAGTAACTGGCCGTTCAACAGGAGCGCGTGCTGGGCGTCATCAAAAGAGGCGAATTCTACGAAGCAGTATCCCGAATGGCTGATTCCCGCGAACGTCGGGTCCGGTTTGGCGCTTTTGCGTTTGATCACCTTCACCGTAACCTGTTTCTGTAAGATCTGCCACCAAAGGTCCGCAATCGCAGCCTCGTCAAGCCACGGGTCCAAATCGCCCATCCACAACGTTCTGGGCGTGTCCACGTGGCCCGAATGGGCGCCTGACTCGGCCTCGGCTGCTGCGCTCAGTTGCTGGGTCAGAATAGGTGGGTTGGGGACGGTGAACCCCAGCAACATCTCCTGCTCGTGCTGGTGCTGGTGGCTGGCGGTGTTGGAGGTTGCGGAGGCCAGAAGAAACGGCACGAAGCTGGGCCGGGCTTCAGCACCCCCATGGGGACTGTTTACGTAAGACATGGTGTGGTGGTGGGGAGTTATTGGGAAACAGTAGGGGGAAACACCACTTGGGCGACAATTGTGCTCTTTGAGCCCGAAAAACGGATTGGGAGGTCAACAACGGCCCAGGATACGGATCTGGGGGTCTAAATGGGCCAATTCGGAGTGCAATCCGCCTTTATGGGGATGGGCGGCTAGCTGCGTGCTTGTCGTTCAGCAACGTGAATAACGCTAGAAATAGCAGCTGAAGAGGGAAACAGCGGCGGGTGGGGCAGAGCAGAGCAGCTTGCGGTCGCAGGGTACGGCACAGACTCGGCAATGCGTCGGTGGCGGTGTTTTGGGCGGTGGTGTGGAAAAGAGCAGGGACCTTTGTGCACCGCACAAAGGCCCAATGGGGTAGGCGGGGGACGGCCCCCCAAAACGGAAAAAACGGGCGGTACACGCTATTTATCTCCTTAACTACAAAAGGGTCCGTTTACGAGAGCGAAGCGTACCTGAGGGCCGCTTGTGCGCTGCTTTACTGGCTCTGGGGGCTGGGCCCTGGCAAATGTAGGCGCAGGCCAATTCTGGGGGGATTTTCCTAGCGCGTAACCTGCGAATCGCCAGGAACAAACCGCAATCACAACCTGCAAACGACCCCCGATCTAACCTGCAAAAGGCCCGCGTTGCAACAAAATCAAAACACCATAAACAACCTCCAAATAGACGCCCAAATGACCAGCAGGCTTGTTCTGGACGCTTCTTCCTCGGCCCAGAGCTCCACGGCCGCTAATATCCGACGTTATATCCGCGAGACCGAGCTTCTGGACGGGATGGGCAATCGCAGTGCGCCCTCTACGGCCCAAACATCGCATCACGAGGCCCTCGAGGGGCACTCAATTGCTGAAAAGGACGTCTCCCAGGGTCTCTCTACCGAGATATCGGTGCAGTCTCCCGAAATTTCGAAAAATGGACCTCTACGGCCCATAACCGAGGAGTTCGAGACGCCTCCCTTTGACATCCCTGTTTTCAACACCAACAACGACAACTCGTATAAAAACAGGCTCAAGTTTCTCCCGAACGCCGACTTTCAGTTCGAAAACCACTCTTTTCCCTGCTCCACCGATTCGCCTCCGGTGTCCATTCCTAACACCTTTCGCTACAAATCGCACGCCAACGCCAAAACCAAGGCCCATATCGGCAAGCTGGATCCCGAAAACGACCACAACAATCCAGAGGATATCCTTCAGAGCATCGAGCGCGAAATTGATGACGTTCCTATCAAAACATCGACCATAAGGGAGGACCAAAAGAGCGTAAAAAAGCAGGCATCCACAGTGGAGTTTAACTCCACGCCCGAGTGGATGCCCTCAGAGCTCTCGGCCCGCTGGGCGCCACCGCCTGAGACCACGAATGCGCTTGAAGGCCTTGAATCGCCGGACTTCTCGTCCTCAGTGCGCATCACGAAACAGTCCGACTCCAAGCCTTTCGAGCTCAACTTAAACTTGTCTAGCACCAACACTATGATCCACAATTCCAAGGGAAACACTGACGGGACGCCTATGTGGAAAAAGGTGGCCAAAGAGTACGAAATGCACAAGCAGTCGCAGCCTCAACTCCGCAACATCTTTCTCTCTTCTGAGAGCCTCAAGGCCGTTGACAAGTCCGATTCTAAGCTCGAGGGTCACAACTCCATATCCTCATCATTTTCAACGCCTTTGGTTTCCATGGAAAAGGGTGCCAGTGACAAGTACATTCAGTTGACCAAGGACCAGATCGAAAATGTGCTTGAGGAGAACAGAGACAAGCCCAACAGCTACGAATTGACAGTTCCCAACCCCGAGTCGCCCTTGAAGCTCTTTGGCCACAAATACAACACCTTCACGAAGGGCAAGTTGAACGCTCTTTTGGCCAAAATGAACAACAAACAGAGCCCCGATGAAGCGGCCACCGAGCCGGAAAACATCGATACTGAGCCCATCGAAATGCCGTCGCTTCCGAAATTGAAGATTAAGAACTTCACCAGATCTGGCTCCTACACTGAAGAGCAGTTCCTTCAAAATGCTAACGATATCTTCAACAACATCCAGAAACGGGGTTTCAAGGGTAGCAACGGTTTGAATAAACCGTCCTCAGAAACCTTGACACGCAACCAGTCTCAAACAACTACCACCTCAACGCCAAGAATGGATAAAATTAAGAGCAACATCGAAGACCTTTCATCTCAGGATGAGTATTCTTCTTTCACGAGTGGATTCGACGAGAATGAAGAGGAAGGCGGTAACCACAACTCCGACCTCGAACAGCCGGAAGGTCACACCAATTTGCATGCTAATGACGATTACACATCTTTTGACAGGACTAGTTCGGTGTCCAATAAATTTGAGTCTGGAAGACGTGCCAGAGACAGCCCTAATCGTCAAAATCTTACTCGGAACGAAAGCTCCTACACGTTTGACGACTATTCTGATGGTACCAACCTCAATTCAACAGCACAGAAGGCCATTCCACTGGAAACTTCTGATCAATATGACCTTCAGGGCAGATCCTCTGGAAGTGATTTGAATGAAGTTCCGCGTCCCCGCTACGATTCACTCAATTTCAAACCTAAATCCAAACAAGGGTCTCACAAGCAGCCTATTGTTAGTCCTAATGACCAGAACCTCATATCACGAATCAATGACTTGGAGGCTGTCATTAAGAACATGAATTTCAATGCATACACCGATAATATCCATCACCTTCAGCTTGAAAACGAGCATTTGAAAGCTGAACTAGAGCAGCGGAGAACCTTTGCCCAAGAAGTGACCATTGACGATTTCACTGATGCGGATGCTTCCCATATAAGTGATTTCATCAAATGGAAGCGTGCCTCCCAGTTGAGATTACGTCCTGTCACCCCTAGCTCCACTGTCATGAAAGACAAAAGCTCTGCTACCAACAAATCTGCAGCAAAAGGGAGAGTCAAGCCGGGTGTTAATTTCCCGGAAAGCTATAATAACATGGTCCTAGACGTTAAAAACCACAAGTGGGTTGCAAACGATAAGGAGAACCAGCTACATGGAAGCTTAGATTCTATTGAAGACCTCCTCACCAACTCTGCTGAGACCGACGAAGATCCCTACCGCTCGCCCGATAACAGCATTTTGAAGTCAGCAAGATCCCCGAAGAGAAGCGAGGGTAAGTTAGAGGTCTCCTTCCATTTGCCTGCTTTGAATAGTCAAGATGAAGTGGATAACAGATCTCCGTCTTTGAGTGAGGGGGTAACCCAGGTTTCACAGCTTGATGAGCTCACCTTTTCTCAAACGAGAAAAAACTTGGTTTCCGTCATCACAAATGTAATTTCCATGGGGGGCCAAAACCAGACTTCCAACTGGAGTCATATTGGGAGCATTCATTTGGCTAACCAAGGGCTTGAAAGTGTGAAAGATCTTTTTAAGTTCCTTCCAGGACTATCGAATGTTGACCTCTCGCACAACGAGATCAAGTTTCTTGAAGGCTTGCCAACTCAAGTCTTGCAGCTCGACATTTCTCACAATTTGATTGATAGCATGTCTTCGTTCATGAAATTCAGAGATCTTCTGATCTTAAACGTGTCTTTCAACAACCTTGTGAACCTCGCAAGCTTGACCAGCAACATCCATTTGACAAAGTTGAAGGTGACTAACAACCTGTTGAAGTCGTTAGATGGAATCAGGCACTTGTCGAATTTGATTTCTCTTGATGTTTCCCAGAACCGCATCACTGGAGATGTCGACTTCAGTACTTCAGCATTGGTGAATTTACAGGATCTTAATGTCTCTGAAAACGACATAAAGCTGATTTCTGGCATCGAGAGTCTTCTGAATTTGAGAGTTTTGAATGCAAATGAAAACCAGATTCGTCACCTCTCGTGTTCTCAGAAGCACGGTCACCTCAAGAAGCTATTGGTCAGGGCCAATCGACTTCGGGAATTGAACATGAACAAGTTCCCTTATTTAAGGGTTCTTCGTATTGACGGCAATTTCGTCAAGGATGTGTCTGACTTGAAAGAGCTCAAGTATTTACAGGAGATTTCGTGCAAGTCACAAGAGAACCCGGATGTTGTGAAGAAGGTCATGCAAGTAGCCAAGGATGTACAGACGATGGACATCTCTGGTAACTCCCTTTTTAAGTTGGATAGCTTGTCCAGTGACTTGAATATTCAGCCATTCTTGAACATCAACACTTTGGTCCTTTCCGCCATGGGATTAGAAAGGCTTCCTGCGAACTTCGCCCAGATGTTCCCCAATGTTCGGGAATTGAACTTGAACTTCAACATATTGACCGATATTCTGGCATTGTCTCAGGCAGAGAATTTGAAACGGGTGTTTCTTTTGAGTAACAGCATCAATTCTATCGAGATGGTGTTGACCAGCATGAATGCGTCGAGAAGAACCTTGCGGATGTTGGACTTGAGAATCAACCCTATCAACTTGGACCACTATCCTTACGTGTTCAACCCACAAGAATTAGAGATCTCGCAGTTGGCCAAAAGGCAGTCCCCTACTGCCTTGTCTCCGATTCCTTTGGAAACCTTGGACGACATTGAGAGTTTTGCTATTCACTACACGTCCTTGAGCAAGAACCACGATGAATGGATGGAGCGGGACTCCAAATTTATCGAGAAATTAGGTGCGGAGGGAAACCCCACTCTCATCCGGGAGAGGCTCAATTACGAGACCTTACTTAGTAATTTCTTTCACCGTCTCAAGGAGTTGGACGGCAGCTTGATTACGGCGCAGAAGAGGAAGAACTTCAAAGAGTGGTTCCGGCTGGATATGGTGTAAATGTGGACCCGATCTTGCATACTACATGTGGTTGCACAAAAACGGCTGCAACCAATCTGAAATAGGAAAGTCATTCCATCCTCCAGGCAACTGCTGATCGAATGAAAAAGCATCCACTTGCTACCTAATGTCGTTGTCTACGAGAATATCGTTGCAATGGTTGCCTGATGAGCCAAGGGAGAACTCGCACACGATGGTTATCACGTCACCCAAGGGCCATTTCGTTGACATTCGTATTTTGAAGAGCTGCTACCCATGGCCACGCAAGACGCCCGATCCAGCATTCGAAGATGTGTTTGAGTGGTGTCTCTCAGGTATTGAGGAACCCATAGAAGGGACCAATCAGATCCGGTTCAACCACGATGTTAATTCGCAAGAGATCATGAGAGTCGTGAAAACAGGTCGGCCTTTGAGCGAGTGTCAATCTGCCCCGGACGTAGGCTCATTCTCTGCGATTGAAGGAAGCGAGGACCGCAAGGAGACGGGAACCATGGTTAATCCTGCTACAGGCCAGGAGACGGCATATGTGGAGATCTGGCGGTCCTTGGATGCGGCAAAGACGACGAATTCGCACAAAATACGCGAACCCAAACAGCCGCAGCCGCTTGAAACAGTCGTCCTCAAGGTGTCACTGAAGAAATATGAGGGAAAGGTAGTCAGGTACGGTAACTGGATGCAAGGCTTGTTATACGATAGTGAAAGCCCAAGCTCGCCATTGAGCATCGTGAGAAGCCAGTTTTCAGACGGAGAGTGGCAGCACCATATCGATTACGGCAATGATGTGTTCCCAGAAGCATTTCCAAGCCAAGTGGGTGATCTGGTGGCCGTTGGTGGTGTGCAATGGCAGTGTATAGAGAAGTCTTAGATCAAGCGCACGCCGCGAAATGTGCACATGTAACCGCATTGGGCAGTCGACCCGCGACTCCGAAAAAACGAAAATCTCAATTGCCATTGCGATAATCCGTAAGGAACAATCCCTTTCTGAAGACCCAAACGCTTCAAAACACTATTAGCGATGTCGGGTGAGAGCTGGTATGTATAGAAATGAGTTCGTTGGTTTTTCTGGACCTTTTTTTTAATTGCGACTAACCGCAGGTTGTTCATCTTGGCTGTTGTGGTCAATGCCATCAACTTGTTTTCGCAGGTGTTCTTCACCATCATGTACTCCGACTTGGAGTGTGACTACATCAACCCCATCGAGTTGTGCAACAAGTTGAACCCTTTCTTCATCCCCGAGGCTGGCTTGCACGGGTTCATCACTGCGTTGTTTTTGGTCAATGGCTACTGGTTCTCCTTCTTGTTGAACCTCCCCTTGGCTGCCTACAACGTCAACAAGGTGTTGAAGAAGAACCACCTCTTGGACGCCACCGAAATTTTCAGAACCTTGTCCAAGCACAAGAAGGAGTCGTTCATCAAGTTGGGTTTCCATCTCTTGATGTTCTTCTTCTACTTGTACAGAATGATCATGGCGTTGGTTTCCGACGACAAATAGACCCATAGAGGCGTCGTTCGTGGTGGGCCCGCATCGCATGCTGGGAGGCCAAGTTCATGTACTTTACGCATTTCTTTTCCTCATTCTGGGCCCATCTGCCACACTGTGACTTTCATTTCAACACATGAAGTTCCTGGAAATGCTCCTATTTATCCTACTATAGCTTCTGATCGATAATATTCTCTGCGCCTCATGCTAGCTCATCGTGGAGTCTCTGTAACTTAGTGTTGATCAACTGAAGCTTATGCAGAAGCCCCGAATGCGGGTTGACGAGCCGGCTTACCTTGTAGATGTTACTGTCGACCAATGGCGCCAACACTGCTGAGGCGACGCCATCTTTGTCGCCAATTTCACCCGAAAGCGCTTCGAAATGACTGTTTAAAGTGCCGAAGTTGTCGTACTGCTTCTTGGACTCGTTGTAGGTTGCCCTTAAGGCATTTAGCTCGTCACCCACCTTCACATGGTCGTTCCGCAAGTTGTAGATTTTGGTCCTAAGCTCGTTTTTTTGTCTCTGTATGTCGGTAATGTCCTGTGAGATGTTCTTGATACTCGCGTGGGTGTCGCTCAACTCGTCCAAATACGATAAGAGCTCCACCCTGTACCGCTCACCCACATCCGAATCTTTGGGGCTGCTTCTTCGGTTGCTGGGCGTAAAGTTGACCACCACCTGTCTAAGAACATCTAGGGTGTTGATTCGTAGTCTCCTGTCCCTTTGATGGCCATTGTAGAGCCTTTCTGTATCCACCACAAAGGGCTTTTGTCGTTCGCCCCTCTTAGACTTGTACAACGCTAGTGGCTCCTTTGCTTCACGTGGCCGCGAAGGTACGAGCCTGGCTTCAGCAGACCGCCTGGAAACGGGTTTTGCAGGGTCTTCCACGTACTTCTGGGGCCGGTCCACGGCTCTCCGAGACCTTCTGAGAACCTCCTGTTTGACCTTGGTCCGTTCCTCGCCCTTTTTGGGCCTCCCTCGTTTCCTGGGAGGCTCGGGTACTGGCGTGCTTTCCATACTCGAGGGTTCCTCATTTGGTATACTTCCAGAAGGGTCGTCAAAGGTCTCCAATTTGACTCGTTTACGGTCTGCAAGCTCCCTGCTGTAGGCCTCAGTATCCTCCTCGAGAAGATTGTCGATTTCGCCACCCTGGTCTTCGAAGCTGACGTTGGCCGAGGCCTTTCTTTTGGGCCTGGCCAGACGCGTCTCCAAGGCGGCTCGCAAGTGGGAATTTTCGTCGTCAGACTCGTTGTGAATAGCAGTTGTGTCTATGTTGTCGAGTTCGGAGGGCCTGGCACCCATCAACTGGTTCTGCGGGGTTATGTATCTGTTTTTGAGGGTCGAAAGGGTGGTTTGGGGGATCCCACTAGATTCCCCGTTAGATGGCACTTTCTGCTCCAGTCCTGTACTTTTGGGGACTTTGGTGACCTCGGCAGTATAGGGAAGGGCCCTGTCGGCGTCTAGGAGGAGGTTTTTCACCTCCTCGGCGAACTTGGAAGATGTTTTGGTGTCTCCTTCAGCGGTGATTTCAAGGGCATCTGCTTGCACTGTGCGGGAGCTGACGTTAGTAAAATGGCAAAATGGGGGCCTTTTCAACATACCCGGAGCCTCGTATGCGCAGCCTTCGGATCTGGTCTCTTGTTTCCGAGGGCATTGTTAATGTGTGCAGCGTAGATAGGCGTGTTTTGATTTTGTAGCGCGTATAGAAAGGAGAGAGGAGAATACCGATAGACTGACCTGCTACATTGGGGAAAGTCTATGGCCAAGAAAGGCTTTAGCGGTCTGTGTGAGGCCTATGGGGGGCCGTTGTGGAGGAAAACGGAGAATTTGGATTTTAGGGGTATCTTCTGTTTTTTGCAATTTGGTGCATTTTGTCAAAAGTGGGTACAATCTGAGACAAGTTTACAAAGAATCGGTTTACAACGAGAAATTTCCCATAATTGAAAATGAATAAGGAAAGATGCCGAGATCGAGACAGGTCTTGAATGCAAGAGCCCGTGTTTTTACTACTTTGGAAAGTTTGGTCTTCTTTGGAGAACGTCTTTGTGAGTGAGCGGAATACTGCAAAAAGCACCACAGAAGTTACGAGGGCCATCGTTTCAGATCTCATGTCAAAAGCAAAAACCAAAGAACAGAGAACTCACGCTGTAGAATCACCTAGAAACCGTTTCGTAGACTACCTAGAGACCATGAAGATAACAGCTCCCACTACATCCATCTCCTCCACAGGCATCGCTCATGGCACATATATCATCCCTCACCCCACACGCAAATCCCATCTTCGCCTCCCTACTTACTCTATAGCAAAACTTATATTATCATACAACCTCACTATTTATCGCATGCTGTTCAGACGCTGTCTATCAAAATAGCGCCCTCCCAACACACTTACTGCTGGGAGAAGTGCTCCAACAAGATGTTTCTCTCCTCGGAGTCGGCACCCCAGTTCTTGACAACAACACAAGAGGCACCAACAACCTTTCTGGCGTTGCCCTCTCTGTCCAACTGGCAGAGACCGGCCCACTCACCCAACAACTTGGCGTCAGAAACCTTGATCAAGGGGATCTTGACGTCAGGCTCGTTGCAGAGGGCCTCGACCAACTTGACGATGGACTCCTCGGTGACAGAGTCACACAACACAGCCAACTGGGCCTCACCTCTGGAAAGGGCCTTGGAGGCCTCTCTCAAACCTCTGGCCAAACCGTCGTGAACCAAAGAGGTTCTCAACACAACCTTCAAGGCATCCTCGATGGAGATGGAGGCGTCCTGCTCAACGGCAACTTCCTCGACAATCTGTTCCTGTTCAACGTCAGACATGGTGATAATATAGACTTCTTCGACAGGTGTATCTGCTCAGTGAAGAACAGAAGTAGTTCCGGTATGGTGCACTTTTCACTGCGGGCACCCTGGCGCACCCGAAAATTTTCCAGCCTTTTGTGTCTCTTAGGGCTGCAGCCCTAATGGACACAAATCACGTGATAGTTATGCAGGATAGTACGAATCCCAACTACCTCCACAACTACCTCCATCATCTATTACAACAAGTATATTAGGACTGAGACTAAATAGGTTTTCGTAGCAGCAACAGAGGCCCTTTCGGGCGATAAATTTACATGTGGTCAGGTCGAAACTGATCGGTGCCGTGGTGCTACAACTCCATTTCGTTGGCCCCAAATGGCTGGTGGTGGTGGTCCGCAGACGAATGGTCCTCCTCGTCACTGTCAACAATGGCGGTATCGTTGTCCAAGTTAGCTGAGTTGAGTATGGCTCCGCTAACGGCGGCAATGGGCTTATCAGAGACGTCTCCTGCACCATTAGCCTGCATGGCAGCGGCGCTGCTGTAGTCCTCGTCATCGTCCTCAAAATCGACCTCGAAGAAGTCCTCGTCCGAGCCAGTAACGCGGGAGAAGATGAGCCTGGCTTCGCTGATGACGCCATCGTAACTTATCTCCGAGGAAGGCATGTTGGAAAAGATGATGTCCTCGGAGTCTGGCAACACCTTGTTGGCCACATTATTGGCCTTGTCCGCTACCAAGTTGGACATATCATGGTTGATGTAGGTCTTCTGAACGTATCCGATCTTGCAAACTACCTCCAAACTTTCCTTGGAGGCGAAGCGCGACATGGACTCGCCAATTTTGAACGAGTTGACCAAAACAGGGGTACCCTGGGCGCTCATTACGAAGTCGGTCTCATCCAATACTTTGTCCAAGTCATTGCAAGACTCACGCAAGATCGCAGACTCCATTTTGCTGTAGGCAGCCTCCAAATCCTCCTTGGCCTTGTTCAAGTCCTGCTCGCAAGTTTGGGAGTACCAGATGGACTGGCCATTCGGACAGACGCCAGAGCCGCCATTTTGGATAATAACCTGGACGCTCTGTTCGTTCTCAGTGGGGAGCGACTTTGGTGGAAACACAACCACAACCGAAGACTCCTTAGGAGACATCCACTCTGCGCAGTCTTTCTTGACCACTGTGATGAGTCTGGTGATGTTGAACTGCTTTAAGTCCTTGGTGGCCTCTTCATAGGAAGACTGCAAAAACTTGGGCACTTGGGTGGGTGAAACAATGACCTTCTCGTTGATGCGCACCTGCGAGCCATCGTTGAACTTTGCGATTTTCTTCTCGGGGTCGAAATCCGCCAATGCTGTGTTAAGTTTATAGGTTGTTCCGGCGACGGCCGCACTGCGACAAAAGCCCTGAGAGATCTCGCCTGGGCCACCGTATTTGGAAACCATAACTGGAAAGTTGCCGTAAACATCAAAAGACACCAAAAAGCGTCTTATTTTAGCGATGGCCTCAGGGGTCTTGGTGGAGCCCTGGGCAGACAAGCCGATGGAGAAAACCAACTCGTTGATCTGGGGCGTCTCCAAGTTGAAGTGAGAGGCCAAAAAGTCCTGGATTGGCGTCTTGGAGTTCTCGTTCAAGAGCTGCTGTTTGGCGGGGTCGGTGAGGTCCTGAAGAACAAACTTCAAAAACTTCATCAAGTAGCGTTTGGTGACTAGCGAAAGCGACTGGTCAGTGAAAATGTCCTCTTTCGTGGACGATGAAATGCGCTTGTTGAAGTTGTCGTTCTCAAAGACATGGAAGTTGGAGACCAGCTGGAACTCCAAGTACTTGTAGACACGCGACTTGATCAAAAGCAGCAACAAGTCCGACTGCGCAAACATGATCTTTGCTGTCAAGTCGATGCCGTAGTCCTTGCTGGAGTAGCGGTTGGTGGTCTTTCCCCCCGGAATATAGATTTGGGCGTCCTGGAAGTGCTGGATGCGGCCCTGGTTGACCTCCAAACACCATTTCTTCAACTGCTCGATGGTCAAGGTGGATGTCAGATCGCCGTAGTAGTCCTTGTTGTCGATGTGCAACACTTCCACGCCCTGCCAGGAGAGGGCCGCAGCCAAAATGGACTCCACAAGGCCGGTGCCGAGGATGAGTATGTCACAGTGGTCCAACTTCAACAGGAGATCCTGGGGCTTTTCAAGACCCGCAAGATGGGGAATCACGGGAGGCGTGTAAGACACCGAAGGGCGTCTCTCAGCCATAGACTTGCGTCGTTCTGTCTTCTTGAAGGCAGGCATTTTGGGGAGCAGAAAAACGGGGTTCCCCGGGATCGGGACGGCTCGGGCCGGGCGGGTCGAGAAGAAGAAGGCGCCTGCTGGGGGGCGGCGACGGGTGGCCTATTTATGTGCTTTAATGGAGAGCCTAATGGTGCCAGAGGCTGGCGGCTAATTAAAAAGGCGCGTGGAGTGGAGTCACGGGCACGTGATGTGGAAGAAAAGAGCGAAAAGGGCACGTGACCTGATTCATTACGTGAACGAGCGTACTCTGGGGAAGCTGGGTCAATGTTCCATATAGCATTTGCAGTCTTCTAGAAGGCCTTGTTCTGCGCTTTCGACTCACGGCTGTCTTTTTTCCACTCCGTGCACTTTATTCCATGCTGTTACCTGAAAAACCTCCGGGCTCGCTTCTCCTCGCTTGGCAGGTGCGTGGAAAACACTGTCTCGTGATAGGTGCTGGGGATGTAGCCCTCAGTCGCATAGTGCACCTCATCCGGGCGCATGCCAAAATCACCGTTGTGGCCGGAGACGCGCCCTTGAATCCCGAAATCTCCAAACTACATGCCGAGGGCCACATCTACCGTCTTCTTGAGCGCAAATATGTGCCCTCAGACCTCCAATTGTACGAAACAGGGCCCCACCCTTTTCTGTACAGCGACCTCAAGGACTCGTCAGAACACCACGCAGAGATCCAAAATAAGGTCGACAATGAGGTTTTTGCTTGCGTAAACTGCTGCATTGACGACTACGAGCTCTCCACCCAGATCTACTACCAGGCCAAGTATTTGCGGTTGCCGGTCAATATTGCAGACAAGCCGCCCATGTGCGACTTCTATTTCGGCAGCATGTTCAACCAGGACGCGCTCCAGATCATGATCTCCACCAACGGTAAGCTGCCCCGCTTGTCCAAGTTGATCAAGGACCAGATAGCACGCCAGTTCGAGGGAAAGGACCTCAATAGGGCGGTCGACAACTTGGGCTTGATCAGAGAAAGGTTGCGCAAACTCGTGGTGGTCGATGAGGACCTTGTCAGCATCGACACCAGAATGAATTGGATCAAGAGCTTGACGGACTTCTTCGATGTGGACCAGTGGAGCCGTCTTTCTTTGACTACTGAGGCTGTCGATAAACACATCATCAGCTGCTTTCCTGGATTTCCGCCCCAAAACTACGACGATTTCACCAAGATGCTCAGCGAGTGATTCCAGCTCCCAGACCACCGCCAATGGCTGCGAAAGAGGTGCTGCACCCGCTTGTATAGAACACCCGTAAACCGGCATAAACCCGTACACCAGCTTATATGGGGTCTTTTGCACCCTACTAGAATATACCCAAAGGAGCCTGTTTCGCCATTTTCACCTATAAATCCTCGTGGACGAAAAGCTTGTTGCCGCCACCACCCACGTAGTCGCCCACAATATGGCCGTCGCCCTTCAACTGGTACTGGTAGCTCATTAGGCCTTCCAAGCCCACAGGACCCCTGGCGTGGATTTTGTTGGTGCTAATGCCCACCTCGGTACCAAAACCGTAGCGGAAGCCATCGGCAAAACGGGTGGAGGCGTTCCAGTAGACTCCAGCCGAGTCTATGCCCTTCAAAAACGCATCAGCGGTTTCCTTGTTTTCGGTGATGATGGATTCCGTGTGTTTGGAGGAGTGCTCGTTGATGTGTTCAATGGCAACAGCGGCGGAGGCTACCGAAGTGACGGAAATGTCAAGTGACAAGTACTCCTTGTCGAAGGAGTCAGAAACAGCGTCCTTGATAAAGGTCTCGTCCAAGCCGCTGTTGGCGAGGGTTTTCCTGATTTCGGGCGTCACATGGGCGGTTACCCCAGCTTTGATAAGGGCACCCACGATTTTCGCCACAACAGCAGGTTGAGAGGCCCACAGCTCGTGGATCAAGAGCTGTTCTGCGGCATTGCATCCGGCGGGGTAGTTTGTCTTCGAGTCCACCAAAATGCGCACACCCTTTTCGATGTCGGCGTCCTTGTCGAAGTAGACGGAGCAGATGCCGTCTGCGTGGCCCAAAACGGGGATCTTGGTGTTCTGTTTGATGCTGCGCACCAACTCGTTGGAGCCCCTGGGGATGACCAAGTCGATGTAGCGGTCCTGGGAGAGGAGATTTCCCACGTCCTCGCGCGACTGGATGAGCTGGATGGCCAGTCTGGGCACATCGGTCTCGGACTCCAAGACCTGGTTGATGATATCACTCATGGCCTTGAAGGTCTGGTACAGCTCCTTCCCGCCCTTCAAGATGGCAGAGTTTCCGGACTTCACAGCCAAAGCGGTGATGTTGGCGATGACCTCGGGTCTGCTCTCGAAAATGATCAAAAGCACGCCGATGGGCGCCGTCACCCTGTACAAATTCAAGCCCTCGTCGAGCTTCTTAGCGAGGGTGGTTTTACCCACCGGGTCCTCCAAATTGGCCACGTCGAGGATTCCCTGGAGCATGGAATCGAACTTGCCGGAGTTGGACAAGTCGAGCCTCTTGATGAGGGACGCAGCAAGATGGGCGTCAGAAGCGTTTTTCATGTCGATCTGGTTGGCCCGCAAGATGGCCTCTTTCTGCGCACGCAAGCCGTCGTGGACGGCCGTGAGGGCGGCGGACCGCTGTGCGTTGGAGAGCGTCTTGAGCCGCGAGAACGCTGCGCTGGCGTCACGTGCTATTTGTTCCGCCATGGTGGGCTGGGAGAGGTGTGGAGGAGGTTAGTCATAGTTGCTGCGAAAGTAGCTGTGCGTGTATGCAGGAGTGAGAGAAGTGGGTCGGGCGAGGGTGCAAAAGAAGGCTGAAAGGAGGGCCGAAAAGGAGGGAGGATGGGCGAAGGACGGGCTCAGGCCGGGGTTATCTCGCCTGCCCAGGAAACAAGGGCTCGCCCGCTGTTTTTGGAGCTTTTTCGAGACCGCCTCGTTTCGCTTTCTGCTGTCTTTCGCTCGACCGTGGCCTGTGATCCTATGTTAGTCCTCCCGCATTTCTCTCGCAGTTTCTCGTTTTTGCAATCTAATCTCTCCGAGCCCCGTTCCCACCTCTTCGCGTGCTTTCGCCGCAAACAGGCGTGTTTCGCGTCCATTGTGCGCTAGCGGCCGCCTGCCCATCTGCTCCTTTTTCGCAGTCACTCCGTTGCCTCTGCCCATTCTTTCTCCTTTGGCCAATCTAAACTTCACGATTCCAGCAGCCCGCCTCCTCCGCACTGCCATTCCCAAGTACTCGCACTCGTCTTCTCTCATCTCCCTCCCCGGCCCCTCGCAGCCTTCATTTCTCGGGCCCTGCGCCCGTTTCGCCCACCACGCAGTCCTCCACAGCCCGCTTACATAAGCCCCGTCTGCCAAAATGACACCTTGCATCCGTACACCAGTGATCCACCAGCTGCCACCACCCAGGCCCCGGCCATGTCCAATCCGTTCACAGACTCCAATCTCATAGACTTGGACGCGGACCACCGTCCCGGCGGGCCCAACTACGACAACGTGCGCTCCAACCCCTACCAGAATGTGGACGCGCACAACCCGTTCGTGGACAACTTCGTGATTCTGGAGGACGAGGCCTACGACGACGACACGCATCTGTACGGGCTCAGCAACCGCCAGGTGCCTCTCCTCAGCACGTCCAATGCGCCCGCCACCAAGGAAAACAACGGCTTTTTCAGCAACTTGCGAGGCACCAACAACACCAGCGAGTACGGCGGGTTGAGCACGGGACACACTGAGATCAACGACACCAGTGCCAACGACGGCACGTCCGACTTCGACATAACCCGAATCTTCGGACGGGTCAAGAACGGCTTCAAAAAGACCGACGACACCACCGCCCGGTTGGGCCCCCGCCAGATCCACGTGATGGACAGGCAGGCCAACGCGGGCTTCGGCTACTATGGTAACCACATCTCCACCACCAAGTACAACTTCGCCACGTTCTTGCCCAAGTTTCTCTTCGAGCAATTTTCCAAGTACGCCAACTTGTTCTTTCTCTTCACCTCCATCATCCAGCAGGTGCCCAACGTGTCGCCCACCAACCGCTACACCACCATCGGCACCTTGACTGTGGTGTTGCTCGTGTCGGCCATCAAGGAGATTCTGGAGGACATAAAACGTGCCAACGCCGACAAGGACTTGAACAACACCAAGGTGTATGTTTTGGACGCGGCCACCGGCGACTTTGTGTTGCGAAAGTGGATTCTGGTCAAAGTGGGCGACATCGTCAAGGTGACCAACGAGGAGCCATTTCCCGCTGATTTGATGCTCTTGAGCTCCTCGGAGCCCGAGGGCTTGTGCTACATCGAAACTGCCAACTTGGACGGAGAAACCAACTTGAAAATCAAGCAGGCCAAGACCGAGACCGCGTACTTGGTCAACCCTCGCGACCTTGTGGCCGACATGGCACGCTCAGAGATCCTTTCAGAGCAGCCCAACTCCTCCTTATACACGTACGAGGGTACTTTGAAGAACTTCGGCTCCACAGGGAAGATCCCCTTGAGTCCAGAACAGCTCTTGTTGAGGGGCGCCACCTTGAGAAACACCCAGTGGATCCACGGCGTAGTCATCTTCACGGGCCACGAGACCAAGTTGATGCGCAACGCCACGGCTACCCCCATTAAGAGAACGGACGTGGAGAGAATCATCAACCTCCAGATCATTGCTTTGTTCTCCATTTTGATTACTTTGGCGCTAATTTCTTCCATCGGAAACGTTGCCAAATTGCAGATCGACGGAAAGACCTTGGGCTACTTGTACTTAGAGGGTACCAGTCGAGCCAAGTTGTTTTTCCAGGATCTCTTGACGTACTGGATCTTGTTCTCCAATTTGGTGCCCATTTCGCTTTTCGTCACGGTAGAAATTATCAAGTACTACCAGGCGTACATGATAGGCAGTGACTTGGACATGTACTACGAGGAATCTGACACGCCTACCGGTGTAAGAACGTCTTCTTTGGTGGAAGAATTGGGTCAGATCGACTACATTTTCTCTGACAAAACGGGCACTTTGACCCGAAACATCATGGAGTTCAAGACCTGTACCATAGGAGGAAGGTGCTATATTGAGGAGATCCCCGAGGATGGTAGTCCGCAGATGATTGACGGCATAGAGGTGGGTTACCACAGCTTTGCAGATTTGCATGAGCATTTGAGGGACACTTCGCTGCAGCAGTCTGCAATCATCAACGAGTTTTTTACATTGTTGAGTACCTGTCATACGGTAATTCCTGAAACTGATGATGTTAATGGCGCCATCAAGTACCAGGCAGCTTCTCCCGATGAGGGTGCCTTGGTGCAGGGGGCGGCAGATTTGGGCTACAAGTTCATTATTCGCAGGCCCAAGAGCGTTACTATCAATAACGTTTTGAACGGAACTAATGCTGAGTACGAGTTGTTGAACATCTGCGAGTTTAACTCCACTAGGAAAAGAATGTCAGCCATTTTTCGGTGCCCAGATGGAGCCATTCGGCTCTTCATCAAGGGTGCTGATACGGTTATTCTCGAGCGCTTATCAAAGTCGGAGCCCCAGCCTTTTGTGGACTCCACCTTGCGGCATTTGGAGGATTTTGCAGCCGAGGGTTTGAGAACCTTGTGTATTGCGTCCAGGATAGTTGGTGAGCAGGAGTACTCTGCCTGGTCCACCAAGTACTACGAGGCCTCCACCTCTATGGAAGACAGAAGCGACAAGTTGGATGAGGTGGCAGAGTTGATTGAGACGGACTTGTTCCTCTTGGGCGCTACTGCTATTGAGGATAAGCTCCAGGACGGTGTTCCTGAGACCATCCACACGCTCCAGAATGCCGGTATCAAGGTGTGGGTTTTGACGGGAGACAGGCAGGAGACCGCAATCAATATCGGCATGTCGTGCAAGTTGTTGAGCGAAGACATGAACTTGTTGATCATCAACGAAGAGACCAAAAAAGACACCAAAATGAACCTCCAGGAGAAGCTCGCGGCCATCCACGAACACCAGAACGATATGGAAGATGGTGCCTTAGATTCTTCTCTTGCCTTGATTATTGACGGCCACTCGTTGGCCTTCGCCTTGGAACCTGAGTTGGAGGACCTATTCATCCAACTTGGAACGCGATGCAAGGCGGTCATCTGTTGCCGTGTTTCGCCGTTGCAGAAGGCTTTAGTTGTGAAAATGGTCAAGAGAAAGAAGAAAGGCTCATTATTGTTGGCCATAGGCGACGGAGCCAACGATGTTTCCATGATCCAGGCTGCGCATGTGGGAGTGGGAATAAGCGGAATGGAGGGCATGCAAGCAGCCCGCAGTGCAGACGTCTCCATCGGCCAGTTCAAGTACTTGAAGAAGTTGTTGTTGGTGCACGGGGCGTGGTCGTACCAGCGCATTTCCAACGCCATCTTGTACTCGTTCTACAAAAATATTGCGCTCTACATGACGCAGTTCTGGTTCGTGTTCACAAACGCGTTTTCGGGCCAGTCGCTTATCGAGTCGTGGACCTTGACCTTATACAACGTGCTTTTCACGGTGTTTCCGCCTTTCGTGATGGGCGTTTTCGACCAGTTTGTCAGCGCCCGCTTGTTGGACCGCTACCCGCAGTTGTACCAGCTCGGTCAGCAACGCAAGTTCTTCAACATGTACATCTTCTGGAGCTGGATCGTCAATGGTTTCTTCCACTCGGCGGTCATCTTCTTGTGCTCCTACTTCATCTACTATAACGGCGACAACCTCGCATCCGGCTTGGTGGTCAACCACTGGGCGTGGGGAACCACCATCTACACCACGTGTACGTTGACAGCGCTTGGAAAGGCGTCCTTACTGGTGACGTTGTGGACTAAGTTCACGTTGCTTGCGATTCCCGGGTCGTTCCTCTTATGGCTTCTTTGGCTTCCTGCCTACGCCACCATTGCGCCAATGATAAACGTATCGCAAGAGTATAGGGGCGTTTTGAATGCCACCTACCCCTCCATCACGTTCTGGGCGCACGTTTTCGGCATCGCGGTGTTGTGTCTCCTGAGAGACTTGGCGTGGAAGTTCTTCAAGAGAAGCTACAGTCCTGAGAGCTACCACTACGTACAGGAGATCCAGAAGTACAACATCCAGGACTATAGACCGCGCATGGAACAGTTCCAGAAGGCTATAAGGAAGGTCAGACAGGTGCAGCGGATCAAGAAACAGCGTGGTTTTGCCTTCTCGCAGGTGGAGAACCAGGACCAGGAGAAGATCGTGCGGTTGTACGATACCACGAAAAAGAGGGGTGCCTTTGGCGAGCTTTCCGAGGGACACTAGTGTGGAGAGTTTAAAGAGTGAAGGCGCGAAAATGCGTGTACAATGATATAGCATTACATTAGGAGAGACCTCTGTAGGTTGAGATGTGTGGGGCTTAGGGATACGTTTAGATAATCACCGCATTTATGTGGTCAGCACGACTTTTCAAATTTTTACCTCTCTTTTTGAGACTCCAGATCAACAGATTCCACCAAAAGAGCCCAAATGAGCGACAGCGCAAACGTTCCGAGCGCTCTCGGGGTGGAAAAGGCGCCTTCTGGGGCCAATAAAGCCGAGGGGCCAACCCCGCTTTCGAACAAGGAATTGAAGGAGTTGAAAAAGAAGGAAAAGGCCGCTAAGAGAGCAGCCCAAAAGGAGGCCATAGGAATCTCGCCAGAGGAGCAGGAGAAGCTCGCACAGCAGAAAATGGAAAAGAAGAAGCAGCAGGCTACCAACACCAATTTGAAAAAGCAGCTTAACTCATCTTTGATCAAGGACGAGGGCACGCGAAAGAAGGTGCCCACTCTTTTCAGCCACTTGGAAACAAGGGAGCAGCGAAACGCGGCCAGTCCCTCCATTTCACACATTGTGCATCCTGCCATATTATCTTTGACGTTGCGGTACTCCACGTACAAAATTGTGGGTTCCACGGCCAGACTAAGGAGCATGTTGGAGGTGTTCAAGGTGGTGATAGCGGATTACGAGACGCCCGCAAACACCACGTTGACGCGGCATTTGACAGGCCACTTATCGCACCAGATCGAGTACTTGAAGACAGGGCGGCCGTTGTCGTTGTCGATGGGAAATGCCATCCGCTGGTTGAAGCAGGAGATCTCGCACATCTCCATAGACACGACCGAGAAGCAGGCCAAGGAGACGCTCATCGAGAAGATCAACGAGTTCATCAACGAGAAAATCGAGCTTTCTGATCAGCTCATCATCGAGAATGCCGCCAAGCATATCACCACGGGGTCCACCATCTTGACGTATGGCCATTCGCACGTCCTCGAGAAGTTGTTCCAGCACTGTGCGGTTGAGCAGAAGAAGCGATTTAGCTTAATCATCGTGGACCTGCGGCCCTTGTTCGAGGGAAAGAAGCTCTTGAACAATTTAGTGGCTACCTCGTACGATCCTGAGGGCCCCGCTGGAACCGATTCTGAGGTCGAACAAGTCAGAAGAGGCCAAAGAAGCAGACACATCACACACGATCTCGTCAAGATCAACTATGTGTTGGTTAACCTGCTCTCGCTGACTCTTTTGGAGGACGTGGACTGTGTGTTTTTGGGGGCGCATGCCATGTTATCTAATGGCCATCTCTATGCCAGGGTTGGCACCGGTCTCATAGCCATGATGTGCCACACCAGAAACATTCCGGTTTTGACATGTTGCGAGTCCATCAAGTTTTCTGACAGAGTGCAGTTGGACTCGGTGACCACCAACGAGTTGGCAGATTCCGAGGACTTGGTGCACAACATCCACTCCAAGAACGCCACTCTCAAGAAATCGCCTGCGTTAGAGCAGTTCATCAGACAGTGCGAAGAGGAAGCCAAAAACGAGACCAAAAACACCAAGCAGCAGTCCAAGACGCCCAAGGAGCCCGTGGAGGAGCCGCTTGATGCCGGATCTCCGCTCAAAGACTGGCATTCGCTCGACCACTTGAACATACTAAACATCATGTATGACTTGACGCCTCCGGAGTATATCAAGAAGGTTGTAACGGAGCTCGGGTCGTTGCCACCGTCGTCGGTGCCGGTGATTTTGCGTGAGTATAAGAATACGTAAGGAGAGGATTTAGTATAGATAAGAGACATATAAGAGAGGCGTACGCGGGTTTATGGGGTGTAGAGAGGCATTGGTGGGTCTATAGATGAGGGGATTAGAAAGGGTTGTTTTATATGGTGTTATTAAGCTGTCTTAGTTATTGTAAGAATACGGGGATACACACAATTTCGCAGGAATCAAACTAAGTTGAACATTTTCAATGGAAAGTCTCACCATTTCAAGAACGACATCGAATGCTAGAGTATTGGAGCAAAAGTCAGAAAAGTGTGGAATCAGCAGTTCGTTCCTCATCTCGTAGGCATCATAGCAGAGTTTGGACCAATTCAAGGGGTTCTTGATAAATCACTTTTGGGCCCCCAATTGCACCTCTTGAGTTCGTAGTCCATTAGCAACAGCGGTAAATATTCCTGTAAGAAGCACCTCTCAAAGAAACAAGAACGATGCTACAAAGAGGTGACACTCAGTTGAACTATATACAAAAAAGGGAGAAAGTGCCACTTCCCACACTATCCGAGTGGTATCGCCTATAGAAAGCCACTGGGTATTCCAAACCCAAACATAGGTCCCCAAATCTGTTATCTCTTGACCATAGTTAAGGTCTTGCTTCCATTCGAGCCAACTCCTTCTCCATTTAAAGGAAAGTCACTCATTGAGTCTCTTATTTGTTCCTCTGGGAGTATCGCATTCATCGCTATTTGCAATAAATTGTACGCGATTTTGGCCCGTTTTGCCACTTCGAAATCCCATAAAAGGCCCCAAATCTCCACAAATTTGCCACCCTCAATATCCAAATTGCTTGAATACTCATAAAAGAGGCCATAATACTCCCTAAAACCACCACCTAATGGCAGAAAACGAATTGGCCTTGATCAACAAGGTGGAGCTCCGCATAGCGTTGGCTGCAGATGACGCCCAGTTTGAACAGGCATTGGGACTCTACTTGGCACCTTTGCTTCTCAAGCTAGCCAGCCCCTTCCCTGAGGCCCGAAAAGCAGTGCTTAACATAGTGCACTACTTGATTCCCAGATTTACTGCTGCCAGGGAAATCAAACTCCCTATAATGGCCCTATTGGACCAGGTAAAAAGCCCCAAGATACCCCACGACGCCAACCCCTCCACCGTAAGACTTTATTCGCTTCTTTTCGTTTCCAGAGTCATCGACAGACTTTCAGATGCAGAAAAGCGCTTGTTGGTCCCCAAGGTCATCGAGAACATATCCAAGTACCCCTCCAGTGTCTCCGCCCGCTTGTTCAACATTTTGACGAAGCTCTTGGCATCATGGAAGGCGCCTTCGAAGGACTCAGCCGATTACCAGCAGATGAGTACCTTTCTAACCTTTGATAGAAACCCTGATGACGAGCGGTTTCTTGCAATCAACATCTCCAAGTTCTTAATGTTGCAGCCTAACGGCACCCCGAACCCCGTACAGTCGCCTGGCTTGAGCGTTGCAGATTCGGCATTTTTCACCCACGATGCTGGTGTTTCCTATAAAACTGCTCAGGAGATTTTTGTGGTCAAACAGCAGCTACTCGAGTTCTTGAAGACTGGCTTTCGTGACTCTAACTTGGTCCTTCCGTTGATCATCGCCTCCGTGGATCCCTCTTCCGCAATTAAGGATGATAGTGAGATGTTGTTGAAGAAATTGGCGGTTGACATCGAGGACTCCGTTTTGGTTCGGACCTTAGTTTCCCTCTTTGTGGGCTCCAACGACGGCTCTGTTCCACCTGCAAAGTCCGTTTTACAGGAAAAGATCCTCTCTGTGCTTCTCAAAAGTAAAGAGGCTGCCAAAAACGCTGATATCGTCAAAATCACCACTTTGGGGTTGAGTTCCGATTACCCTCGTTTGAAACAGACCACTGTCCAGTTCATAAAATGGATCAGTAGCCAGGAGAATACTGAAGGCCATGCTGCAATCAAAATCATCAAGGAATTCAACGTATCCATGGTGAAACAGCTCAAGGAAAGCTTGTTGAGCGAAGGATGGCCTCAAATGGATAACGCGGTTGTTAAAAACTACAGTTCTAGCGTGAGCCAAAGGGCCCTTCAGTATGAGGCTCTCGGGAACATTCTCAGGGCTAACCCCGAGTTGTTCACGGCAGATTTCAAGCTCATTGAGTTTCTCTTTGACTCTTTAGAAGGCGAAAGCGTTGATTTGAGACCTACTATCCAGGAGGTCTTATCTGCTTTAACGGTGCATCTTCCCAAATTGACCGTCGAAGCGGCTGCAATTTTGAAATTTATCGCCACGAAGTACTTGATTGGTAACAATATAGACACCAATGCTAACTGGCATTCGTGCCGCTACGTGGCTATAAAGTATGTGAAGTGTGCGTTCCCCTTTTCTGACCCCGAGGCGCGGTTCTTGTGCATCTTAGGCACTTCCAAGCAGAACAGAGCCGACACCATAGAGGAGGCCGTCAAAGGTTTGCATCCCCATTGGAACAGCATTTTGCAGGCCTCCAATGTGTTGGATTTTAGGTCTACTACTGAGCTTTTGGGAGGTGGAACTAAGACCCAATTTCCCTCTTTTTCCAACATGGTGGCAGTCTTGGCTTCTGGAGTTCAGGAGAATCTTGGCACAACGGATGCCTCTATCTTCAAGTGCTTATCGCGTGGCATAGAGTTTACCCTCCAAACTTTGGTTATGCAAGCCATCCAGGGAAAGACTACGGTGATTGTTGCGGACGAGGAGTGGCTGGTGAGGCTAGAAAAGGCCCTCGAAGTGGATAAAGAGGTGCAGAGCCTTTTGATCTCCGAGATCAACAAAGTTGCTAACGAAGATGTGGATATGAATGGCGACGGTATCTCTTCATATTCCAACTCCCTTCGGCAATTCCTCTCTGTGATTTTTGACTCTTTCATTGGCCAGTATTCTGACGGGGCCAGAATTGCATCTGATATCACCTTTGGCTCTACGTTGGTCAGGTTGCTTTCGTTGAGTCCTCCTTCGATAATCGCTTCTTTTTCGCTGAAAGTAGAGCCTCTTTTGGACTTGCTTGACAGTAAGCTTTTGAGTGGCGCCGCGTCCTCTCAAGTGTGTCAGTCTGTTGGGATCATTGCCAGTCACCCCAACTCAAATGATGAGCAAGTCTGGCAGCTTTTGGAGAAATTGGTTGGTGAAGAGACGCCCTCTCACTTATTGAAGGGACGGCTTCTCGCGTCTGCGTTCTTGATTTCGCATTTGGCTTTAAGAAAGCGAATCAGTACCATTCGGCCGGAAACGCTCAAGAAGTATGTGGAGCTGCTTCTCACATCTATTAAGGATTCGCGTACCTACCACTTTTCCTTACAGGCAGTCTCGCAATTGGCAATTTTTGGCACCTTAGGGCCCATTATTAGAATTTATGAAGGGGCAAAAGAGCACGCTAGGGAGATCCTTCAGGCCATTGAACCCCATGTGAAGAAACTTGATGAGCCCTCAGTCATTGCATATGCTCATTTATCATTGGTTTTCGACGAGAAAACACCTTCTGAGGGCATGAACGAGTTCGAAAAGGTGATCTACGACACACACACCTCTAAACAGATAGAATACATTTTCAGCAGTGGTGAGGCCCTTCTGATCGTCGGTGGAGGCTGGGAATCGGGCGTCCTTCAAAGAAGCAGAGATATACAGGGAGAGACAGTTGATTATATTCCCTCCAACACCGCCAGGATACCCTTTATTCTCGAAACAGTTTTGGAATCTTGTGCGAACACAAAGCCCTCCTTAAGAAAGGCCGGCTGCATCTGGTTGTTGTCTTTGGTGCTGTATTTGGGCCATCTCAACGAGATCAAGGAGAAGGCTGCTGCTATCCATGTTACGTTTATGAGGTTTTTGGCAGATAGGGACGAGTTGATTCAGGAATCTGCTTCGCGTGGTTTGAGCATCGTCTATGAAATGGGTGACTACGACTTGAAGGATACGCTTGTTCGCGGGTTATTAAAATCATTCACAGATTCAAATGCCTCATCAGCATTGGCTGCTGGCTCAGTTGATCTCGAAACCCAGCTTTTCGAGCCCGACTTATTGAAAACCAATGACGGTTCTGTGTCTACATACAAGGACGTGTTGAACTTGGCCTCTGACGTCGGTGACCCCAGTTTAGTGTACAAGTTTATGTCTTTGGCCAAGTCCTCGGCGTTGTGGTCTTCCAGAAAGGGCATGGCCTTTGGATTAGGCTCTATTTTGTCGAAATCAAGTCTCGACGAAATGTTGTCCACGAATAAGAATTTGAGCGACAGACTTATTCCGAAGTTGTATCGCTACAAATTCGACCCCAGCTCGTCTGTTTCCAAGTCCATGAACGATATCTGGAATGCTTTGATAAAGGATACTCCTAAGACAGTAAAGGATAACTTTGAGCCCATTTTGAAGGAACTCTTGCGCAGCATGGGGAACAAGGAGTGGAGAACCAGAGAGGCCAGCACCGCCGCTTTGAACGACTTGTTGCAGTCAGTGCCATTATCGTTTTACGAGGAAAAGTTGGAGGATATTTGGAATATGAGTTTCCGCGCCATGGATGATATTAAAGAGAGTGTTCGTAAAGAGGGCGTCAAACTCACGAAGGCCTTGGCAACCACGCTTACGAGAACTGCAGATGTCAAGAATGGGAACGTGACTACCGAGAAGGCCAGTGAAGTTTTGGGGAAATTGGTCCCGTTTTTGTTAGGCTCTAAGGGCTTGCTTAGCGATGCAGAGGAAATCAAGTCGTTTGCTCTCGAAACCATATTGAAGTTGTGCAAAATCGGTGGGCTGGCTATTGTACCTTTTATTCCTGTCCTATTGGACAATTTTATCAGCATGATGTCGACGTTGGAACCAGAAGTGGTCAATTACTTGGTTCTCAACGCCGATAAGTACAACTTAAAGAACAGCGATATCGACGCCAAAAGACTCCAGAGTTTGGGCCACTCGCCCATGATGGATGCAATCGAAAAGCTCCTCGACATCATTGACGAGTCTTTGATGCCTGAAACCGTCAAAGTGTTGCAGTCCTCGATTAAAAAGTCCGTGGGGTTGCCTTCAAAGGTGTGCGGCAGCAGAGTTCTCGTTAGCTTGGTGGTCAAGCACTACGATATTTCGAAACCGTACGGAGACAAGTTGTTAAAGATTGCCATCACTCAGATTGGCGATAAAAACGATACTATTGCCTCATCATATGCGACTGCAGCAGGTTACTTGTGCCGCATCTCTTCTTTGGATTCTGTTATTGCCTACTCGAAACACATCAACGATCTCTATTTTAATTCTGAGGATGAGAGAAATAGGGAATTGGCCGCCACCGCTAGCGAAAGCGTCAGCAAATATTGCGGAGGAGATAACTTCGAGAGGGTGGCTTCTGCATTCTTGCCTTTGGCTTACCTTGGAAAACACGATTCCGTGAAGTCCGTGAGGGTTATATTTGAGCGCGAATGGATAGAAAATGCAAGTGGAACTAGCGCTGTCAAGCTCTATTTGCAGGAGATTTGCACTTTTGCTGAGATCCACCTTCTCTCGAACCAGTACCTGGTCAGACAAACGATAGCTAAGTCAATTGCTGATTTGTGCAACGTCCTTGATTCAGCTCCTCCTGCAATTACAGAAAAGTTGTTTATGATCTTGATAGAAGCATGCAAGGGCAAATCGTGGTTGGGAAAGGAGCACATATTCCAGGCGCTTGTTTCATTTGCCATCAAATCTGAGTCATTTTTGGCTGCAAACACTGGCCTAGTCGAGAAATTGAATAAGGTGGTTTTGACGGAGGCCAAGAGGCGCAATGTGGACTATCAGAAGCACGCGATTAAGCTATCAGGAAAGTACGTCAACAAGTTTTACGACGAAGAGTTGATGGAGGCATATATCGATATCATGACAAACTCCATTCTCAGCGACGGCTACTACGATGACGAATTGGACGACGACAATATGGATGATGTGAGAGACTCCAAGAATACCAGCATCCACAGATCCAACCAGCTTAATATTAAGGTGGAGGAGGAGAGGTTGTCCTTCATTAAGAACATGTTCGAGACCTTAAACCTTGCTTCTACCGAAGTTGAAACCAACCAGATAGAGTTGTTGGAGGCCAGCTTGAATGGCATAGTGAATTACTTTGGTTTCATCAAATTTGAAAAATCGTGGAGAAGCAAGGTTGAATTGAGCGCGTGCTTTAAGACTTTGTTCAGCAAATTGCAGGAAGCAAAGAACTTGTCGTTTTTGACCAAGGGCCAGATAGACTTGATTCTTCGTATCTGGAACTTGATGTTTAAAGACCACCTCAATTTGAACAACATTGAAAGAGTCAAGACCGAAACAATCAGAAATGCAAAACCATTAATTGCGTTGCTCGAAAAGTTGCGTTATGATAATGAGGTTGCTTCCATCAAGAATCAGTTGGCTGAGTTTGGGGCTATTGAACCATCCACCATCGTGAAAAACGAATTACAAGTCGTCATACAAAGTTAGCACTACAAAAAGAGATAACAGGACTAAAATTTTATTTATACGTAGATAAACATCAACCTTTTGCGAGATAAATTTTGCCACTGTCGAAATTAGTTACCACCTCTCAATCTAAGAACCAAGTGAAGGGTGGACTCCTTCTGGATGTTGTAGTCAGAGAGGGTTCTGCCGTCCTCCAACTGCTTACCAGCGAAGATCAATCTCTGCTGGTCAGGAGGAATGCCCTCCTTGTCCTGGATCTTGGACTTGACGTTGTCAATGGTGTCCGAGGACTCGACCTCCAAGGTAATGGTCTTACCAGTCAAAGTCTTGACGAAGATCTGCATACCACCTCTCAATCTAAGAACCAAGTGAAGGGTGGACTCCTTCTGGATGTTGTAGTCAGAGAGGGTTCTGCCGTCCTCCAACTGCTTACCAGCGAAGATCAATCTCTGCTGGTCAGGAGGAATGCCCTCCTTGTCCTGGATCTTGGACTTGACGTTGTCAATGGTGTCCGAGGACTCAACCTCGAGGGTGATGGTCTTTCCGGTAAGGGTCTTCACAAAGATCTGCATTGTAAAACAATAATAAATGTGTGTATGTTATATATTACACCAGAGTATTTGGGTGGCGACAGCCCCTTATATATCCACAGATAAGGGGCTGGTCCGGTCACGTGTGCGCCACAAAAATCACGCAAAGGCGGAAAAAAGCAATTTCGGCTGGCGACACTTGCCCCTAACAGCAACCGGAAGTCGCATTTCCGGGCGTGTGGTGGGGGAAAAGAAACGCAACATTGCAACGTCGTATCGAGCTACTGTAAACAAGCCAGACGAATTACGAAAACATGAGAACAAACACCTGCATTGGCCTACCCCTATGCGCGGAATAGGCGTCAGCGGTCACTCATCTGCCCTTGTGAGTTGAGCAAGCGATAACGCGTATGCACATCTTCTCCCCTGTTTTTGCAATGCTTCGAGCCTAGTCAGTCGAGAGTACTCGGCGATATGTGCATAGTGGGCTTAGTGTCCCACGAACGGGTTGTTTCGGTACTTTGCATCGCTGGTGCCGACCATGAAGGGGTTGTTCTGGGCCCCTTTGGAAAGATGCGGGAGGCTGGTAGTGCGATTTACTTTTATGGTACTGTTCTCGTCGGTGACTGTCTTGAAATTGGGTGCAAAATGAGACACTGTCCTGGGTAGGCCCAGGCTAGGCGAACCTACCCAGGACTGGAAATCGGCCTTTTCAGACGTGGTGGACTTTTTCGAGGGAAACCGCTTGCTTGCAGACGAGTCCCCTGTTTTCTCGCTTTCTAGTGTGTGCTTTTGCAACCTTCCAGATGGCACATGAGGGTGTTTCACGCCCGGAGAGGCCATTTCCAAACGCATCTTCTCTATGTGCTCTTGGAGCTGCTGAAGAGTAAAACAGTCCTCGCAGTAGCCCACTATGGCCGCAGCCTTGTGGCGCACTGATTTGCGGTGCTGTATTCCCAAGGGCGCGTTTTTTAAGGGTCTGATAAGGGCATTGTAGTGGTTTCTCACCCATTCGAGAAAATGCCCGGAACCGAATTGTAAGAGATAGAGGATCACCGTCAAAGTCTTGGAAACCACAAGTTGGTCTTTTTCGCTGCTATCTCGCGAAAATAGCATCCCGGTTGGAGACGACGAATCGCCAGAAGAGCCCCCTTTGTCTTTGTGGTGCTCCAAATACCCCAGAATGCGCTTTTCTAGCACATTTGCTATTGTAGCAGCATTTTTGTAGTCATGTGAAAGCACGGATAGGTCAACAAGCTCCTCATTATGGGGCCCAAATGGGTCGCTATTGGTAGCTGCCGTTAGTAGAATTATACCATAGAATGTCCCGAAAGCAGCCAATAATGGTGCTTAAAAGCCCAAAAAAGAACTCCAAAGCCCCCAAAATAGCACCTTAGTTTGCATCTACATACCGTGGCGTGTTTTTGCCTCTGTGGAGCTGCTGAGACGCCGGAAGAAACTAGCCATACCCCCTGTAGTCGTCACGTGAGGCTTAATTATAGGCAGGTGACAGGATACGCCCAAAATTGGCCAAAAAGCCTCCAAAATTCGCCTGCTGGCTCTACAACGCGGGATGAAGCCAGTGAGTCCAAAAGCAGCCTTCAAAATTGCCCAATGGACCCCGTCTCAACGCTCCGGCGCTTCCGGTCGGCCCTCCCCTGTCAACACTATCTGCAGTACCAACCGTTATCGGCAATGTAGCAGACCACCTGCATATAATCCAGTGTGCCATCCCCAAATGCCACAAAAAAATTCTCAGCCCAAAAACACCTCAAATTAGTCAAGCATCAGAAGACTACTAAATTCCTCCCATCGGCCCTAGTGCTGCTGTGATCTGCCCCCATTTTTTTAGTTTGCTTTTTTGCAACTAGTACGGCTGCTGTGTTACATATAGGCCAGTGATCCCAGCCCCTGCTGTCCCTCCAGCGCTTTTCCCGAGCTTCTGAGCCTCGGTTTACCCTCTTTTTTTGCCCTAGCCACAGTTCCACTTCTGCCATGAATTAACGTCCGGTCTGCCGACCTGCCAGCAAAAACTGCCCGTCTATCGCAGTGATTTCATCCTCCAACCCATATTTGGCCGCAAAAAAGCCATAGAACGCGATTGAATCCAAAAGCGCCCCGATAGCCGATCAAATCCCCCCATATCTCGCTTCAAATGCCCTCCCCCCATCTTTCGGTCGCGGACTATGGGGCTGCTGACGTCAGCTCCATCGACACGCTTGCCACGGCCGCCAGCACGCTTGCCCGGCCCACCAGCAGCAATTCTAGCCCCCATAGGGACCAGAAACCGACGTTCAACTACGATTTGGACGTTTTCAACCAGTGCAGAACCTACTTGCATGACCGCAACCACCACGGGTTGGCGCTTATAGCTCGCCAGAAGGGCCTACCACCGTTTCTTCGGTTCAAGGTGTGGCCCATTCTCTTGAAATGGCATCCCTTTGTGCTCAATCCGTTTATTCAGCCTGATTCCGACGCCGTCAACGATGCGGAGGCCTCTAGTGAAAGTGTGGCCACGGATAGTGAGGACAACCACGCTTCTGTCGAGGAGTCCAAGGAAGAAACTCTCAGAAACCACATCAGAAAGGACCTTAGACGGTACATCCAGCGGTTGAAGTTTTCAAGTGCTTCCAACACCACCACCAGCAACAACACATCCCATAACTCGCCCACCTCGGGGGTGATTTCCAACTCTGCTTACAGCGATCTCAACGAGATTGACATGGCGATTTTCGACATTTTGGAACGCGCCATTCTCAAGTTTGTCACCAAATGGGGCCAGATCATAAAGTACGACCCTGCGTTGACATGGATAGCGCTTGGATTGGCTGAGTGGTCGCCACCCATTCCACACACGCCCTGGGTTTTGGTGGGACGAGACACGCCTTTGACCAACAACTCGTGTGTCAAAAACCTCATGGACGACTATTCCACCTACATCGACAACATTCCGCTTTTAGACAGCTATTTGCTGGACTTGATTATGGACGATACCCTCCCCAGCTTACAGTTTCATGAGATGTACGAGCGGTTGGCGTTGGTGATCTTGCATAGTCCCGATGAGCGCCACAGAAAGTCGTCTGTGGTGAGCTCTAATGGGCTGAAAAGCGGCGATGAGGCCGCTGGAAACATCACCATTAACAAGTCATTATTGCCCATAAACGGCGGCACGATAGAGGAGAGAGTATCGTTCTTCATCTACGTTTTGCGGAAGCTTCTTCCGGAGCTCTCGCAGTACTTTCAGGAGGAGCAGATTTTGAACAAGTTCGGCAGTCACGACGACGAGTGGTTGATCTGGTGGTTGAAGTACTGCGGCTCGAAGGTTTGGTCGCGTTTGGATCGCGGCAGAATCTGGGACTTGATGATCGGATGGCGCTTGCAGAATAAGAAAAACCAGAGAAAGAACAAAAACTACTACCCTGACAAAATGAACATCAAAAACACAGTTCTCGACAAGTTGGGGCCCGACATATTTTGGTCTGTGGGCGATGCGGAGGGCCTGGAATCTGAGTGCAGAAAATCTGACTCGTTCAAGGACTTGATGAACGACTTGCACATCAACGAGGGGCCTTCAAAAGACGCCAGTTCACACCATTCTTCCGGTGCGACTTCGTCTTCTTCCTCCAGCAACAACTCCAACGCAAACCTGCCCATTTTGGCCTCCAAAGATTCGTCTTCTGCGACTTCTTCGATCACTGAGGCCCAGGTACAGCAGATTCCATTCGCCAAACTAGACCCACATATCGAGCTAATGTTTGTGACTCTCGCCCTTCTCAAATCGAAGGAGAACGTGTTGGTGGAGTTAGACCAGCATGAAATCAGACAGTTTTTGTCCAGATTGCCTACCAAGTCCTACAATGCCAGTGACAGATATAAGCAGTACAAGGAGCAGAAAAACAAGGAGAGGCAGCAGAAGGAGCCGGTAGAGCCGGTGGCCGAGAATAACCCCACTCTCATCACAAATGACCCTACAAACACCTACAAGGCCGATTTCATGGACAACATCATTAATGAGGCTGGTGAGTTGTGGAGAACGTGGTTGTGGAAGGAGATGGCTGACGACGACTAAGTGTACCATAGAGTTGCAGAGGCAGCAAGACGTTACGTGATCAGTTCTTTTAGTTCTCTAGGGCGATAGAGCTCATTACACGAATGATACGCATAAAGTAGGGTGTTTTGCGGCGCTACCACTTTTGAATGTAAAGTGTATTCAGACGGAGTAATAGCGGTAACAGGGCTAGGAAGATTTAGATTTTTGGCTTGGATGTGGCAGAGTCAAGTCTACTTGTGGGTTGCTGCTACGAGTCAATTTGTCCATTTTTTTGACTGTTCTGGCATGTTTCTCTCTTTGGCAGTTATCTAAAAAGCCCTTCTGCAGGAATTTTTCGCGATGCCTTTATCACATTTTTGAGTATCTCTTATATCCCCAAGATGAGTAAAAAAGACAAAGCTGTGGACTCCGTGAAGGAGTCCAAGAAGGAGAAGAGGGAGAGAAAGAAGGAGAAGAAGGAGAAGAAGGAGAAGAAGGAGAAACACGAAGAGAAACAGCCTGAAAAGGCCCAAAATCTGAGCGATGAGGAAGGCTCCGAGGAGGTCTCCAAGACCGAAAAAAAGGAGTTAGAAGAGCTTGAAATTGACTTGAAGGCCGGCGTTCCGTTATCCAAGAAACAGCAGCGTGCCTTGAAGAAAGGAAAGTTAGATCTCGAGAAGTTGAGCAAGAAAAACCCTGCTCCCAGGCCCGTTTTGACTGCTGAGGAGGAGGCAGAGGAGGCTGCGAAGACCAAGAAGTCGCCTTTTGGTGTGTGGATAGGAAACCTCTCTTTTGACACGTCCAAGGAGGACATCACACGCTTCATTATGGCCAAAACCGCGCTGTTTGTCGCTTTCAAGGACAGCGAAAACGACGAGGATTTGGTGGCTGTGGAAAACATCGATATGACACGCGTGAACCTTCCCAAGAAGGACAACAAAATCAAGGGCTTTGCCTACGTGGATCTTCCGAGCTTGAAGCACGTGAATGCAGTGGTTTCGTTGAGTGAGTCGCAGCTTAACGGAAGAAAGTTGTTGATCAAGAACAGCACCTCTTTCGAAGGCAGACCCAAACCACAGTCGGACCAGGAAAAGGCCATTTCCAGGAACCCGCCCTCCAGAATTCTTTTCGTTGGAAACTTGTCCTTCGACACCACCGAGGATAACCTCGAGGAGCACTTCAGACACTGCGGAGAAATCGTCAAGATCAGAATGGCCACTTTCCAGGACACCGGAAAGTGCAAGGGCTTCGCATTTGTGGACTTCAGAAACGAGGATGGTGCTACTACTGCGCTCAAATCGAAATTGACCAAGGTGCTTATAAATCGTCCTTTGAGAATGGAGTACGGCGAGGACCGCTCCAAGAGAACGCCCAACCAGGCAAAACTCGAGCAGATTGAGGCCTACAGAGCTGCCGGTACTGCCGACGGCACTTTTGTGCCCCACGAGCAGTCCGAAACGCCTTCGGTGGCTCGCGAGAGACCTGCTGGTATAGAAAGAAGCCAGCCAGCACCGAAAAAACGAGTTTTTAGAGAGGATTCCAGCAGCAACAAGCGTGTCAAGTCGTCTGTTGCCTTGGCGACGGCCCAGAGAGCGTCGCAGGCCATTGTCCCGTCGTCCGGAAAGAAGATTACCTTCGATTAGAGGGAGATGGTCACGTGACAACATGGCTTATGTCGTCTGTTCACGGGACCTTGGCATCAAAACAGGCCTCGGAACCAATCGTGTTGATCGGCCCGTCCCGAGGCTCTTCTGTGCTATCTCCGGTCGCTCGGTCCTCTTCGAGAGCGTGTAATTTTGCCACTTCGAGAGGGTATGTATTTCCGGGTGCGAGGCCCTCGGTGTTAGGAACAGAACGTATGATGTTTCTGGGGCATGACAGTCGAACCCGTTTAAGCCTTGTGGGGGGCTAATCGGCTGTTTTGGCGAGCGGCTGCGCCAATAGGAAGGTGTATAGCGCTGCTCAAGATCATACGGCATCTGCAGAACTTAGTAGTGGCCTGATGATCTTTCATGGAGGCGATATGAGACGTATAAGTACGCGACAAAGTCCCCTTGTGGGGAAACAATCATGATAAGAGCGCTTTTACGACCGGTGGCGACACGTGCCAGCCTCCCGAGGAGTGTCCGGGCTTCGCATGGCCCTCGGCTCGCCCGCTACGCCCACTATAAGGGCACAGGCCCAGGTATTCCCACCACCCAAAAAGCAGTCATTTTCGAGACTCACGGCGGGCCCCTTCTCTACAAGAACATTCCCGTTCCTGTGCCGAGGGCCAACGAGCTCCTCGTCCACGTCAAGTACTCGGGCGTGTGCCACACGGACCTCCATGCGTGGCAAGGGGACTGGCCGTTGGCTGCGAAATTGCCCTTGGTGGGCGGCCACGAGGGCGCGGGCGTCGTGGTGGCTATGGGCAGTGACGTCAGAGGGTGGAAGGTGGGCGACTTGGCAGGCATCAAGTGGCTCAACGGCTCGTGTATGTCGTGTGACTTCTGCGAAGAGGGATACGAGCCCAATTGCAGCCACGCAGATTTGTCCGGCTACACCCACGACGGGCTGTTTCAGCAGTACGCCACTGCGGACGCAGTGCAGGCGGCCCGGTTGCCCCCGGGGACGAATCTCGCGGAGGTGGCGCCCATTTTGTGCGCTGGAATCACCGTGTACAAGGCGTTGAAGAGCGCCCAATTGCGCGCGGGCCAGTGGGTGGCTATTCTGGGAGCAGCCGGCGGCTTGGGGTCTCTCGCCCTTCAGTACGCAAAGGCAATGGGGTACAGGCCCATGGCCATCGATGGGGGGAGCGGAAAAGCAGACTTTTGCAGCCAATTGGGCGCAGAGGCGTATGTGGACTTCACCACGGAGGAGGTGCCCCAAAAGGTGATCTCTTTGACAGGCGGAGGCGCCCACGCAGTGCTCAATGTCTCGGCCTCGGAGAAGGCAATACAGCAGTCTGTGGAGTATGTGAGGCCCACGGGAACGGTTGTTTTGGTGGGACTTCCCGCGGGGTCCGAAATGAGGGCTAAAATCTTCGATCTGGTGGTCCATTCTGTGCATATTGTGGGCTCCTACGTGGGAAATAGGGCCGATACGCGCGAAGCTCTCGATTTCTTCGCCAGGGGGCTCGTCAGGCTGCCCATCACCTTGGCGGGTTTGCTGGAGTTGCCCCGGATTTACAGGGAGATGGAGGCTGGAACCGTCCAGGGACGGTATGTGGTGGATACGTCGTATTAGAGCCTTTTAAGGGAGGAGCAAGGGGGAAGCGAGCGTTGTACCATGTGAGAGGCACCCAGTGTATGGCGTTTGCAATGGTAAGGGCACGCTGCTTTTCTTGGACCTGGATAGGCGGGGAGTCTTGGGCGTCTGTGGATTTCGCAGCCACAAGAGAGGTTGCAAAATGTGAAACCCAGCCTGCTGGAATATATAGTGAAATTAGAAGGGGCTGCCGCAAAGACCATAATCAACAGAAAATGCATGAATAGAGCCACGTATGGAGGGCAGCAGGATTTGGAATTAAAGTTCCCAACCGTACTGGATGTTGTAGCTAAGTATTGGAGAGCATGTAGGTGCGACATTCCAAACAATTTACTGAACTCCAGCTTCCTACCCTCGGACGCTTTCTTCATCGAAACGTATATGTAGATTTGCATTAGTCTGGATTTTTGGACGTTTCGGAGGTCTCCCGAAAGTGAATTGCGAACCAAGCAAGCCAATTAGAAGCCGCCCTTCCACGTACATCCATCTGCAGAAGGATGAATGCACTGGTTGGTTAACATGGTCCTAAGAAGCGGCCACCACCCTACCGCCTAAGCACATTCTTCAGCTGCTCTGCTACCATTCTTTGATTACTTCAGAAAGAGCACGTTAACACTGATGGGTTAGAGATCATCCTCTGGGGTACCATACGACCCCCGTCTTACCTCAAACCAGAACAACATTCTAGTCGAATGTCACTTGATGTTTCCTAGTCCTGCTCTCAAACGGCTCTCACCTAAACCTGCTCTCAAAACAATCTCATACATTCAAATAATACAGTCAGCGAAAGACAAATGCTTTTCCACTACTTCTTTCTGTGCTTGGCGAGTTCCTCATCCGTCACCTCAAGGTAGTTGGGGTCGTCCTTGTTGAGCTGGTACTCCGAATCGGACACCTCCTCATACACTGAGTAAACGGAGTAGTCAGACCCGCTGTCGTGAGCGCCCAAAGGAGCGGCCTTGGTGGACTCCACTGGCTTCACAGCGCCAGAGGGCGCCTTAAACTCCTCCTTAGGCTTAGCAGCCTCCTTGGGCTTAGAAGCCTCCTTTTTGGAAACCTCCTTGGGCTTGTCCTCGTCGCCCTTGAGCTTGTCTGCAATCTTCTTGAATCTGCTAGTCAAGCTGCCTCTTCTGTCAGGGCTGTCCTTGACTTCGGGGGTCTTCTTGGAGGAGCCAACGCCAACAGGAGTCCCGGATCCAGCAAGACCACCACCAACAGCGGCCCCAACACCAGCAACACCAGCCGCAACAGCAGCAGGACCAGATTCGGACTTTGACTCCTTCTCTTTCAAGTCAGCCACAGGGGACACGTTTTGGGGGGCCACGCTCCGAGAAACAGGAATAACATCAGCCTTGGTGCCCGAAACGGGAGCAGAAGCACTGTTCTTGGCAGCCTCCTCTCTCTGTCTGGAGACACGCAAAAAGTCGTGGTCATCATACTCGATTTGTTTGGTCAAACGAGCAACCTCTAACTCCCTCAGCTCAATCAACTTCTGAATATCGTCCACCTGGGACGTCTTGTTGACCTCAGCAGCCAAACGGATCTTTTCCTCTTTCAATTCACGGATCTTTTTCAAGTTGCCAACCTCCTCCAACAAACGCTCTTTCTGTAACTCCTCGAACTCCAAACGCTGGCGGAACAACTCCAAACGAGCATCGTGTTCACGCTTCAACTTCTCGATTTCATCCAACTTCGCCTGCGCCACCAGCTCGGCTTCCAAACGCGCATTTTCGGCTGACTGCGTGCGCTGCTCCCGCAAAAGCTCGATCTCTTTCTCCAACTCAAGACGCTGAACCTCCTCCTTCAATCTGCGCTCCTGGTAGATCTGTTCATTCTGCTCCTTTTCATTGAGAAGACGCTGCTGCTCCTCCTCACGTTTCTGAATTCTCAACTGACGCTGGTGCTCAGGATCTGTCTTCAAACGCTCCGCCTCCTCGACGTCTCTCTTAGCCTTCAATTCAGCCTCTTCTGCTTCTTTCTTGGCCTCTAATTCAGCTTCTTCCGCCTCTTTCTTGGCCTTTAATTCAGCTTCTTCAGCCTCTTTCTTAGCCTTCAACTCGGCCTCCTCGGCTTCTTTCTTAGCCTTTAACGCGGCCTCCTCGGCCTCCTTTTTGGCAACTCTCTCAGCCTCTTCGGCCTCCTCCTGCTCCTTTCTGGCTCTCTCCTCCTTAAGCCTCTGCTGCTCAATTTCTAACTGAACGCGCTGCGTTTCAGCAGCCTCAAGAGCCTCCGCACGCTGTCTCTCGTGGTCACGTGCAATCTCAGCAGCAATGTCCTTCTTTTCCTGCTGCCATTGAGCGAAAGTGTCTTTAGAGGTTTGCAAACGGTCAGCGCGAATACCCTTCTCGTTCTGCAAAGTTCCCAACTTGGCAGTGTAAGTGGCCAAGGTGGCAGCCAAGACAGCAACCTCGGCCAGAAGCTTGTCATGCTCGCCCTGTTTCTGAGCGACGGCCTCCTTGGAAGTGGCAATTTGACCATTGAGGTCGTCCTTGGTGGCCAAGTTCTGAGCAATCAAGGTCTCCTTTTCGCCATGCAGAGTCTTTAAAGCATCCAATTTGGCCTTGTGTTCGTCCAACTGAGCAGTCAACTCCTCAATTTGCGTGGAAAAGCCCGAGTTCAAAGTGTCGAAGTTGGTCTTTTTCTCCTGCAACTGCTCAATCTCGGTAGTGTTCTTCTCCTGAGCAGCCTTGGAGTCTTCGATCTCTTGCTTCTTAGTCGCCTCCAACTCGGTGTGGTTCTTCTCCAACGTCTCCTTGTCGGAACCATGCTGCTCCACAGCTTTGGCTTCTCTTGTTGAAAAGTCGGTATTGGCGGTTTCAATCTCGGCTTTGGTGTCTCTCTCGAAATTGGACGCAGCCAACTCGGCGTTGCGGATCAAACGCTCCAAGTCCCTCAACTTGCCATCGATATCGGCGTTGAAACGACTCTTGGTCTTCTCGATTTTCTGGACGTGGCTGTCAAAATCGCGGGTCAACTTGCCCTCGTGAGAAGAAACCTTGTAGGCAAGTTCCTGCTCGCGCTTGATTTCATCCTCACGACGGGTTTTCTCGACCTCATCGTTGATGTTGGCAATCACGGGGGCCACTCTCTTGGCAGCTATGTCCAACAACTGGCGCTGGGTCAACTTCAAGCCGCTCCCCAAGTCGATGAGCTTCTCCGGGTCGTCCAAGGTGCGCGCAACGGAGCCAATGGCCGTGGCGTTCAACGCCTGGTAATGGCTCAACAAAATGGGCTTGTCCAGGAGCTTGTCCAAGGTTTCCTGGTTGGGCAAGGAAACAGGCTCGTATTTGGACTCGGGCTGGGCCACGATTTCAAGGGGGGTGTTTTTGATGGTTTCCACGATGTTATCGTCGTCGTAGCCTTCGGGGTGGTCCAAAGCGGGGGCCTTCTCCACAGACTCGTTAACCGCCTCGTCAGTTTCCAAGGGCTCAGAAGCATTCAGAACAGGCTCCTTCTCGGCCTCCTTCTCAGACAGGTCCTCCTCGGCCTCCTGCCCCGCCTCCTCGGTGAGCGCCTCCTTGACGTCAACCTCCTCGGCGTTCTCCGACTCGGTCAAGGGCCTTTCGGAGGCCACATCCTCGGCTTCCTGTGCGGCCTCTTCATCCCCAGAGACCTCCTCTTTGGAAGCGTCAATGGGCTGGTCCTTCAAGCTCTTGGTAGAGGCAGCAAGAGAGGGGCTGGAGTTGGCAGCCTTTCGCGCCTCCGTCTCCTTTCTCTTCTCCTCGGCTGCCAACGTAGGGTGTGTCGCAAATTTGCGTGGAACCAGCACTTTTGACACATTATTGTCGTCCCGGAATTGCTTGTGCAAGTTCTTAGGCCCCGCCAGCGACCGGAAGGGAGATTTCCACTTCTCGGCCGTGACCAAGTTCTTCAACCGGCGCGAGGAGCCCCCGGAAGTGGTGGTTGCGCCGGTTTCCGACGAAATGTCGTCGACTAACTCGGACATGGGTGTAGTGAAACTGGGGGTTAGCGGCTATTCAGGAAGTAGAACCCAAGAAGAAGAGACTATAAAAAGGGGCTTGGTGGATTCTGACGTACTTGTTGTGTCGGTTGGGGGACAATTGAGTGGCGGGAACGCGTATATATAGGCGCAGGTTGGTTGCGGTGCAAATAAATGACGTATTGGGCCCTCCCTAAAGATGAAATTGGTCTTCGGCTGGAGCCAGCATGGGGTCAGTTCCGAGGGCATGTCGCAAGCAAGCGACCGGAACTGCCCCCGCACCCCCTATTGTTGCCGCATTGGGAGGATGCGCGGCACGTGACCGGGCAAGCTGCGCAGTCTGTCTGGCGCATTTGGCAGGGAGATGCGCCGCACCTGCGTCGCGTTTGCGTGGAGCGGGCGTTGCAGCGGCGTCGCAGCGACTCAGGCGCCGTTGGTGCGGGCGTGGTATTCTGGTGCTGGCGGGGCATTTCTGGTGCTGGCGAGGTGTAGGCGCCAATGGCGCAGCCTGGCGTCCTGGGCCGCGCACGCCCGCAGACGTGGCAGGAGCTTCCTTGCGTCTCGCTATCTGGAGCCTGTAGGCTACTAACATTAGGACATTAGCGTGCGCACCCCCCATTTGTCGCATTTTCGTAACGACACACTGGCGCATCTAACGCCTTCCAAAGACGACGCTATTTGCACGCAGTCAGTGCCAGCACTGTACACCGCAGAAATTGCGCCGAAGCCGCCTGCGACGCAGCCCCACGCATTTACTACGCACCCCACGTAGCGGGCAGCGCAGTTACTACCGATCCTAGCACAGCGCCAGGGAAAGACTACAGAGCCCCTTGGTCGGCCCACGCGGAAGAACGGCAGTGGTTTCGCTGTTGAAGCATCCACGGAAGGACCTCTGTGTTGACGCAAAGTGCACGCAGTTTCCACGCATCCAGCGCCGCCTCCACACATTCAGCACACCCTTTCCACGCATCCAGCGCCGCCTCCACCGCCATGGCTACACTCATCCCCACGGCCAGCTCGTGTCACAACCTCCAGCTCCCGCCCACCGAGAAGGATGACCGGCTCAACCTCAATGTGCGCACGGGATCTGCATCCTCCCTCTACAAGTCACTAGTGTTCGTACATGGAGGCCTCACCATAGGCCTTGAGCTCAGCGACAAGATCACCATCGCTGACATAATCGGCAACTTCGTGCTGAAAGTGCACGGGTCCAAGTCGAGGCGAATGGACAAGTACTTGAGTCTGGAACTCTTCGTGCTCAGTCTCATTGACAGGACCTGGACGAGGGTAAAAACCGACGCGCAATCAGCGCGCCCACAAGCGCGCATGTTCCACGAAGTCAGCGTGGTCAACAACTGCGCGTACATCTTCGGCGGCCTCATTGTGCGCGACGAATGCGCGGAGGACGCAGCTGCGTACGCAACTGCGCTCGTGCCCACCAACGACCTCTGGGAGTTCAATCTCGAGAGCGGGCTGTGGAAACTCCTCCACAGTGGAGCCGGCTGGGAAACGGACCCCGGCATCCCCCGGCCCCGCTTCAACCACAAAATGGCGACCATTGGGCTGTTGAAGTTTGCAAACAAGAAAGACCATTTCGGGCTCCTTATAGCAGGCGGAAAGGACGCCGATTCGAGGCCTCTCTACGACAACTACACCTTTGACTTGGTGGAGAAACGCTATGTGGGCGCAGTGGACCTCGTGCTCCCGCAGCTTGAGCCCAACCTGCGCAGCTCGGACGCCCTCTCCAACGTCGAAAACGTCAGCGACGACGGCTGCGTGGGCGTGGACTACGCCAACAGCATAGTGCTCAGTTTCGTGGAGGAGGTGGAGCATCACCGCGTGCACAAGGTCAGCCACAAGGACCTGGATGCGGCCCAGAACGTGACCAGCCTGTCGTCCACGGCCGAGGAGGAGCTGTTGGTGGTGTACGGGCCCTCGAAGCGCAAGTCGCAGTACCAGGAGACCAGCCCGTTGCTCTCTTTCCGCATCGGGAAGTCCATAAAGCCGGCACGGGTTCTCCCGCTCCACAGGAAGAGGCTCGGGCCAAAGGACGCCAAGAGAAGCGCCAACCACACCATTCCGTTCAACTTGCGGTACCCCACGGGCGGCCTCTTTGGGCAGAACGTCGTGATTGTGGGGTTTCTCCCAGGCGACTTCGACATCTCCATTTTCATCTACAACAAGCCCACCGGCAAGTGGCTGCGGCTCAACATCTTCTGCAACCACGACTACGGCCTGCACCGCTTCTGGGGCGGCTACGTGTGGCAGTCGCACCACAAGGTGGTTTTGCTAGGCAACTTCGTGACCTCCCGAACTACCAGCTCCATTCGCTACTTCACGAGCATGATCACGGTGCTGTTGCCCATCACCAACATCTTGGCGTCGTCGGAGTTGGCTGGTCACGTGCACGATGTTCGCCACAGCTTCACGTCGCACGAGTCCAAGCCAGAGCTCGAAACGGAAGCCGACGACGGGCCGCTCTCGAGCGCCTCCTCGACAGACCCGTTTTCGGAAACCGACTCCGAGGACGCGGACCACCCCAAGCTCGGCCGGAAGTCGTCGCGGCGTGTTTCTGGGCCGGAGAAGCCTGGGCCGTCCATCAGCTTCAGCGAGTATGTGCATTACGCTGCACCCAAGACGAACTTCACGAAGATCCGGTCGGTTTTCCCGGCAGCCGCAATCACGCTCGGCCGGAATGCGTTCGACCGCTATGGCGACTTGATTTCCGACTTCGAGTTGATCTCCAGCAGTGGCGACCGAGTTCCGGTCTCCATGATGTTCCTCATGGAACGGTGGGGGCGCTACTTCATCGAGCTTTTGGCCCGTGGCTACGTCAAGGCTATAGCCAAGTTCGAGATCGACCAGAGGTCTGGAAAGGGCGCCAACTCCGACAAAAACAGTCTCTCCACGTCCATCTCGTCCGGTGGAAGCCGAAACAGGGTGTCCTCAAAACTGAATGCCTCCTCCACCACCACCAGCGGCTCCGAGAGCTCAAATCGGCACGAAAAAACGGAGGAAAAGCACGATAGGCAGACCTTTCACATCTCCCTTCCCGTTCCCGCCAACAAAACGGCTGCAAAGGACGCCCCCCAGTTCCGACTTCCCTTCCAGGAGCCCGTCAAGGACGAGGATGGAAAGCCCGAGGTCCTCGCCCTCAACACCGAATCCCGGCCTGTGTTGCAGTCGGCTCCCTCGGCATTGGACCCACACACGGGCCATTTGGCACCCAACGTGGTGCCTTCCCGCAAAAACCTGGTTCTGTCGTTCGCATCGAACAACTCGCTTTTGAACTCGCATCTCCAGGACCTTCCTCCGCAGCTCCCTCTTCCCAATGAGCCCATACCCGCGGTTCCAGGAACGCCTGTTTCGTTCCGGTCTTCGTCCCGGAAGAACTCGTCCGATCTTCTTTCTCCGAGGGCCTCCTTGATCCACACTCTCACGACCTTACGCAACATTCCGCTCTCCAAATCACCCCGAGACTCGCCTTTCACATCTCCACGGGCGTCCGTCTCGAACCAGGGCCAGCAACAGCCTTTGGCAGGCGACTTGGGGACCTCCCCCATCCCAAACTTGAAGCACGGGTCTGTTTCCAGATCCTTCAGCCTTGCACCGGTGGACTTATCATCCAGCACTTCCAGCGCAGAAAGCGAGGGGACCCTGGCCCCCCGAATGGAGTCCCCGATTCCGTCCATCGATAAGAAGTTGTCGTCACCCTTGGCATCCAAAAAGGCGAATAGCTCCTCGTCCATGACCTCTGTTGACTCCCCTTTTAACGACAGGGAGAAAAAGCCCTCCTCGCTTTCCTCCACCACCTCAGACAACACTTCCGCTTCCTCGGCCTCCAGGGATGAGGAGGATGTCCACGACTACACGGAGGAGCATCCAGAGGACACCAACACCTATACCGAGACTTCGAGTGGGCTTTTCAACAACGCTCTTTTGAACTTCGAGAACATCGAGTCGGGGAAGTTTCGCATGGAGCCCTCCCTCATTCCCAGGAAGCTCTACATGCCATTCACCACTAGCACCTTGAAATCCTTCGCGGAGTACCTCTACACCGGCCAGGTAGGCAACAAGTGGACCTTACACCCCACCACGCTTGACACTTTGGCCATAGCGAACTTCTTCAAGATTCCGCTTCTCTACGACTTGATCAGCGAGGTTCTCTTTGGCATCATTGGCAGGAAGGAGATCCACGTCATCAGGGAGGGCAAAAGGTTGAAAACGCGTTATTTGGAGCTCTTGCGGCTCACCAACTCCCCGCTCAGCTCCTCCTTCAAGTTTCCGCTCGATGAGTACGAGGGCTTCATGGATACGGTGGACGATGGCTACCTCGATTTGGCGCTTTTGAAGAAGTCGTCCAACATTCACAAGAATAGCACTGCTTCTGCGATAAGCGGCAGTCTCGGGGGCGTTTTCAAGAAGAAGAAGTCTGTGACCAGTTCAGGCTCTGTTCGGCCCTCGATTGTGAGCGCTGGCGACACAGAAGTCACCGAAAACGACGATTTTGGGGAGCTTGTTGCTGTTGAAGAGGACAACATTGCGAGTGACGCCCGTGTTGAAACAAAGAATGCCTTTGGGGAGGGCAATCTCAGGGTAGATGAAAAGGCCATGAGGGAAAATGGAGTGGAAAAGAAGATCGCTTCTTCTTCTGTTCCTGAAAATGACTCCGAAACCACAGTTTCTTACCCCGAAAAGGCCCTCAACATGGCCTCCGCTGCGGACACCAGTGCTCCCCCCGAAAAGACGTCGAAGACCCGCTCCAAGGATGCGCCCTCTTTGAGCCACCAGAAAAGCGACTCTACAGATGACTCCTCGGATAAAAAGACCACCTCCACAGAAGACGAGATCGACTTTGACCTCGCCTTCCTAGACCTCCACGACAAGACCAACCCCTCTGTGGGGCCGCGCACCAAGTCTGTTTTTGACAGAAGCGACAGGGGCTCAGCGGCCGGGTTCCACTCGGTTTTTGACGACGAAAAAGACAGCAATGGCCACGAGACGGACATCAAGGAGAAGGTCCTGACGCTCACTCTCGAGATGTTGGTGCATCCCGAAGCGCCTCCTCCGCCCGACTACATCATCGACTTGATCTACGAAACCAGTGCCATTACCACAGATATGAAGTTGATGTTGCGGGCTGCAAACGCTCGTCAAATGAGCCGCATCTTGGCCCAGAGCAAGGTGGACCTCGGCTTTGCCATTGACAAGTTGGCAGTCAAGCACGAGGAGCTGCAGGCCCGCGAGACCCAGGCCTTCAACGAGGCGAAAGGAAGGGTTCCTGCGCAGCCCAACACGTCTCCTTTCACAGGGAGTACTTCTGTGCTAGTCCCCCCTGTGGTCGCTCCTTCGTCTGAGAACCAGAGGCCTGAGCCAGTGAGGTCTGCTGCGGAAATGGCCAGTTCTCCGGCGCCTAGCATGTCTGCAATTCCGAGCCACAACGCGCCTGTGAATGCGCGGGGCCTCAAACCCAGCCATTCGTCGTCGTCGTTGTCGAATTTGGGTACTTATAAGCTCGAACATTCCAAGTCCAATACGGGATTCCGTGGAATAGGCGGCTTTACGCCGTTCAAGCAGAATAAGACCGACCCCAAGTTGAGTAAGAAACCGACCATCGAGAACAACCGCGAGCTCGACAAAAGAATTACGAAGCTCATCAAAAAGGACGAAAAACTCAAGTTGAAGACAGCAAAGGACGAGAAGTTGAAGAAACAACACGACGAAAAGGCGTCCAAAACCCCCAAGCCGCCCCGCTTGGTCAAAGCCTGGACCGCCAGACCGGCCTTATCACGGGGTGATTCGGGCTGTGGAGATGAGGACCAGGATGATGCCAATTCGGTGGCAGGCTCGCTTCTTTCGGATAGTGCCATGTCAAAAACAGGCTCCCATCACCATGCGGGCCACCACCACGGCATTTTCCGCCATTTGGGACACAAATTGAAGTCCAGGGACCATTCTCACAGTGGTGGAGAGGAGTCGCTGATTGACTCCGTTGCCAGGCTCAGCAGAACACAGTCGACTGCGAGCTTCAATTCTTTGGGCAGCAAAGCGTCCGAGACATCGTCAAAGAAGAAGAAGAAGGCGGGCTTGTTTGGGTTGAAGAAAAGCAGTAGTTAGGGTGAGTGGAAGAAGGACGTACGGTTGGCGGAGCATAGATGATAAGATGACGAATGCAAAACGCAGATGAAAAATGAGAAGCTGGAAGGAGCGGAAGTTGTAGAAAGAAAGCTCAGCGAGCAATTCTGACTGAGAAATATGGTATGGGGTTTTGGTGCTTAGAAACGGTCCAAATGTGTACGGACATTTGGGAGGATTTTCAAATCTGGCAGAAATTTCGAGAAATAGCCTTGTCCTAGCTATACGTCCTATTCTGGCCCATTCTGTTATTGGCAGGTGTCTGAAAAGAGCCCCTCTAAGCCCCGGCGCCCGCTTTATCTGACCCATCAGTCTTCGTTTCGGCTAAAGTTGTGGCTTAGGGGTGATAAGGGCAGCTAACCAGCACGGTCTTATTGCTGCAAAAGGCTGTTTTCCCTAATAGCAGTAGCAGTTCGCCAGAAGGGCTCATTTTGCTCTTTGGCTAGGGTCGCGTGATCTCTCGTAATGCTCTTGAGTGTGAGCTTCCCAAAGGGCGGTATGCTCGCAAATGGGACCTGCGTAATCTCGCATGGATTTGGCAGCCATAAAAATTTTGCTTCTTGTCATGTTGCAGAAGCGCCCCTCCAGCCTAAACACCAAATGACGTCAGCTTCCCTGTAAGGACGCTTCTGATTCCACTGCAATGTGGTGGGCGCCAACAATGCCTCAAAAGGGCTCAAAAGGGTTAAAAAAGTGCCTTGGTATGAGCCCAGGTCCCCATGGGGAAACCTAGTGGGGGAGACGTCAACGCCGAGATTTCGCCTAAAATGCCAAAGGCAAAGTAGAAACCCGCCCTTTCACAGCACACTGCAAAACCCCGCAATAGCGAACTCGCCCCAGGTGGCCTCTGTGAAGTAGGCATGCGAATAGGGGAATGTCACTTTTCACCATGACGTATGCGGCCCGAAGCGCAATTTTCCGAGTCCCAAATGGGGATATAGACACCACCAAATCGGCAAATGGACACCCCGAAACCCCCTCCCCGTTGCCGTATCCCACCCAGAGACCCCCTCGGGCCGCAAACCTCACATCGGGGCAAACCCTTCCTCGAGCACTTTGAGCCCCACCGTTGCAATAGGCGAGGACTAAGCCAAAAGAAGAACCCATCGCCGGTTTTGTGCCATTTGCGCCCCCACTCTCGGGTGCACCTTCAAATGTCATTAGTAATGTTGCAGCAAGTCCCCATTTCGGGGTATATAAGGGGACCTTTCCGCTGTGGTTTCCCTTCTCAAACCAGCTACTATGTCTTTATCTGTCACCACTGCCCACGCTACCTTGGTCAACGGCCACACCATTCCTTAGTATGTGCCCCTCCCACACCCCACCAAGTGCTTACTAACAAACAGTCTCGGTCTTGGAACCTGGAGAGCCACCGACCCAGGCGACGCCAAAAGGGCTGTCGAGGTCCACATCAGAACGGCCTTAGAGGGCGGTTCCGAGAAGGCCCATATCGACACTGCTGCTGCCTACGGAAACGAGGACGAGGTCGGTGCCGGAATCAAGGCCTCCGGTGCCGCCAGAGACAAGGTCTTCGTCACCACCAAGTTGTGGAACACAGACCACAAGAACCCCGAAAAGGCCCTCGATGCCTCCTTGGCAAAGTTGGGCTTGGACTACGTGGACCTCTACTTGATCCACTGGCCCGTCTCCACCGATCCCGCCACCAAGGAGCCCTACGCCGACTGGGACTACGTGGACACCTACAAGGAGTTGCAGAAGCTCGTGAAGGCCGGCAAGGCTCGTTCCATTGGTGTCTCCAACTTCACAAAGTCGAAGTTGCAGCGCTTGTTGGCTGACAAGGACGTGACCATCCCCCCTGTCGTCAACCAGATCGAGGCTCACCCCTTGCTTCCCCAGGAGGACTTGAAGGCGTTCATGAAGGAGAAGGGCATCAAGGTGCAGGCCTACTCGCCCCTCGGATCCGCCGACTCGCCTTTGTTCGCCAACAAGACCGTTGTGGACATCGCGAAGAAGAACAATGTGGAGCCCGCCCAGGTGTTGGTCTCCTGGGCCATCCAGAGAGATACTGTGGTGCTTCCCAAGTCTGTGAAGGAGCTGCGGGTCATCTCCAACTTGAAGACCTTCAAGTTGCATGACGATGACTTTGCTGCCTTGAACAACTTGTCTGCGAAGGAGGGTGTGTTGAGAATCTGCTCCCCTGCTTGGAACGACTTTCTGGATTAGAGTTCGCCCCGACGGTCTTATAGCGTGCCTGTAATATAGAACGCGGTGTGAAATGAAACGTGTAGAAGGTGGGTGAAATCAGACTGAGTGGTCTTGGGGAGGAGTTTCCAGTATATAAGCCGCATAGGTAGGTGGCTATTTGTTGGGGGCTAACTCAGAAAATGAGGGCTTATTGGCAATGAAACGATTCACCTTTGACAAAATAGGATCTGATTTGCTAAATATGGAGTTGGTGACAATGGTCCGTTGCGAAAATGCCACAGTTTGAGTGAGTCTGCATTCCTGGCGTGCCATTTTTGCAGCATTAATTTGACCCAGGCACCACAATCTCCAGTTGGAAGGAACATCGGGGAATTTGCCCCGACAAACTTCCCAGGAAAGGATCAATACTCGTATGATACGTAATATCTTGCTACAGCTCAGGTATCATTTGCTTATCCTGTATTACTCTCATTTCCATTATATCCGTTACCGGCATTCCTCATTAGTTGACGTTACCAGTCCGTGCTTCAATTGTCACACGGTCCATTTCTTATCACTGATGAGAAATTGGGAGCCGATGTTTCCTCGACATTTTCGTCCAACAGGCCGTAGCAAACTATAGTCTTCATCAAAGTTGCTGTAGGTGGTGCTAACCAGCAAACCAAAGCCAACGATCTTGTAGCACAACAGGCCGATGGCTACAGTTTCATTCTTCGACAACACACTTGTGTCAATCCACCCCATGCGGCAACACCCACCTGGGATGCCTCTGGGATGCCTTTTTAGGCCAAGCAACGCAATAGGTTCACAACGTCAACACCAGTAGAACCATTCCTAGGGATCAAACAGGCTTCCCTGAAGGTGACTTGCTTTACGAGACTGCCTGCCACTTCAACAATAGCACCGTCTGTGGCGGTTGCGAAACTGCAGCAGTTGCTTCGATTAATCTACTTTTGTTAGGGTTGGGATGCTGGAAGTGTCACGTAGTAAATAGTCAATCTGAACTAAGGAACAGACTAGCAAGGAGGAAACTAAACCTTAGATAATCTGACCAAATGACTAACGTCCGCCCATAGCCATACGCCCATAGGGCTTCAGACGTACTCACAAGGTGCGACTTTCGAACTGTGACTTGAGAAGGCCAGCAGGTGTACCGAAATCGCAACTAGATCATCTTCTACACTATAACAATTATTCACACACTACCGCTATCAAGTACCGACAGCTTCCCTTACAGGGTACCCACTACCCTTCTCGTAACCTGCAAAAGCGACTTGCAAACGCATGCGCAAACGGCTGCAATTTACTACATGCAGGACTTGTGATCCACCGCAACTATCACTCACACGACTGTAGTAGTTAAGTGGGCCCACAAAGCAAGCGGTTACTCAACGTGTGTGTCCCAACACTTCCGGAACCCCGAGGGGAGTGGATTATTCCAGAAGGGCAAAACCGGTTCTCGGTAAAGGTTTTTTTTTGCGATTGCTCCTGTTACTGTTGGCGGCAAAATGTATAAAGCAGGCCAACCCGCCGCCGTTCTGGTACTTCCATATATACAGACACTTACACATCAAACATGGCAGCTGTTTTACACAACAACACAGACTTCACCACGCTCAACACCGGCCACAAGATTCCATTGGTGGCCTTAGGTACTTGGCAATCTGAGGGGGATGACGCGTACAGGGCAGTCAAGACAGCCTTGGAGGGGCCCCATTACCACCACATTGATGGAGCAGCTGTCTATGGTAACGAGGACCAGGTTGGTCAAGCCTTAAAGGACTCTGGTGTCAAGAGAGAGGATGTTTTCGTCACCACCAAGTTGTGGAACACTGACCACAAGAACGCGGCTAAGGCGCTCGACACGTCCTTGCAGAAATTGGGTTTGGACTACGTTGACCTTTACTTGATTCATTGGCCCGTTTCCATTGATCCCAAGACCAAGAAGCCGTACGAGGACTGGGACTATTTGGACACATATAAGGAGATGCAAAAGCTTGTGAAAAGCGGAAAAACCAAGGCCATCGGTGTCTCCAATTTCACACAACCCAAGTTGGAACGCTTGCTTAACGACAAAGAGGTTACCATTGTCCCTGCGGTCAACCAAATTGAGCTCCACCCCTTGCTTCCCCAGGATGAGCTTCTTGGGTTTATGAAGAGGCACAACATTGCAGCTGAGGCCTACTCGCCGTTGGGCTCTACGGACTCCCCCTTATTCAAGAACGAGGATCTCCGCACGATTGCCAGCAAGAATAGCGCTAACGTCGGCCAGGTCTTGGTCTCGTGGGCCGTCCAGAGGGGCACCATTGTGTTGCCGAAGAGTGTGCACGCTAACAGAATCAAGTCGAACATCAAGACGTTCAAGCTCTCGCAGGACGACTTCAAGTTGGTGAACGATCTTCACAACAAGTACGGCGTGACGAGATTCAACGACCCTATCGAGGGTGTTTTTACTGATTGAGTAAGCAGGTTATAGTAACTAAGCAGGTTATGGTAACTAAGGACTTTCCTTCCGATGGAGTGTACATGTGCAGTATTTTGAGAATTAAGGCTGGGTATGAGTTTTTGCAAAGTTCAACACAACATCAAAAAAAACTTCAATGGGACTTGGTACGAGAAGCCATACCAGCCAGCTGAGCTCTATATGGGTCTCATGACAACCTCTCGCCCCCTACGGGAGCCCACTTGGTGAATTTGGACCCCTCCCCCCCTGACCCCAGAAGGCCAAAAACGGCTTCCCGGAGACACTTCCCGATTTGGTGCTCTTTCCGGCAAGGGCCGCCAAGATGCACCCCGGAAAACTCTACGTTCACATTCAACAACTCTTCTTTACCTTAATCTCCCTTTGCTTTCTACTACCACGATGACCCAGTCTGTCAATTCCGAGCCCTTTGATGTGGTGGCCTACGCCTACAAGAACTTGAACAACATACCCAAGGGCTCCGAGTACGAGAAGATGATCCGCTCCGAGCCCTACAACTGCTACGATGAGACACTCAATCGCCGCAGAAACGTGGCCCACGAAGAGGCCCTTGACTACGCCAACGTCCGCATGAAAGACTTCGATTACGACATTGTGAAACACAAGGCCGCTCGCCACCAGTACCTTAGCAAGATCTTTGGCAGGATCGCAAACGACATCTACTTGGAGCCTCCATTTTACGTGGACTACGGGTGCAACGTCAGCATTGGCAAGGGCTTCTACGGAAACTTCAACATCACCTTTTTGGACTGCACGTTGATCACCATTGGCGACAACGTGTTGGTGGGCCCCAACGTGACGTTCACCACTGCCACGCACCCCACCGACCCCACCGACCGCCTCAATGGGGTGGAGTTTGCGAAGCCCATAAGGGTGGGGAACAACGTGTGGTTTGGGGCCAACATTGCGGTTCTTCCTGGCGTGACCATTGGCGATGGCAGTGTGATAGGAGCAGGCGCCGTTGTTACGAGAGACGTTCCTGCTAACACGGTTGTGGTGGGCAGCCCTGCGCGGGTGATGAAGAAGTTGCAGAGCGTGGAGGAGAAAGAGGCTGCTGCAAAGGAGGTGGGGGCGTAAGAATGAGAGCATTTGGGTGGTTTGGTGTGTTGGCAGTTTTCTGCCCCAGCGCATTAGTTAGAGCATCCCCAGTTGAGTGCTGGGCTGCAATTGGCCAAGGCGTATATCTCTTATACTCTTCGGGTGGCCATGTGTCACTCGGGAACCCAAAATCTGGCGCTTCAGCCAAGTTTTTAGTGTTTGTAGCATGTGTGGTGGGTGAGGAAATGGCCATATGAAGCCATTGGTTTGCAGGTGTCATTTGCCAGAACACTGATTCCAACCACCTCTACTTCTCCCCTGCGTCTCCACTAAGCCGGCCTCTTCTATCTAGAGCACCCTCTCGTCTCCCACACCCATTCTCATTCCCATTCTCTTTCTGTTCCACACCGTTTGCCACACCTTCTCGTTCTCCATACAGGAACTCACTCATAACACATCACCACTTCCCCATGGCCTCCCACACCAACACACCGGCCGCAGACGACTTCATAATCCCCGACTTTGACGAGCCTGGGCCCACGGAAAACACCCCCGTTTCTGGCGCCCCAGAAGCCACCAATTCCGCCAACACCAACCTCTTTTCTTCCTTCTCAGCATGGACCCCCAAAGTGGACTTGTCGTCCACATTCACACCCTTCACGAACTCGCTGGCGTTTCAGGAAAATAGCACCATCAGTGAGCGCCAGTACACTGGCGGAGATACCCTTGATGAGCCCGTTTGGGCCACTCTTCGGCGCGACTTGGTGCTGATATATAGACGTCTCACTATCGTGGTGTGGCCCATGCAGTTGGCCAAGTTGGCGTCCAAACAGCAGCAGAAGTTCATCTCTTTCGCCGCAACCAACGGCCTCCAGTTGCCGCTGCTGCTCGCTAACCACAGGGTGAAGGTGGGTGAAAACGAAGATGAGGACCACATTGGCGTCTCTTCCTCCGAGTTGATCGCCCAAGAAACCTTGGAGTGGGACTTGTGGGGGCCGCTAATCTTCTCGCTCGTCTACTCTGTGACTATGGGAATTGCGGCGTCGAAGGACCAGATGAACCTGGCGTTTTCGGGCTCGTTCTCCTTCATCTGGTTGTTCTACATCGTGATAGGCTTGAACATCCAGTTGTTGGGCGGCAACATCTCGTTCATGTCAGCCATCAGCGCGGCGGGCTACTCGATGTTTCCTATAGTGGTGGGGGCGCTCCTCAGCACGCTTCTTATAAAATGGCGCTTGATCAGGCTCGCCTTGATGGTGTTTTTGGGCGCGTGGAGCGTGTATGCCGGCAGCATGAGTTTGCGGTGCTCGGGGGTGTTGCCAGGAAGGGTTATTCTCGCCATATATCCCGTGGGCTTGATGTACGCGGTGTTGTGCTGGTTGGTGGTGATTACCTGAGGAGAGGCGAATGTGTCCAGGGTGCTAGTTGGAACAAAGCGGTGCGTTTGAGGTGTGAATGGGATGTATGCTAGCAGTGCTGATATCATGGCTGGACTGTAGACTCTTATACATAAAATCTCAGAGCACATACCCACCATAGCGGGGTCAGCATGCGACAGGAAAAGTGCTCCTCCGTCAACTATTCTCACTGGTTTCCAAATGCAATTATATTACCTATATGTCTATCATAAGGCCCACACAAGTACCGTGGCCATCGTACTACCAACTAGAAAAACTAACGAATGAATACCAGCTCCCAAGCGCGCAGCACCATTTGTTTTCGAGCTGGCGCTCGAGGTGCTCTTGGAAGCGTTGGTTTTGGACGCTTGCGAAGACCGTCCTGCGGCAGACGCACTAGTGCTGGGGACAGGGACCCGCAGACTCAGAATGGTGGAGTTTGCAAAGTGCTTGGCTACCGAATTTCCGCCCTGCGAGCTGTCGGAGGCGTCCAACGAGTAGGTGGTGATTCTTGCGTCCGCAAAGCCGATTTGGCCTTTGTCCAAGTCGAAAATGGTGTAGAAGTTGCTCAAAAAAGCCGCTCCCAATACCCACTGCTTGGTGTCGGAAAGGCCCTGGATTTTGGACGCGCAGAAGCCCTGGAGGCCCTGCGAAGTGTACTCGGAGGCGCGGAAGGCGCTGGCCAGAAGGTTGAACTGGTGGCCGCTGATTTCGAGCGAGATGACCGCGTCGGTGCGGTTGCAAAAAAAGGCGTAGTTTCCCTGGTTGTCGGTCACATAATCGGACCCAAAAAGGGCCGCGTGGATGCCATTGGCGTCGTCTATCGGCAATGCAAGTCCGGTGGTGCCGGTGTCTATGATGGCGTCACGCGAGCCACCTAGAGGGCCCGAGTGCGAGGAGTTGGAGAGCGCCACGTTGGAAACGTCAATGAGCCAGTACGAGTTCAGGTTGGCCAACACCTCTGTGTAGTGGAGGTCGGAGTCAGCGCTGATGAATTTGTGGCTGTCGTCAGCGGCCTCCGAGCCGAAAATGATGAGGCCTCCGTAGGAGGAGGGGAGGGCGTTTTTTGCGCCCGTGTACTTGATGGTCTGATCCGTGGCTACGAGCAGCAAGCCGAAAATGCGCTGGTCTATTAAGCCCTGCTCGTGCAACTGGAAAATCAAGTTTCTGTCGGGGTTCGACAGGGTGTTGGCCAGAATGCCGATGATGCCGTCCACCTTGATGTCGTTGAAAATTTTGGGCAGGTTCTGCGCGAGCCCAAAGGTGTAGTTTGTGACCACCAAATCGTCGAAAAGGATCTCCAAGGAGTTGGGGTGGGCGGAAATAAGCAGCCCCAGGACCGAGTTTCCGGAGTACGTCAACTCGAAGTCGTTTTGCGAGGAAAGTTCGCGTGCGTCCGAGAACTGCGTGTTACCAGTGCAGGCGTCCAGGTCGCACGAGGCGTTGTAGATCCACGAGTTGGCGGAGCCGGTGTCCAACAAAAGCGAAAATGTCTGGTTGTACTGCGACACTGTGTCGTAAATGGAGGTGTTCAAGTAGTACACCGAATTCAGCGAATCGGTGTACAAAACATGCACATTGGGCGAAAGCGCCACTGTGGGCGCCAGCAGCGGCACCGTGTCGACTGTAGCAACAGTCACCAGCAGCACCACAGCCTGAGGCCCACCAATGGCCTGTTTGATGGCCATCCCCGTGTCCTTGAGAACCGGGGATGCGTAGTGCGGCCCGCGCAAGTCGGATACCCGGAAGTCCAGCACGGGCTTGAGACCCCATGCAAACTGCGCGCAAACAAGTACGCACGCAAGCAACGGGACCATGGGGAGTTACGTGCTGGTGTCAAGCGCCTGGAAACCGCGAGTATATGTATGCAATGGCCATCAATGCCGGCGCACACGAGCGCCTGTGCAGGCCGCAGACGACGAGCAAAATTACCCGATTCGATACGCGCGTGGTGCTAAAGGAAAATAAACACATGGGGCGCGTAGGCGGTGCCGAGTTTGCGTGCAGTCTGCGCCCAGTCTGCGCAGCTGGGGGTGCTGGAATGGGCTAAAAGACGCGCTAACAATAGCCTTTGCGCCGGTTGCCGCAGAAACGGTCCCCGTGGCCTGTTGACGACTTCCGGGGTATTTTTTTGGTGAAGGCCAGGAGTTGTTCCGGAGTGCTGTTCAAAAATAGCATGGTAGTGCGAGGGGAACTTCCCAGGAAGTGTACCCTGGAAGGCGGGTTTCGCACCGCCAAGCACGACGCGGGGTAAAAACCCTGAAAACGGCACGAATTTGCCCCGTTTCGGTCGCAGGCGTGTCGTAATATGTTTTGCAGGGATCTACAGGGTCGTGATGTCGCATAGTGGGTACGGATGTCGCGCACATGTCGTCAGAAGGGTGAGTGCCTGGTGTAGTGGTGTTGCATTCACCATATTCCCAGAGCTACATCAAAGTAGGTTATAGGAGGTGTTAGGGAGTCCTTTCCTCGAAGGTGCTGCGGTTCTCTGGGACTCTCTTTCGATTGATCACCTGTACTACCCTCCCATGTGGCGTGCTGATGTAATATCGGCTCATTGCTTTCATGGCTGGGTCTTGGACGTATATTAGCCTCCTTTCTGTTCCCTCCTTTCTGTTCCCTCCTTCCTGCTCCATCCTTCCTGTTCCATCCTCCCTGTTCCCTCCTTCCTGTTCCATCCTTCCTGTTCCCTCCTTCCTGTTCCCTCGCTCTCTTCTCCTAACAAGTGCTGTCTCTCTCCACCCTCTATGGAACACTTCACTTTTCGCATTCGCACTCGCACTCGCACTCACTCACCCAAATTCAATTCGCTCCATGCAAACCGTAGTGGCAACTTCATACTACCCCATGTCACAGCAATTTCAGACGCTCAATCCCTCTGTGGAGACGGCATCTGCAGACCTCACTGAAGATGCCAACTTGCACAATTTCGCAGCATCTTCGGACCTTTCTGAGCACACAGAGGACCCAGACAACCTCCTTAGTTCAGACACCTCCGACGACCAGGAGGCCGCAGAAAAAGCCCTAGCCGCAGAGCTAGAACGCGAGGAGGCTCAGACAGACCTTATTTTGCGGCCAGAGCCCTTCAGGTTCGATTTGGTGGCGCTTCTTCGCCGCTCAGCCATCAATCTTGTTCTTCCCTTTATCAATGGAATGATGCTCGGATTTGGCGAGATCTTGGCCCACGAAATCGGATTCCGCTATAACTGGATCGGCGCCAAGGTCCAGCCGCCCCGCAGAACGGCCCAGCGGACTCAAAATGCCGATTCCAAGTTTTTGTGAGGAATGGTGAATAATGGGCTAGGCAAGCAAGGTGCGGAAGAAGGGGAGAGCCAGCGTGCTCGCCAAAGAACAAAGCGCCTAGGTCGGCTTATATGTCGAGAGCACGAAGCTGAGCATATCTTTACTGCCATTTTCCTCCGATTGATAATTGCCAACTCATCAGCATTGTCTTTCATTGGCCAGTCGTCCTCCAGCCACGTGTGTCTACATAACAGGTCAAGCAACATAATACAACAAGCATCAGTAAATATCCAAACAAAAAACCCTTTCTAAAGCCAAAAGTGCCCCCGGGTTTCCCTTCGTTACGAGTTACTATAGCACCGGAGAAAATAGGAACCGCCCCGGAAAAAACCGTAGCGAAACTCCGACTCCGAATTTTTTGAAGTACTCCTCACCTCTATAAAAGGCCGCCTATCCCCGTTCTTTTTACCACAAGCCTATTCTTTTTCCTTCCAATGTCGTCCACCGTCAGAACGGAAACCGACGCCTTCGGGCCCATTGAAGTGGACGCCTCCAAATACTGGGGAGCGCAGTCCCAGAGATCCCTCGGCAACTTCGACATTGGCGGCGCCCAATGCCGTATTCCCGAGCCCATAATCAGGGCTTTTGGAGTATTGAAGAAGGCCGCTGCCATCGTTAACGAGGAGTACGGGATTTTGGACCCCAAGCTCTCTGAAGCTATCCAAAAGGCGGCTGACGAGGTGGCCCGCGGAGACCTCAACGACCACTTCCCCTTGGTGGTCTTCCAAACTGGTTCTGGCACCCAGTCCAATATGAACGCTAACGAGGTGATTTCTAACAGAGCCATTGAGCTCTTGGGAGGCAAAATGGGCTCTAAAACACCCGTCCACCCCAACGACCACTGCAACATGTCGCAGTCTTCCAATGACACGTTCCCCACCGTCATGCACATTGCGTTCGTAACGGAAATCACCCACTCCTTGTTGCCCTCCTTGACCACTTTGAGGGACGCTTTCGTCAAAAAGGCTGCCGAATTCGAGGGAATCATCAAAATCGGAAGGACCCATTTGCAGGACGCCACCCCCCTCTTGCTCTCGCAGGAGTTCTCTGGCTACATACAGCAGCTCACCAACGGAATCGCACGCGTGGAGAGAACCTTGCCCAATCTCTGTTATCTTGCCCAGGGCGGAACCGCCGTGGGAACCGGATTAAACACCAGAAAAGGGTTTGATGCAAAGGTGGCTGCGAAAATCGCAGAATTGACTGATTTACCCTTTGAGACCGCCCCCAACAAGTTCGAGGCATTGGCAGCGCACGACGCCGTAGTGGAGGCCTCCGGGGCCCTCAACACTTTGGCTGCGTCCCTCTTTAAGATTGCGAACGACATCAGGTACTTGGGCCTGGGTCCAAGATGCGGCTATGGCGAATTGTCGTTGCCTGAAAACGAGCCGGGCTCCTCCATTATGCCTGGAAAGGTCAACCCTACCCAATGCGAGGCCATGACGATGGTGGCAGCCCAGGTCATGGGAAACAACACTACCATCACCTTTGCTGGCGCCTCTGGCCAGTTCGAGTTGAACGTGTTCAAGCCTGTGATGGCAAGCAACTTGTTGTCGTCCATTCGCTTGCTCTCAGACGCCTGCAGGTCTTTCAGAATCCACTGCGTCGAAGGAATCACTGCGAACAAGGAGAAGATCGCCCAGGTCTTGAACGAGTCGTTGATGTTGGTGACGGCCCTCAACCCCAAGATTGGCTACGACAACGCGTCCAAGTGTGCTAAGAATGCCCATAAGAAGGGTTTGACATTGAAGCAGTCTGCGTTGGAGTTGGAATTGTTGACGGAGGCAGAGTTTGACGAGTGGGTCAGACCCGAGAAAATGATTGGCCCTAAAGAGTGAAGGTTAGTCAGTAATGAGAGTGATTTTTTGAGAACTTTATCCTGCGGGTCCTAGAAACACCATATCAAGGATCTTATGAGAACGTGAGACACACATGTGCTGAATGTAGAAAGAGGTCGAAAGAACTGAAAAGGAAATTTTAGGCTAAAGGTGGTGAAGTACCTAAACGTTGGTCTATCAATCTTCCTTATTAAGCGGTTCTTCTGGGCATCTCATTAACCGCCGACTTAAGAATGGGCGAGTTCCACACCAAAAGGGCAGTAAGGAATTCCCTGGACATGTATCAGAGCTGTTAATATGATCGTGATGTCATGATCCTTCCGAAGGTATAGACGTTGTGAAAAAGGGGCCGCGCTTAACAGGGCCCGTCTACAGTAGAACATTCCTTACCTATGCAAATTGCCTCCAAGGGCTCTATACTTCTACTATACATTATTTCACATTAATTTTCACCTCCGGGTTCTCACTAAAAAGAACGTAGTCTCTGTTCTGTCCAACAGGAAACCTTCTCACTGTTCCACACTTGGTGCATGTGTGGACAAGAACATCGTTTCTTTCGTCCTGTTTTACAGATTTGTTCTGCACGGAAACAGCCACACTAATGCCAGGAATGAGAAAGCTGTTGCAGCCTTTGCACAAGGTTCTTTTCAAAGCAGGCGTGAGTTTCAAAACCGTCTTTTTAGAAACCAAGTCCATGTTTCTGGCGAGGGCCCTAGAAAGCACACTGTATTTTGCATAGGGTGCAAAATGCCCAGAGGCCTGGTAGAGAAACGAAAGGCGCGCATAATGGTCCTTATGTGGAACGGATTTTGGCGCCTTCAGGCTGCCGCCCGCCTGCTTTTTACCAGCCATAGGAAGCCCATCGTGATACTCAAATCGGATTTTTAGTCACAGCATATTTGATCCGCGCACGCCTTTATCCAACCTCACAGATATTCTCAACTCCACCAATTCCACATAGACCCATCATACAGCCGATACAACTGCCACAAACCCCCATACACGGCTCCAAAAATGAGTGGCTACGATAGTGCATTATCCATTTTCTCGTATGTGAACTTTTTTCGCTGCAATTGGGCCCCACACCATAGCTGTGCTCTGTTGCCACCGAACAGTGTTTCACACATTCCATTTCCCAACACCAATACTAACACCACAGACCCGATGGACACGTTTTCCGTATGTTTTCCGAAGCTCTACAACCACTAAATTCATACTAACATCACAGAGGTTGAGTATGCCTCAGAGGCAGTCAAAAGAGGTACCTGTGCGGTAGGCGTCAAAGGCAAGGAATCGGTCGTTTTGGGGTGTGAAAAGAGAACCACCTTGAAATTGCAGGACCCCAGAATCACGCCCTCCAAGTTGTGCAAGGTGGACAAACACATTTTGTTGGCGTTTGCGGGCTTGAATGCGGACGCGCGGATTCTCGTCGACAAGGCCCGTGTGGAGGCCCAGTCGCACAGATTGACGTTGGAAGACGCTGTTTCCGTGGAGTACTTGACCAAATACGTCGCTGGAGTGCAGCAGCGGTACACGCAATCGGGTGGAGTGCGGCCCTTCGGCATTGCCACCATAATTGCTGGTTTCGACAGCAACGACAACACCCCCAGACTATACCAGACGGAGCCCTCCGGAGTGTACAATGCGTGGAAGGCGCACGCCATCGGCAGGTCGTCCAAGACCGTCAAGGAGTTCTTGGAGAAGCACTATGAGGAGGACTTATCCGATGAGAACACCATCAAGTTGACCATCAAGTCGTTGTTGGAGGTGGTGCAAACAGGCGCCAAAAACATCGAGGTTTCGGTGTTGAAGTCCGGCGACCGCATCCAGAAGTTGACCTTTGACGAAATAAACAAGTACGTGGAGGAGATCGAGGCCGAGAAAGAGGCCCTAGCGGAGAAGAAGAAGCCTAGGACAAAAGAGACCTAGGATGGGCTTAGAATGAATACACACTACCAGAAACCGGAGTCTATTACGTATATGTACATAGAGCGCCACTAGCGCTTTGCTTTTTTACCTTTCGCTGCCGTTTTAGCAGGCGCCTTTCTCTTCTTGTCCGCAGTTTTGGAGTCTGTTTTCACCACACTGAAGAAGCCGTCCAATCTGCCCTGAATGCCTCCCTTCAAGCCCTTTTTCAACTTTTCTGCGCCACTCCTAATTCTGTCCTCGCTGAAGCCCTTTTCTTTGACCATGAAGTTGATGAGGCCCTCCAAATCGGGCTCATTCCACTTCAAGGAGACATCGTCGGCGTGGGTGATTTCCGCCTTGAGGAAAAGCTGTCTAGCCTCATCGAAGGGCCAGTTTTCAGGAACCTTATACTTGGTCTTTTCAGGGTTCTTCTCAATGAACTCCACAATTTTCTCGATTGTTCCGTGCTCCTTGATTAGCTTGTAAGCTGTAACAGGCCCCACGCCCTTGATGGTCTCGCAATAATCGCATCCTAGCAAGATACACAAGTCGATAAAGGTCTTTCTGTCCATCTCCAAGCCTTCCAAGGCCTTCTCGTAGTTGATCTGGTCAATAGGCATCTTGCGGGCCTCTGCAAACGTCAAGTGTCTCAACAAATGCGTGGGCTCGTAGCACAAGGTGTCCATGTCCTCGGAGGCGGCTGCAAAAACCTTGCCACCACGCGACAACTCCGCACACTGGGCCTCGGCCTCGCTGGGCGCTAGGACAACAGGAATTCCCATCAACCCTAAGAGCTTCTTCGCCTCGTCATTCTGCTCACGTGACGCCCGGACTGTTCTCTTTTCGTACTTCATCAACTCCTCAACAGTTCCTGTCTCCTTCAAGGCCTCAATCTGCTGCTCGGCCTCCTTTTTGCGGAGCATTCTCTTCTCCAACTCGCCTCCCTTCAACACTGGGGGTTTACCGTCAAACACGTAAACAGGCTTGATACCGTGCTCCACCAAACGGATTGTCCGGTAGAACATGCCCAGCAAATGAGACGTCGTCTCGCCATCCTCACTCGTCAACTGCTGCCCGTCAGCCTGTCTGACGGCAATGAGAAATTGGTACAAGCACATTGACGCGTCTATGGCCACCTTTCTTCCAAATAGGTTCTTCAATTGGAACTCCTTGAAGGCGTCCGGAGCGTGCTCCTTTATAAGCTGATTGAGACCTGGTCATTAGTACGTGTTGTATCATTTAGGAAGCTTTACATGCCCTTAATGCCCATTTTGGTGCAGTGTTAGTGGTCTTATTGGAGCAGAGGCTCGGAATAAGAAGCTATATATGAGGCGCGTCTCGGTCACGTGATCGAGATTCGTGCCCGTACCAGAACCATACCCTACCACAGGCCAATGCTAAAGGTCCAGTTTCCGGTCTTGGGCTCGTACAGGACGAAGTCCATACCGTCCAACGCTCGCAACTTCGAGATGTGTTTCTTCACCACCTCGCTGGCGGGGTCCAAAATCGCCAATTTGTCCGCCTTATTGATGGGATAACAGCCCTCCAAGGTGATTGTAGCAGGCAAATTCAAGCCCTCGCCCGCCTTGGGCTTAGCCTCGTCGTCAGGATAGATGAGGACAGTCCGTGTGCCGAATATCACGATGCCGCCACCAATATCGTCCAAATTGACCTGACTGGATAAGTCCACAGGCTCCTTGAAGGCGATTTCTCCGTAGTATTTGCGGCCCACCTTGAAGTTGGGGACCGACCGCAACTCGCTCAAAGACTTCTTCTTCAACTCTGAAAGAGGAGGCGACATCCAGTACCCGTCATCGTCTACTTCAGCCTCGGCTGGAGGGGCAACCTTGGTAATGACTCCGCCATTGGATGCGGAGGCCTTCACCACTGGAGACTCCGATTTGCTGATATTAGCAATCTCTGGAACCTTCTTTTCGGTCTTTCCTTCAACCTCGGCCCCTGCGCCGTTATCCAAAACAAAAGAGACCTGTTTGGGGGGTTCGTACTGCGACTCCGAAGGCAGAAAACCGGCTCCAGCACCGGACTTGGCCTTGTCAACCACCAACTTGCGAAAGTTGGGCTTGGGCGAAAAAATTGAAGACGAAACAATAGCTGCATCCGTCTTGTCGCTGAAAACATCGTTTTCCTTACCACTAGCTCTCTTTTCCGCAGCCATTCCGATCGTCTTGCCCAGAAGAGCGTTGGTACGAACATCAGCTTTGTATCCCGTGGCTGATGCCTTAAATAACGGCGCCAACTTATGAGCACTTCCCAAGGAAACGGGCTTTTTGGCCTTGTTGGCAGGAACAGCCATAGGCACAATGCCGGCCTGATTGGCCAGACTACCATTTATGCTCAGGAAAAGAGGATTATTTCCATAAGGATTTTGAGCCCCAATATTAGCCAATGAGTTCTGCGTTTGTTGTTGCTGTTGCTGCTGGTTGTTCTGCGACGATCCAAATAATCCTCCACCAGATGCTGCATTGGAAGATGAGCCTCCAAAGAGACCTCCAGATCCCTGCGTGCCGCTGGCAGCAGGAGCTTTGTTTCCAAATAACCCTCCACCGGTAGAGCCGGCTCCAAAGCCAGACGCAGCGGTGTTTCCAGAGTTATTTCCAAATAAGCCTCCACCAGAGGTATTGGTGCTATTATTCTGGCCTCCAAATAATCCACCAGAGGTACCACTGTTGTTGTTGTTTCCTCCAAACAAGCCGCCAGAAGTGCCAGTGGCACTAGCAGCAGGCTTGCTGCCGAAAAGACCCCCAGAAGCGTTGTTCTGGTTCTGTCCAAAGGAGGAAGTGTTAGAGTTTTGTGCACCAAATAAGCCACCAGTGGGGGCAGCTGGTTTGGCGCCAAATAGACCACCCGAAGCGTTGTTCTGGTTGTTGTTGCCACCGAAAAGTCCTCCAGAGTTGGCGGTATTATTGTTTTGAGTGTTGGATCCAAATAGACCCCCAGAAGGAGTAGCCGGCTTAGCGCCAAAGAGCCCTCCAGCATTGTTGTTGGTAGTGTTGGACTGAGCACCAAATAATCCTCCGCCAGCATTGTTGTTGTTGCTGGTTCCAAACCCACCCAGGGTGTTGTTGTTGGCTCCGAACAAGCCACCAGTAGCAGGCTTTGCCCCAAAAGCGTTTCCTCCGGCGTTCTGAGTGTTGCCAAAAAGTCCTCCAGAGTTATTGTTGTTGGCTCCAAAGGCCGAGCTGTTGTTGTTGGTATTGGCACCAAAAGCGTTGTTGGTGTTGTTACCGGCGCCAAATAAACCCCCTCCAGAATTGTTGGTGTTATTATTTCCACCAAAAGGTGAGTTGTTAGTCGCACCAAAGCCAGTAGAGGCGTTGTTAGCACCCCCAAACGGAGAGTTGTTGGTATTGCTCGCTCCAAATGCAGACGTGTTGCTGCTACCTCCAAAAGGAGAAGCCGAGTTGTTGTTGTTGGAGCCGAAAAGGCCTCCAGAAGTATTGTTGTTGGAACCAAAAGCAGAGCCAGTGTTCAGAGCACCAAAAGCACTGGGCTTGTTGGCACCGAAAGCGCTGCTTCCCCCTCCAAACACATTGTTTCCAGTGCTTCCAAAGCCAGAACTGACATTGCTAGCACCGCCAAAAGGCGAGTTGTTGTTGTTACTAGCGCCAAAAGCAGATGTGTTGCTGGCCCCAAAACCCGTGTTGGAAGCACCAAAGGGCGAGTTGTTGCTCTGCGCACCAAATGCAGATGTTCCGGTGTTGTTAGTGGCGCCGAAACCAGTATTGTTCTGTCCAAACCCAGAACCAGTGGTAGCACCAAAGGCTGACGAGTTGTTCTGGCCAAAAGCCGAGCCAGTACCGCCAAAACCGCCTGTTGTAGCAGCGGCATTTCCGGAACCGTAGCGCCTGTTCTGCTCGTAATCCTTCAACCGCAATTCCTCAGCGGAGAAGTTCTTATACTCGGGCATACACGCAAGATTCTGATAATAGGAGGTGACGTTGCCGTCCTTTTCAGAGTACGGCGTGAAAGGCTTGCCGCCCGTTCCGTTGTTGACGTTGGGGTCAGAAGCAGCGCCGCCGAAGCCAGATCCGGCGCCCCCAAAAGGAGTCACACTGTTATTGGTGGGAGTTCCAAAACTGCTCCCAAAGCCTGGCTTGGCCGCAGAAGAGCCAAAGGGCCCGCCTGCATTATTTCCACTGCCAAATGCCAGTGTTCCCGTGTTGGATGCGCCAAATGCGCCCGAATTGGCAGTGTTGGAAGCACCAAATGGAGAAGCGTTATTGTTAGACCCAAACAAGCCTCCGGACCCGGAATTGGAAGCGCCAAAAGCCGAGTTGGTAGCTGGTGCTCCGAAGGCGCTCGTTCCGCTGCTTCCAAAGGCGCTGGTGTTGCCACTAGCGCCAGAGGCTCCAAAAACACCTCCTCCAGAAGTGCCGCTGGCGCCCCCAAAAGGCGACGTGGAATTGTTATTCGTAGTTGACAGACCAAAGGGCAGCGCGCCAGTGGCGCTGGACCCTCCAAACCCGCCAAACCCAGACGTGGTTCTCCCAAACATCCTCAATTGGTGTGTGAAGAAGGAGTAAACTAGGAAAGTTGTTTTCGCGAAAAATTGGATGTGACGTGCGCCTACCGTATCATTAGTGGTGGATTCCTACGGGAACCATATGTGAGCTTTCATTCGTACAATGTCCTCCTTTTACATATTCTCTCCTATGTATCATCTCGCCCGTTTTCGTCCTTTTTTTCACCCCTATTCATTTTCCTCTTCCTCCTTCGTTGCCTTTTTTTTCTTGGAGACAAGCGACGCAATGTCACCTCCCTTCCTCTTCTTGGGCTTTTCCTGTTTGGCCTCAAACTTCTTCAAGTGTTCGGACCTCTCCTTGGCCCCCAGCTTGGACAAAGCCACGGCTTTCTCCGCGTACTCAGAATCGCTCATCTTCCTATCCTGGAGCCACTCGAGGAGTTTGATTTCCTCCCCGTAAACAGAGTCGTCCTTTTCCACAGGGGTCTCCAAAATAATGGGGATCTTTTGCAATCTTTGGTCATTGGCAATGATCCGGAACACCTCCAAGCCCAAGAATCCGTAGCCAAGCTTCTGGTGCAAGTCTCTGTTGGCTCCCAAGGGTGCCTTGGAGTCGTTCAAATGGATGGCACTCAAGTAGTCCCAGCCAATGATGGACTCAAACTGAGCCCAAAACGCGTCGTACTTCTCTTGGTCCGTGATATCGTAACCTGCCGCAAATGTGTGGCACGTGTCCACGCAAACGCCAACACGGGACTTGTCGTCCACCATATCTATGACGTCCCTTATGTCCTGCAAATTGGACCCAATGAGGTTTCCGTGCCCGGCCATGTTTTCGATGACAATTTTCACGAAAGAGGTAGCCTCAATGGCACGATTGATGTTCTTGGCAAGTCTCTGCAACGCCTCCTCGTGCAGTCCATCAAGACTAGAGCCAGGATGGAAGTTGTACAAGCCTATGTTGAGCTTTTCACACCGCTGCAAATCGTCCAAAAAAGACCCGTACGCCTTCTCCTCCTTCTCAGGATCGGGATTCGCGAGGTTTATAAAGTACAGCCCGTGTGGAAGGATGTCGGTGCGCGGGTTGTAGCCGTATTTCTGGCAGAGTTCAGCAAAACGAACAGCCTCCTCGTCCTTAATAGGCGGAGAAACCCACTTCCGCGGCAGCTTGAGAAACATGGCGAAGCTGTTAGCGCCAATGTCCATGGCGTTGGTCACCGAGTTCGAAACCCCGCCCGTGATGGAAACATGGGCTCCGAATTTGAAGCCGTTCGTGGTGTCCCGAGTGTACTTGAAAATGGGCTCCAGAACGGCCTTTTTGGCGCGTCCAACGGCCTTCTTGACCACCTTTGTTGTCTTCTCAACGACGCTGTTACCTGCAGTCCTGATGGTTAGCAAAATGGCTGCATAATGGTGTATTTACATACATCTCTGGTTGTGGAAAATGACGGGGTCTCCGACGCCTAGAAGAAGTGCTATGTGCATGATGTTGTGGTGTACGGGTGCAACACCGACCTTTTATATATAGCTATCAGGGCCCTTTCTGACAGACCCTTTTGGCGGCGTTTTGTTCTGGATCCTCGCGCATCTCGTCCTCGGCCCCAGAACGGCCGAAATGCGTGTAGAAAAGGTCCTTTCCGTCCTTGTGGATCGAGACGCGGGCCCTATCAGAGAACTTCTCCGATCTCCTTCTTGCAAGACGGGCTTTGCGGAGCTCTCCGGAGACGTCTGGGACCTCGAACGAGTCCAAGTCGTACTTCATGCGTACGGCAGGATCGCAGTAGGCCATGGCTGCCAAAAGCGTGTAGTACGCGTCGTTGGCGGCGTTGTGTAGGTACCCATGGGGAATGTGCACCTGGCGTAGAAGGCCCCGAAGCGTTCCACCAGCGCTTCGAGACATGCGGAAAAGATGGCTAGTTTCCACGGTGGCCACATCCTCGGGAATGGCCACCCCCACCAGCCGCAACCACGAGAGATCGCCCAGAATGTGGTGGCCCACCAAGACGCCGTTTTGCGCCGTGATGAACCTTCTCATCACGCTCTGGACGTACTTCTGCAGCTCTAGCTCCTGCAACTGATGCGAGACGCCACCGCAGAACATGTACTTGTTGTCAGGAACAAATCTGCCGTTGTGGAGGCCCTTGTTCTCCTCCACGAGAATGTGCACAGTAAATATGACCGGGGAAAGCGCTCCGTGCTGCTTCTCGGGATCGTACACTGAGATTCCGATCTCGGTGACTTTCTTCAGGTTGTGCTCGTGTGCCTCCACGTCCACCGCCACCAAGGGTCTTTCTCGGAGGTACACTCTGTGCATGTACTCCATGAGCCGGTCCCTGTCCCTGGTCTCGAGGGCCTGGCGCTTGCCGAGGTCCTTTTCGTACTCCTCGGATGTTTTCTCTGCCTCGCTCGCAACCCTGGCCTCCTCCAGCCTGCGTTTGGCGTCTCTATATTTGAAGTAATCCTCTACCTGGGCCCGGTAAAGAGTCCCAAACTGCGAGCTAATGGAGGCGTTTGAAGACACCAGATTCGCTGGATCCACCGATCCGGAGCCCAGAAGGGCGCGGGCGTTTTTTAGCATGTTGACAACCATTTTCAACGGCGTTTTTAGGCGTAGCATCAACCGCGTACTGATCTCTTCTCAAGAGAAAAACTGGCGCCCGTAGTCATAAAAGACGCCCCACAAAATGGCCTCTTCCCATAGTCCCACGGTCGATAATGGGCTCCAGATCCTCAAAAGCAGGCCCTCTGAGGCCGAAATCGGGCTGGTTTTGGCCAAATTGCTGCTGGTAGCCCTGTCAAACGCCTCCCAATTGGCCCTCATCACCACCCTACTAAACCACACCGTTCCAGAGACCTATCTCCGTCTTCTGGACGGAACGCGAAACACCATAGTGGCCTTATTCCTGTGTGCTACGGGTCTAGGTAACCTTGTGAGCCGCCTTTTTCTCCTAAAGGACTCGTCACAATTGCTGGAAAACGACCCCATATTGGCTCCTTTCGCTTCGCTCATAGGGGACCTCTTTCAGCCGGGATTTCTTCCAAAACTCGTCAAAAACCGCCCTGCCGCTGAAGTCAAAGAAATCGATAGATTAGTATTCCGAGGAAAGTGCTTTTCGATAGTGAACGAAATTGCCCTTCACCAAAATATAGATTTTGGGCCCGTTTTCGCCTCCTCGTCATCCTACGTTGCGTTCTTGAATTTGGGGCTCCTCGAGCTCTACGATGACATGACTGATTTCGGTACCATCAACATGTTCTTGTTTTCTTTGGGATCCATTAATGAGGACGGTTTTGCGCAGTACTTCGAGGTCATGTTCAACGACCGCAATTGGCACAGTTTCGCAGCCTCTTTTCGAGAGATGAAGCGTTTCGAGCGAAAGAACGTTCTCCTCAAATTCTTGACGTCGTTCCTCACCAGAAAGTACCTTCTGATGCCCCTTCCAAAGGAAAAAATTGTTGCTCTCTGTGTGATTTCCAACCAGATCTTCGATTCCAATCTCATTGACGAACTCCTCATAGAAAAGATCATTTCCACGCGAAGCTGGCACCTCAACACGGTTACGGGCTTGCTCTGTGCGATGCTCCCGGCCAAAGATTTTGAAAAAATGGTTCTTAAGTCGCTTTCCTACTGGGGAAACGACCACATTCTCAAAACGGAACCCATACTGAGACAGGAACACCGCACACACATCCTTATATGTCTCCTAGCCCAATGTTCGTCCGTCTTTCTTATGGAGTTGCTGCAAAATGAGAGCTTTCTCCGTTCTATCACAAACAGACTCAGCTCTCTCTCCAACTCCATTAAAGCGTTGGGCGTCATTTTGGCAGACAAAATGTGCGAGTTTGGCAACATGCCCAAGATTTTCAATATGGACAATACTGGCTACGAGCTCTTGCAGGACCGTGCCTCCTACATCAAGAGAAATGATGTGTCCTTGGACAATATGGAGTATGCGTGGGAGCTTCTTTTGGAGCCAGAAGTTGAGGAAATCGAGCCGGATGTCACCGATTTGGTGTCCAACTTTTCCACAGCTCTTTTGAACAAAAAAGCCGATTCTGACGACGATTCTGACATCACCAGTGACGAGGAAGATGACCCTACCATAGGCCAGCGGACCAAGATTTCCAAACCTCTTTATATCAAGGACCTTTTGGAATACCTAAAGGTAGACACCAAGGCCCCCCAGGCTTACGAAAAGCGCCGCTTGGCGCTCACAGAGGGTCCCACTTTGCTCCACCAAAAATCAACCTTTGGAACAGAGGTCTCCTTCCACGCAGATGAGCTTCTTACTGAGCTTTGTGCCTTGGCCAATTTTTTTGAGGAAAGTGATTTTGAAAGCTTGCGTCTTGCTTGCATGGTGGCTGTTCTTTCCTGCCATCCTTCTTCGGCAGTGCAAATCTGCAAATTGCTCTTACTGGGCGACTACTCCTTGCAGCAGCGCATGTGCATTTTGTCAGCTACTTCTCTCGCGGCAAGACATCTTAGAGGCTTTGAGGATGACGTAATAACGAGTTCATATCGTCTGAAATTGTTTGCATCGAAAGAGTTACCACCTCTGGTCAGCAGGGCCTTTCTTTCCTTGGACTCTGTCACTCAAACCACCGGTTACGGCGTAGACGATATCCAAAAGGCCATCCAGCAGGACCTCATGCGAGAGGCCTCGGAGGAGGCCAATAAGACCATCTATGGAGGAACTCTCATTCGCAGCTCCAGGGCTTTAAACAGACCCAAGGCCACAGAAAAGACCCCAAAAAACAAGGACTTCGCCAGGCTCATTGGTACATGCTTTTTCTTTCCGATGGTTAGTGTCTGGTACGAGGCCGGGCTGATCAATATAGGCCACTACTCGCCCATTTTGACAGGCCACTTCATCAAGACGCTAGTATTACTTTTGCACGCAGCATACCCCGTGGCTGCAAATTTCCATGACATGGTTCGAGAGCTCGTACAGATTATGGTTCCCTTAGTGAAGCGGGTAAGCATCGATGAGCTTCAGGTGGTCGAGAGTATTGTCACCGGAGTTTTGCTCATCTGTGATGTGACGGAAGATGAGGTACTCGTGCGAAGTTATTCTGGTGAGTTGCGGATAATCCAGGAGTGGTTAGCTTTCACCTGGGAGAGTGTGATTGACGAAAAGCTCAAGAGCTTGTGTGCGGGTCTCCTATTGCGCTTAAACGGGCTAGGTGAGCGATTTGAGCGTGTTTTAATGGACCAGATGGGGTTGATTTATTGAGGGGAAGTGGTATCGAGGCAATACGATGTACGAAGAGGTTGTGGAATTGAAAAGTTCAAAAGTGTAGAAAAAGAGAAGACGGCGAAGAAGAATTGCGGTTTGGGGAGACTAGGCTTTGTTGTTTGTGGAGAAAAGGTAAGTGATTCTGCAGAGAAGAGGAATTGGTTGTACTACTGGCAAGCGGCCTTGATGGTGGTATGTATACGAGGGATGACGCAAACAACCATAAGGAAGATCACAAAGTTTATCACAGATTGGACGAGCGTAGAGGAGAAGTAGACTTTTTTCGACGAAAAGGTCCTGAGTGATTCGATTAAGAGTCATTTCGATGCATTTTGCACACTTCATGCGAAATCTCAGTTGGAGTATTTTCACCTGTGCAAATTTCGCACCCACCTTTACTCGCTATGTTCAGAACCTATTCCAGAACTTTTATTCGTATCTATAAAATCAAGCAGTCATAAGCGGGAATCATATCAAAGGGCGTGCAAGCCGGCGGTGACGCCCAAAACGGAGCTCAACAAAAGCACCTTTTTCCACCCGTACTCCTTCTCGGCTCCAAAGGCCCTGGACGCCCCCGAAGTGTTATTGTGGTGGGCCGAAACCGAGGCAACGGAGCTGGCCCTGGAGCTGGACCCTAGGGTCAGCTGTACCCACTGCGACTGGTCGCCCGTGAAGCCCCACTGGTTGTATGTGACTTTGGTGCCGTCAGTGGTGGTGAGGGTTCCTGTGGCAGTAGCCTTTGTGGCGTCAGTGGCAGCCTTTGTGGCGTCAGTAGTGGCCTGGGTGACCTTGGCGTTGGTTTCCTTCGTTTCCGTGGGGGCCGTGGTGGCGGTTGTGGTAGCAGCTTCGGCCGCTGCGTTCTGATTGGGGGAGTCCTTCTCAGTTCCCTTCTCAGAGCCCTTCTCAGAGCTTCCGTCAGAGGGGCCGTCAAAGCTTCCCTCGCTTCCGGAGTACGCGGCAACGGCCTGTCCCAAGCCCATCAAGGCAACAGAAGCGAGCACAAAGGGAGAAGTATGTATTTGAAGAGACATGTTTGTTGATTTCCAGCCCATCCCCGGAGATGTACCCTTATTATATACCCGGCAGCGGATCAGCCAGCACGCCCCCGATCTGGATTCTATGTTTCATATTTGCATCCGGGCGACGTCATAGTAAACATTGGCATCGAGGAAGCCAGCCATTGGCAACGTTTAGACGTGCATATAGAAAATACACCGTTATTCCCTCAGCGAAGACGCAGCCAATCATATTTCCCGATCTGGCAATTTATCAATACCAAAGAGGGACCCCTAATGGCTGGCCTATTGTTCCCCCAAAACACTGACCCTGATGCCAGGGTCGCTATTGTAGGCGACGAATTCGATGATGACGCTCCCAACGCGGAGTGACGTACTACAGTGCCGTTTCGAAATTACGCTATTATACATGAGACTAGGACGGTGTCCCGGAGTCATTACACATTAAAGCCAGCCACCAGGTGATGTGCTCAATTGAGCCAATGCGCCAAGTCCTGACTCTTTACCAACGCCTGGTCCACGTTGTTGTCCCACATGGCAATGATAGCCTGGAGCTCGCCCACAATGAACTGAGCGTAGTCGCTATAATGATAGAGCTTCTTGTAGGACTCGGGCTCCACCCAGATGGCCAAGTAGCTGTTGGTCTTTTCACGCTGGGTGATGCTGTTTTCCAGAATGGGCGGCGAGTCCACTCCCCGTGAGATTTGGAAAACCTGCAAAATGGCGTCGAAAAGCATATCTTTTCTCTGCTGCGTGCTGAGGTCGTCTGACATGGAGGCACGAAGACTGCTGATGGCAATCAACTCCACCTGGCGCCTGCCAAAACTCTGCTGTTTGGCTGAATAATGCAGCGGCAAGTCAATGCTGAAGGGCTCTTTACCTGTTTCTGGGGGAGTGAGAATGCCGTTGCCATCGAGAACCGACGTCCGTGCAGCACGACTGAACTTGATTGCCAACTTCTCTTTCTCCTTGTGGCCGTCTGAAGACTGTGCCTCGAAATTCACCACGTGGATGCCCTTTTCCAGCACCTTGGAGTCAATTTTGGAAGTGTCAACGGTTACCTTGAACAACACGTTGCGCTCGGAATCATGGTAGAGGTTCTGAATGTTGACTAGCAAGTTTGAATCGGGGTAGGCGTCGATGGAGGAGAGTTTTCCGTCGATTTCGAGCTGCTGGAACTGCGCAAACACCCCACCTGTCTCCAACTTGATGGAAAAGTTTGACACGTAGATGGACTGATACTTGGCAATCAAAGACGGCACCATGCGAATGAAAGGCTCAAAAGAGTCGAACCGGTACAAGTTGTTTCCGTATGACTCACGCACGGTTTTGGTGGCACTCATGTAAACAGAGGTAGAAATCATTCTCTGGAGACGCTCCACCTCGGAGTTGTAGGCCTGACCAAGACGGACCACATCGATAGAGAAGTTGGCTGTGCCCTTGAGGTTGTCCAAAAGGGCCTTGAGCTCTCTGGAAACCTCGTCCTCGTCCTTGTGGGTGAAGCTCTCGTATTCGTTGGAGTTAAGGAGCAAGAACTTGTTGTTGTTTTTGGGTCCGGCGGGGATGAAGGGCGAGAGTTCGATGTACTTCTGAAAGCTGACCAACATCTCCTCGAAGCCGTTGTTCAAGATGGGCTGGAACTTCTCATTGCGGTTAGAGAATATCTCGATGCTGTCGATTATAGAGTTCCATCCGTCCCAGTTGGCCTCTACACAGCCCACGAAAGAGCCCGTATTGCAGGCCTTTCCAGAGCCGTCAGTGCCCACGAAGATCAAGCCGAGCTTGTCGAAGGGACGAAGGGTGGACTTGATGGCCTTGATCATGGAGACAATGCGCTCTCTGTATGTCTCGTCTGCAAGCGACGAGTTGTTGATCAACAGCATGGAAAGCACGAGATTGAGGGAGCTAGCGTCTGGAGGCGGAACCGCCTTCACGAGCAACGACGATGGCACTTCGACGCCCCTATCTATGAGGTTGGAGAAGCGCCAGATATCATCGGGAAGTGCCAATTTTGCATCCACAATGCTCCACGCATTGGTGGAAAATTGGAAAAGCGGAACCTCCACGGGAAGCTGTTTGAGGGCCTTGGTGAGGAAGTGGCTCCATTTGACGAAAACGATGGCATTGAGCGTGTTCAAGTGCAATTCAGGAACAGCATCGTTAATGAGGTTGAGGATGATGGTGCTTCCAAAGAGGTTCATGTTGCTCACGTCGCGGCCGATCACGACCTGGCCCACCAAGCTGCTCAGCTTCGTTTCCACCATGAGCAACGCGTGTTCGAAGAAGTAGACGAGCACCTGGTCCCAGTCCGTTCCGTTGACGGAGATGTTGAGGTTATCGACCATGAGAAGGCCCCCGAGGGCCCCAAGCCCGATGGAATTGTCCCAGTTCAGGACACCGGCCAACAGGGCAGTAACGGCCGCAACCACGGCTCTCTGGGCGTCATTTTCGGCCTCGGAGGGCTGCGGACAGCTGTAAATTTCCGGGGGTCTTATGCTGAGCAAACAGAGCACGTCGTGGACCGGTTCTTCGGCCAATTCCACCGCGTCCTCGGCCGCCACAAGCGCCACGCGCGGCCGTAGAAGGTCGTCGTAGACCTTGGTCAGATACGCATCGGAGGAGCCCGGCAGAAGAAGCTGCGCGTCCTGGTGAGAGCCCACCTCGAAAATGGAGCTAGGCGTTTCGGCCGGGTCCTCGTCTAGCCGGAGGTGGAGGAACTGGTCCGTGCCGACGTCGTCGAGCTCCTCCAAAATGTCCAGCTGGAGAAGCGTGGTGTGGAGCTCCTTATCTGCGCACCGGGCCTGCTGGCCACAGATGGAGCATTTGGCAAGAACATCGTCTGCGTCTAGCACCACGTGGAGACACACAATATGGCACAAGTGCAGGCACACGAGCTCAACGGCGGTCTCGCCAGCCAGGTTGGCAGCCAAGGACTCGTCACACAACGCGCACTGGCGGTTGGACGCTATTCGCGCCCCTCGGGGCCCATCGAAGCCCAAGCGAAGGCCCTGGCTAAACCGGAGAGGCGGAAGCCGTCTGCGGTCATCCGACGCCCGTCGGAGCGTTGTGGGGCGGGTGGTCACTGTCATATGAGAAGAGACGCTATGAGGAATAAGGCCAGAACGCCTGCCCAAATCTTAGCAAACCCCAAATCACTCTCCACAGGCGGGGCCTCCGAAACCAGCACGGATTTCGGCACGGATTTTGTGCCCAACCGACGTTTACGACACATACAATGGCCGAATGTGGCGCGTGTTGCTTTGAGGGGGGCTTTTTGAGACACTGCCAAAAACTGCCCAAAAGCTCCCAGAACGCAGCGAAAATGGCCCCTACCTCCACATGCCACGCGACACACCCACAGCGTCTTTTGGGCGCTCGAAAGCGGTGATTGTCGCCGTTTTGCACTTTTCGCCAGCACCAAAAATCCGCCCTACCCGTCTTCTGGTGTACGGGTCTCCGATGATTGCTCCCGGGTTCTTTGCACGGGCCGTCCGTTTTGGGACAATAGGCTTGCTGCACTCGCCACAGCGAAAAAAACGCCCGCCTGCAAGCAACGGCCGTCAGCTGAAACCCAAAATCCGCTTTTCCCTATCCGGGTTCCTATCTTAGGCACGGGTGCAAAAACCCATGAGGACTTCCGTCCTGCTGGCGAAACCCCGTTTCACCCCGGCATTTGCGCTTCCGCCGGCCCCGGGCGGTGGTGCACGGGTCTTTAGCAGCGTGCTAGGGCGGTTGCCACAAGCCACAGGATCTGGCGCCCCAAGTGGGGCATGCGGTGGGGCCTAAATTCGTGGATCGGGTTTGTAGATCTGGTTATATGCAGTGCCAGATATCACGGGCAGGTTCTGCAGAAGGGGCCCATAGGCGATACACAGGGGCTGTGGGATTTCGGGGGGCTGTGGCATCGCTGCTGCCCAATTTCGGCCCCCTAGGCTCATTTTTGGCATTTTTGGCACCCCGTTAGGCACCCCATATAAGTTGGTGTACGGGTGTTTTGCTGGGCTCGCCAGCGTTCACAGCTATAGGGGTACGAGGGGCAGGTTTAAACGAGCAACGGCGCCGTTGCAGCTCGGAGTTTTAAGCAAGCCCTCTAGTGTCACTCCAACCGAAACCAGTGGTAAGAGCGTTTCAGGCGTTTTTGACACTGCTGGGCAAGATCCCGGTGCAGTTTTGCAGCTTTCGGTGAGGCTGCTTCCTGTGCTCACATAATAGCAAGGTGGCTTTTACTTCGGAGCTCAGTGGCTTCCTTGGCGAATACTTCAGAATGTCAGTATGCGTGGATGCCATAGTTCTGGCTAAAATACAACTCCTTGGGGGCTTGGTACCAAAATGGTGTATGGATGTGTCTCAGATTCTTGCGTATGTGCAGGCCTGACATCTGAGACAACTTTGAAACATGTACGAAGGGTAGAGATTCTTAGACACGGTTTTGCCGGGAATCTAGCACAGGTACAGGGTGCGACACGAGAGCTTAGGCTATGTTCACCTTTCCAGGCTGCTGCAAGAATGAGCGCTGAAACTTCGCCATTTTAGGGATTATCGTCCTGCTAGAACAATAAGCACCATTCCGAGGCCGCTAACATGAGCGTAAAAATCGCCGTGTATACATGTTTAGCGTGCTTCACTACATGCGCCTGTACGGTTAGATTGACGGCAAAGTCAGAGGCATTTGGTCGGGTTTCAGACGGCATTAACGTGTGCGTTACCGGTTTCCAATTGTGATAGACTGGCCATCGTCCTTACCACGTCGTTAAGCACTATACGTGCGCTTTGGCATGCTATCAGCAAAAAGCTAAAGGGCCGCACTCTAGACGCCAAGGCTGGCAGTAACATAGCCACAGCCAAGCCCTCCCTGGACCCAGTAATAAGCCACACACCTACATTTTGTTGGCTACGTGGATTGTCCTATAAACACGCTAGCGGAGGTATACGAATAGATCAAGGTAGAAACAGAAATAAGACATCGGAAGAAGGAACGGACAAAACCTGAGAGCTTAGTTGGAGTTGATTCCCCAGTACTGCTCGGCGTTGAACGCACCAGGGGCCTTCCACATCTCGTTGAAGGCGGAGTGGAGGATCACGTCGTTACCGGCCTTGCTCTGGATGGAGGACACAGCGGACTGCTGGTTCTCTTTGGAGGGAACACAGAGGCCGTTGCTCTCACCCTGGGAAGGCCAGCCGGACTCGGTGATGAAAACAGACTTGTTCTGGCACGCAGAGTACACTCTCTGGATCTGCAACAAGACCCAGTCACCGGCCTGGTCGGCAGTCACGTGGCCGTCGAAGAAGGCGTGGGCGTTGACAGCCATGTAGTCGGAGATGTCACACAAGCCAGGGTTGTTGATGACAGCAATGAAGGTGTCGACAGCGACAACGGGGCCGCTGTAGCCGGCAGACTTCAAGGCAGATCTGGCAGTTTTCACGTACTGCGCAACCTGGGAAACAGAGGCCTGGCCAGAGTTGACCAACTCGTTACCGATGGAAACGGTGTGGATGCCGTCCCAGTTGCCGTTGACACCGTCGGCCAAGGTCTGGATGCCGGACTCGATGTTGGACACGTCGAAGATGCCGACGAAAAGCTTCTGGTGAGAAGCCTTGGCCTGCATGAGCGCAGCGACCTGGTTGCAGTCCACACCGTAGATTCTCAACACGTCGTAGCCGCCCAACTGGGCGACCTCGGAGGAGATCTGCAGCTGGGATTTGCAGCCTCCGTTGTCGGAGTAGGGGCTGTAGGTGACACCCTTGGATCCAGACGAGGAGCCACTGGAGGGCGCCAGGGAAGGCGCAGAACCGCTGGTGGTGGAGGTCTGGAAGGTGCTAGGGTTGGTGAAGTCCAGCGGCTGGTGCTGGGGGGCAACAGTAGCGGGGGTGGAGAGAGACACCGTGGTGGGGGTGGAGAGGGTCACCTGGGGCAAGACGGTGGTCAAGTCACCGGCACCCAAGGTCACCTCGACGGTGTTGACCTTGGTGACGACGACAACATCTCTCTTCTCCTCCTTGTGGGCGTGGTGCTGGTGGCCCTGCAAAGGCTGGGCAAATGCCACAGCAGCGAGGGAAGCAGTAACGAGAGACTTGAATAACATGTTAAGGAGTGAAACAGCGGTATTCTAGGGAGGTAAAGGAATGACTTTAGAGATACCGACGTGTGTGGAAAAACAACAAGTGGTGGGATTTTTCCATATATAAGGGGGTCTCGGCAGCAGGTGGACGTCAACAACAACACAAAGCCGTTTCGGGCGTTTGTGTCACCGCGGCCGAAGCGCGCGTTGCCGGAAGGGGCGAAATGCGAGATCGCGCATATGTGCGATGGTGTCGCTAGCCTGTGTGCAGGCGTGTTTAGGCGCTTTGGGTTGCGGGCCTGCGCCCGCAGATGCGAGCGTGCAGGAGCATAACCACTTCTGGGCCAATAGGAGACCGTGGATGCGCGATCTGTGCACTCCGCGCGAGCCCTGTGTTCACGGTTATGCGCCCGTATGCGCGATTATCGTGATTGTATCATGTTGGAAGCGTGTTTGGAGGGGCCGAGCATCGGCTTTTTGGAGGGCGCAGTGCAGAGAAGAGGTAAAAAAGAGGTGTCTAGGGGTGTTCAGGAGCGTTCTGACTGCTCTTCGGTGCGCTAGGTGGATTCTGGGCCCCAGCTTCCAGGGGAGGTCCTGCTCCACGTTTGCAACAGCTGGTTTTGAAAAATTTCCTAAAAGGGGGCGTCGTAGGCCACAAGACGACGCACCTTCCGCGACTCTCGGCACGCAATTAGACGATTTGGGATGTCCTGCAGACTGCCCTTAACCTAGTGCTCCCCAATAGCTTAAAGTGCATGCGTTGGCCCCCTTGGTTGCGGACGAGTCCCTTCAAGGGACAGGCACCCGTCGGCACTGCCAGACAACGCAGCCAGCAACGGCGTGTTACTTGACAATGTAACCCTTTCCTGAGAGGCCCCATTTGTGCCTCCCAGGAGGCCAAGAGTAAGTGTGCAGGACTCATCCCAATACCTGGGCCAACCGATGTTCTAGGCCTAATGCCGCAGCCCCGTATGTTGCGTCCGCATGCCTTCCCAATGTGTAGTAATCGCTGATCTGATACATAGCGGACGTTTCACATGGTTTCATTGTAACATGTGGACTGCCCGGAAAATTTTTATTGCTGCGAAACAAATGTTAATTCCCCATTGGACAACGGGAATGCCACATCGTTTAAGATACCTCAGCTTCTTGAGGAATGCACATCTATCCGTGGTCGTTGCATGGCTTGTTGGAAAGCTGGATTTTCTGAAGCCTGGATTTTTCAACTGCGGTTTTCCTAAGCCCCTGCCTTACGCCAATTTGTAGCTCGAAAATTTGTAGATTACGCCCCAGATTCAGCGAAATTGGAAAAATTGAAAAATTGAACAATTTAGCCGTTCTGCTACAAACGCACGAATATCCATTGCAGACACATGGCCGTCCCCGCCAACACTACGCAGACCGCAAAGCGCTCACTGCTGGCCGCAGTCCATGCCCCTTTCCAACCAGCTTCCCGGCATGTATGTCTCGGTTAGCACACGCCCAATTCTCTTGCTTCATACCTGCACACAGACAACGATTATCACGTGACCAAGCGTGCGCCACACGGATAAATATATCCCTAGTCAGAAACAACCCTCAGTCTTATTTGATCCAGGCGGTTTAGCAGGCTGCATACATCATCCGAACCGAATTCCCCGTATTCTGCCCATATATTGCAGTCCGTGTGTTTTGAGCCCAGTCTTTTAGCTCGTGTCCTTGCTGAGTTATACCGCTTTTGGTACGGATCGTGGGTCCACCTGATACCCCACCAAACGGAACTTAGTGCCCCATTACAACAACATATTTTGCAGCTGCCCCCCAATTGCGTTTGCAGCGGTATCATCTCACGCCTGAGTCATTGTCACAGCCAATAGCGAACCCCTAAAGTGGCCTTTCCACCCTACCACATCAAAGGACCCTTTAACAGCATGATTGCAGAATTGGCCTCCCAGGATAAGGAGAATTCCGAGATGGTCGACTCAAGAAAAGATCTTCACATGGACAGCAATGAGGCGGATCCCATTGAAATCGACGATGACGACATCGACAGCAACGATCTAATTGAGGACGACGACGATGACGTGGTGGTGATCTCGCCCCCTCCTACATTTCCCAAGTCCACCCAGCTCCCTCCAGCGAACGATTTCGAGAACCTATCAAAACGATTGATGAAGGGGGTTCCAGATTATCCCATTGCGGAGGAGACCTACCACGTATGGGAGATCAAGGATTGGACCGGGCTTAAGGAAGAGAAGGTCCGGGGCCCCAAGTTTAAATGCGGTAACTTCGAGTGGAATATCTTGTTGTTTCCACGGGGAAACAATAATAACGTGTCCATTTACATGGAGCCGCACCCCTTGCCGGACCCCGAAACGGGAGAAGTCAAAGATGATTGGTATGTGTGCGCCCTATTTGCATTGGATGTGTGGAACCCCGAACACCCGGAATCGCATTCAGCGAATGGCTCCAGTCACAGATTCAATAAAAACGAGACCGACTGGGGCTTTTCGTCTTTGATTGACTTGAAGCTGATGACCACTGTCTACAAGCCCGGCCAGACGCATCCCATTTTGGAGGGAAACATGGTGAATATCACCGGCTATGTCAAAATCGTAGATGATTCGTCGACAGGTGTATTGTGGCACTCCTTCATGGACTATGACTCGAAGAAGAACGCCGGCTACGTGGGCCTCAACAATCAGGGTGCCACGTGCTACTTGAACTCCTTGTTGCAGTCGTACTTCACCACCAAGCTGTTTAGAAAGTTGGTCTACCAAATTCCCACCGAGTCGACGAGCAGGTCGCAGAGCAGTTCAGTTCCACTTGCATTGCAGAGGATATTCTACTCCTTACTGACCTCGGATGACACCATTGGCACCTTGGAGTTGACGAAGTCGTTTGGCTGGGACTCCAGTGATGCATTCACCCAGCACGATGTTCAGGAGTTGAATCGTATCTTGATGGATAAGTTAGAGACCGCCATGAAGGGCACGAAGATCGAACATGCCTTGAACGACATTTTTGTGGGCAAAATGAAGTCATACATCAAGTGTGTCAACGTTGCCTATGAATCTTCAAGGGTAGAAGATTTCTGGGACATCCAGCTAAACGTCAAGGGCTTCAAGAACCTCCAGGAGTCATTCAAAAATTACATTGAGATAGAGATGTTGGATGGTGAGAACAAGTACCAGGCTGGCGATGAGCACGGGTATCAGGATGCCAAGAAAGGTGTCGTTTTTCAGTCGTTTCCGCCAGTTTTGCATTTGCAGTTGAAAAGATTTGAGTACGACTTCATGGTAGACGACTTGGTCAAAATCGACGACCTCTACGAGTTTCCAGACAAGATCGACTTGCTGCCGTACTTGGACGAAGACTTGAGTGACGAAGAAAAGAACCAGAACTGGAACTATAAATTGCACGGCGTTTTGGTCCACCAGGGCAGCATCTCCAACGGCCATTACTATGCTATGATCAAGCCCAAGGCACAAGAGCAAACGTGGTTGAGATTTGATGATGACAAAGTCTGGAAGGTTACACCTACTCAGGTTTTCCAGGAAAACTTTGGCGCTATCGAATTGAGCCAGGAGACACTCGCGAAATCTACAAGAATAGAACAGAGCGAGTATTTGGTTAGAAGGGCCACTTCGGCCTACATGTTGGTGTACTATCGCGAGACTGATTTGAAGACCATCTTACCCGAAGATGACAAGTCTATTGATTCTGCAATCCCAGAGCACATCCCCCAGCAAATTCAGGAGGAGAGGGAGCAATCTGAGAGGTTGGAGAAGTTGAAGCAGGAGGCGTTGTACTACGTCAACGTGAAATTTGTGACGGCCAGCAACTTCAACAACTATAATGGGTTTGACACATATCCGGACCCTACCATTGCCAAATTTTACGAGGACTCTATAATTGATCCCAAGTCGCTCCCGGTGACATTCAAAGTGAAGAAGGAAGACAAGATCTCTTCGTTGTACAAGTTGGTCGACCATCACCTAAAGGGAACGGAAGCTGAAGGGGTCATTGATGTTGATGAGGAAACCCAAGGATCCGAGGACTTGTCAAAGTATCCGTTCAGGTTGGTATTGGTGAACCACAGAAACAACCACACGAATCGCACGGACACACCTGTTCCCCCAGAATGTGAGGACTGGACTGTGAACCAGGTCTATGCGAAATGCTTCAACCGCAAGTACGACGAAATGGTTTTCTATGTGGAGGAGATCAACAAGGATTTGAAGGAGGTCAACGCCGTGACCAATGTTGACCTGGTGCAGGTCTCTCCTGAATCACTCAATATCGAGAAGGTGTTCGAGAAGATCAATAATGCGCCTGTGCCTTCAGGGCCGTATAAGTTCAAGAATATCTTCGACTCCTCGTCCTACTACCAGATATTCATAAAATACTTCGATCCGGTGATAAACGAAGTCAGAGGGTTGACTCACGTCAACGTTTATAAGGGTGACACTGTCATCAGTCTCTCTAAAGATATCAACAAGTTGTTGGGATTTGCCGAGTCCACACCTCTCGAGTTCTTTGAAGAGTTATCCCAACTCAAGACGGAGAACGTGGACATCAACTTGACCTTTGAAAAGAACGAGTTGAGCAATGGTGACATCTTGACTGTGCAGGTTGCCAACATCGAGACTGCTACTGTTGGAAAGAAGTTCTCTAATGTGAAAGAGTACTACAAGTTTCTCTTGACCAAGTTGCATATACGCGTTAAGCCCTTCAAGGCAGAGGAGGACGAGGAGGACTCTGACTTTGTTGCTGAAGATTCTGACGACAAGAAGACATCTTCAGACTCGATTGGGCTCGATAAGCAGTCTACAGAGGCGAAGGAGATTGAAATTGCTAAGGAGATGAGCAAGTCCTTCGACGTGTGGATTTCAACTCAATACAGCTACCAGGACCTTGCCACTGAGATTGTTAGAAAGTTGGGCACCAATGTGGACCCGAGCTATTTGAGAATTTTTGTTCTAAACAGCCAGGGAGTTCGGTACCCGTTGAAGTCGACACAATTGTTATCACAGATTTTCCCGAAGACGGTGTCTGCCTCCACAATCACTAATTTCGAGTACGAGATCTTGAACATCACTTTGAGGGAGTACGAGAATATGAAGTCGATAAAGATATTCTGGTTAAACAGCGTATTGCAGTACCAGTTGTTCGACTTGTTGGTGCCCAAATCCAGCACTGTTCGTGATTTGGTCAACAAGTTGGTCCACAAGTTGGAGATCAACCCAAAACACTTGAATGGGGTGCTACTTTGGGCGGGACTTGACCACAAGTACATCGACTTGATCAAGTTTGACCGGTCCATCGAGTCCATAAGCGAGACATATGAGTTGTACATTGGCTATTTCCCAGCGGAGGCTGAAATCTTGGCTGATCACGACATGATCAAGAAATTCAACGACGATCCCGTGAGTGCAGACAACATTGAAGGTGAGGCCCTCAAAGAGGAATTCGCAAAGGCAAAGAAGTACGCCAAATCGTTGAACATTGTGCCTGCATTCCACTTCTACAAGAACAGCAACAACCACCACGGCGTCCCCTTCATCTTCCCTGTCTATCCCGAAGAGCCCTTCAGCGAGACCAGGGAGAGATTGCGCCATAAGCTTGGGTTGGGCACCCAGGCGTTTGAGAAAATTAAGCTTGCATTGGCTGATTCGAACGATAAGGGCCGTTACATCGACCCTGAGAATCTGGAATTGACTTTGTTCGATGAAATTGCCAAGTTCGACAGCAACGTATCACTTGCGTTGGACCACCCCGACAGAACGCCGCGGCGCCAGAACCCGTTTGATAAGGGTATTTCCATCAAGTGAGGGTGCTGCACAGCTCTATTTATGCAGAACAAAATGTGCACATATTGTTGGTGATTGTAGACGGTTTACGAGCGCCTCTTCTCGAGCTCCTTCTGCCTTATATCTGTGGAACTGAGCTTCCCCTTCCAGTTGTTGTCGGGGTTTCCGTCTCCCCCGATGACGTTTATAGTGACGATACCAAGCTCAGGAAAGCCGTGTTCTTTTCGGTATTTATTGACGAAATCGCCACCCTTTGCGGATTCACGGCTGACCACCAATGCATCGATGCCTTTTATGTAGCCCGTGGGCCCACAGACGTCGTTGATTTCGAAGGTCTCGATTCGAGTGTTCCCGGAGATGTGCTTCTGAATGTATTTTACCAACTTGGCCTGTCTCAATTCATACAGTTCGAGCATTTCGCTGAACTTCTTGTTTTTCAACAATTCAGGGCCCGTGATTCCGACGATCAACCTTTTGGAAGTAGCAAATATCGTCATCAACACCAAGATCTTGTGCCCGTCGTGAATGTGGTCGAATGTGCCGCCAACGGCTGCAGTTTCGTAGTGATGAAATCTAACAGGAGGCCCGTTCAGATGCTTTTTGATCAATTCCAGGTCGAGCGCCGGTCTCTCACTCTGAATGAGGACGGGTTTCAATGAATTCAGGGAAAACCGGCTATTGTCTCTCTCCAAAGAGGGCTGATAAATGCGGGTCCAGCTTTGCTTGCAAAAGTCGGTGGTGTTGAAAAAAACGTCGATTTGGAACGTATGGTCCCATCCTAGGACCGTGGCCTGGCTGCGGATCTCGTTGAAAAGGCTGAATAGCACGTAGTTAAGCTCCACAGAGCCTTCAATGGGTGTGGTGATGTACACATCTAGGGAGCTGGAAAAACCACGCTCTTTCTGCAAAACAGCTCCAATTATACTGGCATAGTCGTACCGAGTGGGATCCTCCACTACCAACACCGCATGAGTCATAAATAGCAAAAATCTCGGAGAAACTAGTATGCTTTCTCTATACATTATCGGCCGCTATATACATTTTTGGCCCTATTTACATTGTGCAGGACAGAATGTTTCTGTAGATGTTGGTGCTGAGAACCTTCAACTTGTTGAGGGCCTCGGCGTCACGTGACTGGAGCTGGAACATGTCCCTGAGGTCAAGCATGAGCTTTCTATCTGCTTTCGATAAATCATCCTTGTTTTTCAAGCTGTTGTAGACGTACTCGAGGGAGGCAGCCAAAGGGGTTGCGAAAATGAGCTTTTCTCTCCCATCATGCAACTCCTTGGGCCTGTACACCAAGACGCCCGATTTCAAGAGCCGTTTGTGGATTGTGAGCTCGTCCTCGGATGCCTGTGCTATGTCGCTCCACGTGGAGGCGTAGAGCCTCTCGAGGATCTTGTTGTAGGAAGCGGTGAACATGTTGGACATCACAGATTTTCGCGGGTGCTTGAACTGAGTGCTTTCGTGCACGATAACACCGTCCATAAAGCGGCCCAAGTTTTCCAAAACCACCGTCAACTGGTGCTTGGTGATAGACTTCTTGGGTGTGTTGTTGGGGATGTTCTGGCGCCGCTTGTCGATTATACCTCTGTTGAAGTTGGAGTCGTTGAAGTGGTACAACAGCCGGAGGAAGACCGAAAAAATCACGTCGATGGTCTTTTCTCTGGGAACCAACCCACCGTGAACGTTCAGAGCGGGGTTCGAAAGCGCAGAAAAGATGTCTGTGATGTGGCTGAGCGCTACGTCTTTCTTCCTGTAGTTGTCGAAGATCTTGTAGATGAAGTTCTCCACAAGGAGCATATCCACGCCCTCTGCAACGTAAGGCGGTGTTTTCTGCCTCTTCTCGCGAACTTCTGATGCCCCAGGGCTCTCTACAGCGTTGGGATAGCTGGAAAGAACGCCCCTGGTGCCGTCTTTGACGTACTCAGATAGGTCCTGGGGTCCCAAATGGATACCACCATACTGGGTTAAGACGTGCCACACACCAAGATAAAACTCCTTGTGTTTGCCCAACTTGACCAAACCGTCCAAGGCTGTGGTCATCACGAATTTGTTAACGCCGTTTTTCCTTTCCAAGTTCACTTCCTTAGTGATCTTTTGGCCGAACTTTCCTCTGGAGTCCTTGTACTTCTTGTTCAACAAGTAGAGACGAAAATCCTCGGACGTGGGCCGCGAGAAGTCCACCAATGGCTTGGCCTTGCCGCTGAAGATGGCCCTTGTTTTATTGTTAGAAAGAGGAGGGGGCGGGAAAACCACCATAGGGTTGACAGAGGCCATCTGGAGCTCCTCCTTGGGAAGAATCAGTTCTGGAAGAGCGTCCTCCCAGCTCTCCAAATTTCGAGGGGAGTTTTGGCCGGGACTTTCTAACGCGTGCAGAATTCTTCCATCGGTAGCAGACTTGACTATTTGTGTAGGGGCGAATAAGGCGGTAGTTCCTGTCAATTCCTCAATTTCAGACATCATTTTCTTCACCTCTGGGGACCACATGCTCAAGTACGTCAAGCCCTGGGCCGTGTATCTGTAGTGTGATCCAGCAGTGATGTTGGTGGAGGTGCCTGCAGAGTTGTTAATGAAACAGGAGGTGAAAACGGCGACGAAAGCAGGGTCGATATCGATGAGGATTCTTTTCATTCTCTTTCTGTATGATATCAAGAGCTCGGGGTCCGCTTCGGCCTCTTCCTTAGTGGGCGGAACGGGCGGCATGGCGCCGTTCATGACTTTGGCCAAGATGAGCTGGGCCGTGCTGATGAGCTGGGCCTGGTTTTCGAGCAACTGGGCCGTTTTCTGGGTACCAGTCAACTTGTCGCTCTTAGCAATATCCTCCGCCGTCTTGTTGAAGTTGCGCTTGATTCCATTTAAAAAAATGGTAAAGGTCTGACTGTCAGCAACCAATGTGGGCATTTTCACGTCCTTACTTTCGGACGGAATCAAGTTATCGAAGAAAGACCACGCGAGCTCCTGATCGTCGGCAAAGTTCTTGACGAGAACGCTCAAACAGGCGTTGAAGTGCGAAATGGAGCATGTAGAAATGGCTATTTTCTCTGCCCGGTCAGACGCCTCCGCCTTAGAATGGGCGCTGCTCAGCCTGAAGGACTCAAATATTTGAACACACTTCTGTGCTAGGTCATTGGAGACCTTTCCCCATTCGTGGCACTTGGCCAAGCCGTCAAAGAGGATAGTGTAGGTGTGGGCGTTGGACGGAATGGCCCATTTTTTGCGGTCGTTGAAGTTCTTAAACGCTCCCTTCACGTCTCCTCTCTCGAGGAGCCACTGCAAAATGGCGTTCATCCCCACTACTCCGGCACTAGATCCGGCCAATCTGGCGAGTTGAACGGCCCTGGTGATCTCCTGGTCTCTTTCGAGGAGTTTGAGAACATCCTTGGTGACCACAAACGGGTCCTTGATCTGCGCACTGTTTGTCCCTAGCAAGAAGAAGACCAACTTTTTGTCAGTGCTTCTTTTTTTGAGCTGCTGGACCTGGTGCAACGCCTTGAAGATGCTCAAAGACGTAGGGGACTGCACATTTAGGCTCGAGGGCGAAAGCTTGTAGAGATCGATCACCTCTCCGTTCTCATCCTGAAAAATCGAGTTGTCATACAAGGCTCGGAGCACTAGCAACGCTTTCTGCGGAGAGTAGGCGTTTTTTGTCGCAAAAAACTGATTCTTGTTAGCGGCTCTCCTGGAGCCACGTTCCAACTGTCTGGGGCTGTATCTCTGCGTTTGGCCCGTTTCAAGAAAGTAATCGAGCTTGGCCCTGACGTGAGAAACGATCCTCTCCTCGCCAGCATGCTTTCTGGTGCTGGTGGCTGCCAACCGGGGAAACCCCAGAGGTAGCCTGAAGGCGCCTGGTCGTCTCTTTAGAACGCCAGCAAGAAGCATTCGGGTCTTTTCGCTTCCTGGTGACTTAGTTGACGTTTTGTCTCATCGCTCATCAGATAAAAAAGATGTGCGACTAGATATTGCACTGGGTATATAAACACCACAAATGGTCACAACGGCGTCTTTGGGCGAGAAAAAAGGCTCCCTGGAGGAGATACAAACTCTGGAAAATGCCCCTATAGCGAGCGATGCAGAAAATACGCCCTATAATGCCGACTTTCAGAGGAAAGAGTGGTCACAACTAAAGAAGGCCATCGACCTACAAATCCACGAATGCAGCAAAGAAAACATCAGAGAGGTGGTTGTGGGCCTTTTTCGGCTTAATCTTCATCGTGGAAAGGGTATTTTGGCGAGGAGCCTAATGAAGGCCCAGATGAGAGACCCCAAACTAAGTCCTCTTTGTGCATCTCTTGTGGGCATTCTCAACTCCAAGGTGCCCGAAATCGGCCAATTGGTGGCCAAAAGAGCGCTCCTACAGTTCAAAAAAGCATACGTTTCCAACAAGAAGCCCGTGGTGCTTTCGTCGCTTCTCTTTCTACTGCATTTGGTAAACCAGCGGGTGGTCGACGAGACCCTAGTGCTTGAAATACTACAGCTTCTTCTCGACAAAGTCCCCACCGACAACTGCGTTGAGGCCGCGGTTGAGGTGATGACGTCAGCTGGTAACTTTCTCACCCAAAACTCCCTCATGGCCGCAAACATGGTCTTTGACAGATTGCGTGGGCTTATTCAGCAGAGCGAGGGCCTAAGTAAGCGGTCCCGGATGCTGATCGAAAACGTTCTCAAAATACGAAGGGCCGGCTTCAAGAACCACCCCATAGTTGAAAAGACCCTTGATTTGGTAGAGGACGCAGACCAGAATCCCCATTTCTTGGAGCTAAATGGCCACTACTCCTCAGAGGACATATTGAACATCTACCAGTTCGATGGCGAGTACGCAAAAAGCGAGGCCACCTACGACGAGGTCAGAAAAGACATCCTCGGGGACGATGACGATGAGGAAGAGGACGAAGAAGGGGATGACGAGGCCGAGGAGTTGCTCCAGATCAAGGACATGACTGACTCCAACCTCCTCAACTACCAAAAAAACATCTACTTGACCATCATGTCCAGCATGTCTGCCGACGAGGCGGTGCACAAGCTCCTTCAAGTGGCGAAGAAAAGACGGCTAGAAAGCAGGGGTGACCAGGACGCTGTTCTAGTCGATATGATCATTAAGTGCTGCTCGCAGGAGAAGACGTACTCCAAGTTTTTCGGTCTTATAAGCGAGAAGCTCTGCTCCATGAACAGGCAGTGGCACTCCATTTTCGTCAAGCAATTCCTGGCCTACTACAGCACCATCCACCAGTTCGAGAGCAACCACTTGCGCAACATCGGCAAGTTGTTTGGCCACCTATTTGCCCTGGACAAGCTCGCCATCGAGGAAACCTGGAGCGCTATACGGCTTACAGAGGAGGACACCAACTCGGCAAGCCGGATATTCATCAAGTTCATTTTTCAGGAGATGATCGAGGAATTGGGCATCAAAGGCCTCTTGGAGATCTTGAACGACGACTTCATCAAGGAGCGTATAAGTGGGCTTTTTCCCGTCAAAAACGTCACCTGGCGCGACGCGGAGCACATTCGCTTTTCCATCAACTTTTTCACAGCCATCGGGTTGGGTGCGCTCACCGAGGAGATGAGAGCCGTTTTGAAGAAGTTGCCTACACCTGAGGAAGACAGGGGCCGCAGCAGAAGCCGTTCTGGAAGCTTTTCCAGCAGAAGCGGAAGCGGAAGCTACTCCAGAAGCCGTTCTGGGAGCTACTCCAGAAGCCGTTCTGGGAGCTACTCCAGAAGCAGAAGCGCCAGTTACTCGAGATCACCCAGCCGGAGTCCTCGCTACAATACCGAGGAGCAGCCCGCAACCAGCTCTCGTGTGGCTTCGCCGCCCCGAAAGAGACAGAGGCACTAGCTGCAAAAGCCCGGACATATCGGCAGAAGGTGATATGTGTGACACAAAGTTCCCGAGTTCAGGGCGTGGCGCTATTTTGGCCATCGCAGCCTGTATATAACGGCTTCTGGCAGGGCCCCGAGGCCAGGCAAAAACGGCCTCTGGTCCTCGAAATGCACGGAGAAATGCCGCATCCTAGTCCCGTAGTCACGCTAGCTTCTTGTGACAGCAAGCTGCGCCCATTCTGGTCAACCCTGTTTTATTGCTGTTGCCTGAAAGAGTGCCCGGAAATGCGTGGGATAAACGTCCTGCATGCGTGACCCCATCCCAGCCAATAAAACGCTAACAGTTTACAATTATCGGATCCATTGGCTGAAATTTTCATCCGTATAAAACCGGACGGTTCCCGCAGACATCTTTTTTCCTACAACAACACGTTAATTTAATATGCCTGCTAAGTTCGAAAAGGGTTCCGAGAAGAAGGGTGCTAACTTGTTCAAGACCAGATGTCTTCAGTGCCACACCGTTGAGGAGGGCGGCCCCCACAAGGTCGGCCCCAACTTGCACGGTGTCTTCGGCAGAAAGTCCGGTAACGCTGCCGGCTACTCCTACACCGACGCCAACAAGAAGAAGGGTGTTGAGTGGAGCGAGCAGACCATGCACGACTACTTGGAGAACCCCAAGAAATACATCCCCGGCACCAAGATGGCGTTCGGTGGCTTGAAGAAGCCCAAGGACAGAAACGACTTGGTCACCTACTTGGCTTCTGCCACCAAGTAAGCGTTCTGGACACATGGCTGTAGAGCGCTGCTGTCATTTGAAAAGCTCTGATGAGCCTAGAATTCTTTCTCTGTACATACTCTTGATTCAATAGAAGACTTATTTATACTGTTCTCGTATGAATGACAGACCGTGCCTCGGACGACGTTAACATTGCTTTGGTCGCAAGCAAGATCACTATCCGTTTTGAGAGGTAGCGATGCGCTTTCGGTGGTCTGCACAGCGTTAAAGTGGTTAAGGAAAGGAATTGCGCGGGTTTGCCTGAAGTACCGTCCCTGTGAGCTGACAAAGTGCATATCTAATCGGGACTAACTAGTTGCTGTTCCGGCCAGTTTCAGAAGCAGCCAATCGTGGTGACCAGGCATTAGATCATAGTGCAGTGGTCGCTGGTTAGCATTGTGTCTCAAAACAAGAGCCAGAAGGCTCCAAAAGCTCGAGTAAGTTTGAAATGCGTTGCAGTCCAGGATGCTCCTTTCGCCCGGTTGGACCCTGTAGCTGGAAACGGGCTTTGTTTAAAAATTTACTCAACATCTTTGGACCCGACGAGGCCTTAATTTATGGGTGTGTATATAGTGGCTACCGCGGTTGCAAAATGAGTACATGCAATGGCATGTCTCAGTTTAGGAGAGACACCTCTTTTCGGTCCCGATGTTAGTAGGGCTCCTTGTTTGAACACAAGCTTCCTTCTTGGTGCTTTTAAAGGTACCCTGACTCGGTTGAAGGTATTTCTTATTGATGTGCGACTGCATATGTGCCAAACTTGTACCCTCAGAAACCCTTGTCACCCAATGTATGCTTCCAGGCATACGGAGCATAATAGGGTGTGCTTTTGACAACCCAACTGAAAGAACAGACTCCTTTTTTTTAAAAGCCCCCTTCACAGGGATTGATGTTGCTAGTCTCTGGCTCTCGATTGCCGCTGCACGGCTAATGTCGATGGGGCTATCGCCCGGTTCAGCGATTGCCTTGGACTATTGATTTCGCTAACGAGATGTTGTACCGTACGAAGAATACCTCATATTCATCGTGATATTCTTGTATACTAGAGGGACTTATACGCAGCAGAATGCTTTCAGTCCTCCTAGCACCGTTGCCAAAGAAAGTTCCATCCCCAATTATGGTGAAAAGTGAGCTTTTCCAAACCTCAAGCGTGCTCGACGTCAATAACATCTTCTTGGGTAGCGAGAATAGGTCGCCCTTTATATCACAGAACTACCAATAGCCCATGGAAACCCACTTGGTCCATTCGCAGCTCCCAGGAAGACTATGCGGCTTAGTATTAGACATGCGTGAGCTAAGTCCAAGTCTATAGACATAAGCAGAGGAATATGAAGTTTAAGGGCGGTGTGCGGGCGAGGGAAGCCCTTTATTTGATCCAGGAAGACATGGACCACGTCTTCACTCCCATTTTGGTTTTTTGTATATTCCGTGCCCCACGAACACAGGTCTGAGAAACAGGATACATTGACATCTCTTTTAATTCCGGTGACGCCACTGCTATCTTGAACCACTAAGCGTTTATTACTCACAACCAGACACCCCTCCAAGCACAAGGTGAATTGAAAGGGCAGTCCCAATTTCTGGTCTACAGTACGTATGGCATAAAGGAAGTATCTCTTGAAGGTTTCAACAGCCTGCAGATCACCACCTACCTAATTCAATACTCGACAGGCTCTGAGCTGCTTCAGACGCACCTGGAGGAGGGGGGGGGAGTGCAACTAGGGTTGGGTGGCAGTCTTTCCAGTCACGTGACAAGATACTTTTTCGCAGCGATCCGCTTACTCCAAACCCACCAGTCGACACCATAATGGAGAACATCAAAGTGCCCGTTGAGGTGGATCCGACAGAAGACACAGAGTGGAACGATATCTTGCGAAGCCATGGAATCATACCCGAGAGACCACCATCGCCCACAGCTGAGTTGGAAGCAGCGTTAGAGGAAGCTGTCAGAAAACAGCACGACAACAGGCTAGAAAGCAAGGACTTGGAAGAGCTAGCAGAGTTGGAGGACGAGGAGGACGAGGAATTTCTCAACTTCTACAAGAACAAGCGGTTCGAGCAGCTAAAGAAGCTCTCGGAAAAGAAGAAGTACGGCAGTGTACAGAGCGTCACCAAGCCCGAGTACGAGAAGGAGGTGACGATGGCGTCCAAAGACGGCACGTTTGTGTTCCTCCATATGTCGTTGCAGTCCAGCTTGCAGAGCAGACTCCTTGGGTCGATCTTGACGAACTTGGCGTTCAAATTTCCCGAGGTCAAGTTCGCGGACATTCCCGCCAACCGGTGTGTGGAGAACTACCCGGAAGCCAACTGCCCCACGTTGATCATCTACCACAACACGCACGTGATCAAGCAGTACATCACGTTGACGCAGTTGGGCGGCAACGACACGCAGATGAAGGACCTCGAGCGGGTCTTGGTGGATCTGAAGGCGGTGGATGTCAACGACAAAAGGCTCCTCATCAACCAGATGGACGAGGACTTGGAGGAGCTGCACCGGCTTCGGTTCGCGAAGAAGTCGCTTCGGGGCTCGGCAGCACGCGACGCCGGCAACGACGACGACGACGATTTCTACGATTAGGTGGAATGGCACATAGATACCGTATATAGAGGCTGAATGCGACACCAGAGACAGCGTAGAGTAGGCGTATGTGCTGGGTTCGCTGGTTTCATCGAGATCCTCCTAGCTGCCCCTACGCAGCCTGCACGGCTGTCGCCACTTCCCACAACCTCTGTTCGCATTCTGCTCGTCAGCCCTTTCCCATCGTTTCCTTTTCCCGCAGCTATTGTTCTTCTCACAAAAGCCCCAGCGAACATTTTCAGAGCTCCACATCGGCCTGCCAGAACTCCGCTGGCAGCAGACCGAAGTTGTTCCGTTTCCGGCCCTCCCCAGAAGAAGGCCATCGGTGCCCATCACGTGTCTCGCCCAATTTTGTTTGCAGACGCCATCTCGTCGTTTAAGACCCAGATCACCGCAGAAACCGATCCGCAGCCCCCAACTATAACGGCCCCCCAGCATTCCCTCGCAGCCCCTGCGTCATCACCTGCATCCACTATAGCCCAGAATGGCGACCAGAAAGACTCTTCCTGGAAAGACGCCTCCGGGAGCGTCGCAAGACACCCCCACGCAGCAGCACACGCCGCCCCCCGATACCTACGGCAAGATCCCACCCTGTCCGCACTTGAAGTCGGTATTGGCGTCACTGGCACGTGACAATGTCTACGTGACGTACCGCCAGGCGGTGAACATCGCCAACTCCGTTTCGGGGCCCTCCAGTGACTCCAGCAAGGTCTACACCCTCAAAAAAGACAGCAGCGAGGTCCCGCAGCAGGAGCTCGTGGCACGCAAACTCAAGGCCCTCAAATGCACCGACTGTGCAGTCAACGACTTCTACCACAACTTCATCTGTCTCCAGTGCCCGCATGTGGGCTGCTACAACGGCCTGAATCACGCCTATGGCCACTACAAGTTGCACCAGCACCTCTTCGGCATCGACGGCCACAACGGCTTGCTCTTCTGTTTCCTGTGCGGCGACTACATAAACACCCCAGCGCTAGATGGCATCCGGCTTGAGATCATGGGTGCCGGATGTGGTGGCGCTACCGACCAGGAGTCACTCAGCGCCAACTACACCGAGCCGTCAAAGGCGGCCGCGGCAGGACTCAAGGGCTTCGTGAACCTCGGGTCCACCTGTTTCATGAGCGCCATTCTCCAGACGTTCATCCACAACCCCATTGTGCGGTACCAGTTCTTCAACAACGACACGCACTTCTTCAACTGCGACAGTAACCTCGACTACAGTCTCGGCTACGACGCCATTGACGAGCTGAACGCATGCGTCACCTGCAGCATCGACCACGTGTTCAAGGAGTTCTACACGTCCACCTCCACGGACGGCTACGGCATGACCAACTTGTTGACCACCGCGTGGCACAAGAAGAAGTCGCTCGCCGGGTTCCAGGAGCAGGACGCGCATGAGTTCTGGCAGTTTCTCCTCAACGAGTTCCATCTGGACTACGAGCGCGTCACCCATACACACAACGGGCCGGCTGCAGACTGCAAATGCATCACCCACACCACGTTTTCCGGCGAGTTGCAGAGCTCCATCACGTGTCTGAACTGCCACCGAGTCACGGAGACCATCGACCCGCTCCTCGACTTGTCGTTGGAGATCAACCACCTCAGGAAGAGCGACAACCTTACGCTCTACGACTGTCTCGACTTGTTCACCAAGGACGAGAAGCTCGACGTGATGTACACCTGCCGCTACTGCCGCACGCAGTCCAAGGCCACGAAGTCGCTCAAGATCAAGCGCTTTTCGCCGGTGGTGGCCATCCAGCTCAAGCGCTTTGAGCACAACCTCGCCAACGACACCCTGTCCAAGATCGAGACAGCGGTCAAAACGCCGCTTTTCTTGAACCTTTCTAAGTACTCGGCGGACCACGACCCCGCTCACGACATACAGGGCGACAAGGTGTTCGAGCTTTTCGCGGTGGTGTCTCACATTGGCTCGGTCAACACCGGCCACTACATCGTGTTGGTCAAGAACGGCAGCGGGCAGTGGTTTAAGTTCGACGACAGCGTGATTCTGCTTGTTTCGCAGGACGAGGTGACCAACACCACAGCATATCTACTTTTCTACATCACCCATAGGATATAGGCAGCATCGCATATAGCGCCAGAAGACGACGACGGAGGTCTCGTCAATGCAAAACTCATTTTGAGGGTGAACTTGTAAAGTGCACTGCATTTCAAAGGACTTCGGTTGCGAAACACAGAAATGACGGAAACGCAGGGAACAACGTAAGGAACAACAGACTGATAAGTATGTCTGTAAGCGTCACACACCAATTGCGGTTCTTTGGGGCACCTACAAGACGCGTGGCTCTTCCGTCTGCTTCCCATACTCTGGTTTCTCTTCTTTTCTGCTTTCACCACTCCTCGCTTCGCGATTTGTTCCCTTCACCTTCATTCCTTCTTCACACCCTGCTGCGCACTTCCGCAAACACCGGGCCCAAGGCGGACTCGTACTTGCCGCAGCCCTGAAATCGGGTCACGTGTAATGATCTGAAACTCCCCGGGCCTCTCAGAACACACTGTTCCTGCAGCTTGTTTCTTCCTCGCGACTCGCTCGCCCATAGGATATCTCCAGCACAGACTGTCCCAGCCCAGCAATCAGTCTTGTGACAGCAAAAAACTGCCCTATAGTGCCACCGTGAGTTGCAGCTGGTTTCCCGATACGGGCCAGTCGCATGGTGCGATGCGCGTGCCAAAGAGCCATTGCCTTTCGGGGCAATTCTAGACCTGCGGGAGGGCCGTTTATGGACGCGCGCATATCCAATTCAGGGGGCTTTTCGCAACCACGGGTCTTCCCCTGGTTACTGTGGCCGTTTACACGCCGTTTTGGGGTAATCGCGGGGCTCGTTTCGGGCGTAAGTGCGCGTGTTTCGCATTTTCTGTAGTCTGCGGGTATACGAATGGTATTTTTCTGGCTGCGGTGTTTCGGGCTGAGGCAAATCCGGAACGTGGGACCGGTCGCCGGGAAACATATATAATCACGCCCTCCTGTAGAATATGTGCTTCGTGCCACCCACTCCTTATGCTCCGTCTTTTTGCTTTTTCTCTCGTTTTGTGCGTGGGCTCCTGCGCCCCGTTTAAAAGGGCCTTTTTGGACCCCTCCGCAGCCTACCAGGCTGCCCTCAATGCCACCTGGCTGACCTTTTGGAGCCCGCAGCAGCAGATGTGGAACCAGAATGACCCTGCCTGCAATTCTGGCTTTAGTGCCCCGTCCGTCTGGAACGCGGCGGTGGCCGCTAAAGCCGTTACCGACTCCTACGATGGCCTGTCCGCCTACAGTGTGGCGCAACTGCTTATCGCCAACTACCAGAACCCTCAAGGCTGGTTCCTGGCCCTGACGAACAAGGACAACGACTGCTACACTGATGATAACGCCCAGGTGGCGTGGGTTCTCGTGGACTCGTACCAGGTGACGCGCAACCAGGCCCACTTGGCTGCCGCGCAGCAGGTGGTGGGTCTAATTCGCAGCCAATGGTACGCAAACGGTGGCGGTGTCAGGTGGCTGGTCAACGGCGACTACTTGGCCTCCATCTCCACGGCTGAGGCGGCGTTGGCTGCTATGCGCGTCTACGACGTGGCGCCAGACCCTTCGTTGGTTCTGTTTGCTGATCTGTGTGTGGAGTGGCTTTTCGCAAACCTTCAGGACCCCAAAGACGGCTTGCTTTTCGACGGGAAACAAGCCTCCTCGGGCACGGTCAACGACGGAAAGCTCACCTACTCCGTGGGAACCGCCATGTCTGCGCTCGCCTATCTCTACAAACACACCGGAAATACCAACTACGTGACACAAGCTATAAACTTGGGCTCTGCTGCCACCAACAGAACTGGCGCCTTCTACCTCTCTTCAGGCATCTGGAACAACCCCTTGCAGTACCTGCATTTGCTCTTCGCTGGCTTCGCGGATTTGCTCACTTTGGCACCTCCCCAATCCGGTGACCAGGAGCGCTTGTACCAGTTTTTCGCGCAGGAGGTGACCCGCCAGGCCCAGTATGTGTTCCAATATTTGCAGATAGACGGCACCGGTAGCTACACCAGTAACCTCTATTCTTATCTGCAGCTGGTGTTCCAGAAATTCGCAGCAACAAACACCCCCACACAGGGCTATAAGCCGGATCCCGGCAATTTCTGCGGGGGCAACGTCAACGGGCGTAATCTGCGCTCCTTGATGGACAACGCGCTGGCGCTGCAGGTTTTCCACGAGGCTTCCAGAGTGTTGTGGTGAGCGGAGTAGCAATTGGTTCTATTGGGTGCCCTTTTTCTTCTACCGGGGTTTATAATTAGACTTGTTCTAGACAATTAGATGTTCTAAAATGGTAAATTTGTAGTTGAAGTTTTTCGCAATATTCGCATTTCGGTGCAAAAATCCTGAAAAGTGTGAACTTTTTGCAACTCAGAAGAAAAACATACAGATGAAAAAGAAGCCTTTTCACGCCTTAAAATCGGAAACCTCCCTACTTTAGCCAAGAGGGCTCGAATATTTGATTTCTTTGAATCACCTTAGCTGGAGTTTCATTGTCTTGGATATTGGAGCAGGTGCGGCTTCACAACACCTCCCTTCTTATTGAGCCCAAATAGCTGCGCTAAGAAAAAATCCCCTCCTAATATCTGAGACAACTCTATGTTTGAAGCCAAATCGCCTTTTCGCTCTATGAGTTTCTTACTGATCCTTTCAAATAAATTCACAGCCAATAACTCGAAACGCACTTCATATACGTCTCTGACCACCCAAATGTCGACCACGATAAACTTGCTTCTTCTACACTCGTTATATCGTATTTTACATTTTCGCCGTCTCCTGAGACGGCCTAGTATACAAAGGTCTAGAAATCGCTCTCGCTGATGCTGGCCTTTTCGCACATCAGTCTGAAAACGCCGTTCTTCCTGTACAAGGCCAACGGGGTGCCCTTTTCCACAATCTTTCCCTTGTCCATCACCAAGATTCTGTCGTACAGCAAAATCGTCTTCAATCTATGGGCAATGCACAAGATGGTGCACTTGCCAAATTCGTTGGTAATGGTGTTCTGGATCTTGTGGTCCGTTTCGTAATCCACAGAGGAGGTGGCCTCGTCCAAGATGAGAATCTTGGAGTTTCTTACCAAAGAACGCGCCAATGCAATCAACTGCCTTTCTCCCAACGAGAAGTTGGCGCCATCGTCCTCGACCAATTGGTCCAAGTGGAACTTGTGGAGGTCGTCGTAGCGCGTGGAGTCCTTGACAAACTTGGTGTTTCTGATCTTGGCTAAGGTGGGCGTGTCAACCAATCCCGACCGCCTCATCGAGTCCCACAACAAGTCATCGCTGTACTGCTTGAAGGGGTCTAAGTTCTTTCTGACCGTGCCCTCAAACAATACCGGGTCCTGGGGGATGATGGACAACCTGGATCTCAAGTCATGGAGACCCAAGCCACTGGTGTCGATGCCATCAATGGTGATAGAGCCACTATCGAGCTCCGCCAACCGGTACAACGCCACCATGATGGAGGACTTACCAGCACCGGTTCTGCCACAGATGCCGACCTTTTCGCCGGGGTAGGCGCCGAAGCTCAAGTCCTTCAACACCAAGGGCAACTTCTCCCTGTACCTCAACGACACGTTGTTGAACTGGATGTAGCCTGAGGGCGGCCACTCAGGAGCAGGCACTTTCTCGGGTCTCTCATAGGCGGCCTCTTGCGGCATGTTGAAGGCATACGCGTGCAATCTTTCGACCGAGTTCATTTCGTTCTCCACCTGCGTCATGGTGCGCACCGTCAACGACAACAAGCCCACGATCTGGATCACGTAGTTCAAGAGCAAACCCGTGGAGGACGCACTGATGTTGAACTGCTCCGTGATGCAGAGCAAGCAGATGATCATGGCAAACGCGCCTGCAAGAATGTCTAACTGTACACTCAACCAGCGCTGATTGGCGATGGAAATGTAGTACGCCTCGTTCATCTTGTCCAAGTAAAGGTCGTTTCTGTCGATGAACTTCTGCTCCGCCTTGTAGGCGCGGATGGTGGTCATTCCCGTCAAGGTCTCGTTGAAGTTGTTGTACACGATGGAGCGCTGCAACGCCTCCAATCTCTTGACCTCACGCGACAGGCCCTGGTAGAAGTTCGTGATGAACACGAACGCCAATGCCAAGAAGGGCACCGCGATGGCGAACCACGGCAAGTAGATGATGCACAAAATGATAATGCCAATGATGAGGGCCGCTGGGAAGAGGAACAAGCGCAACTGCTCGCCAATCTCGTTGTCCAAGGCGTCGGTGTCCTTGGTGAAACGGTTCAAGATTCTGCCCAAGGGGTTGGCGTCGATATAGCTCATGGGCGCGTGCAAGACACGCTCCACGGCCTTGATGTTCAACAACTCGGCCGACTTGTTGTTCATGTAGCCCAACATGGTAAACTGCACGCCCGTCACGATAACCGTGATGAACGCAAACCCAACGTAAACCGCCACGTAGGTGTTGTCGGTGATGTTGGCGAACTTCTTCTCGGTCCAGAACGACAACCACGTGTTGGTGAACAACTGGAAGAAGGTAGAGAACGCCATGAGCAACACGTAGAGCGGAAGTGCGGTCCAGCCAAAGATGCCCGATCCCAACTGGATGTACTTCCAGTACACGCCCCAACCAATGGCGTTGGTGGCCCTATCCTCGTCGGCCATCATGATGTCGTCTTTCTTTTTGTTCGCTTCCTCCTGCTCGGAGTCAGCGGGCTTGATGGGCGAGTGGTCCACAGGGCTCTCGATGGGCTCGTCCTCGATGCTGATTGTCTCGGTATTGAACTGCACGAGTCTTCTGAAGCGCGGGTTTCTGAGCTCCAACTCGGCGGCGGTGCCCACGTCAATGGTGCCGTCACCGTTCAAGAAGACGATCTTGTCGGCACGGTCCACCAACAGCAACTGGTGCGTGGCCAAGATACGGGTCTTGTTCTTGATGTAGCCACAGAACATCTCGTCCATAATGGTCCTGCCCACTCTGGAGTCGACGGCCGAGAGAACGTCATCGAAGAGCAAGATGTTCTGGGTGGAGTAGCACGCCCGGGCCAAGTTGATTCTGGCCTTCTGGCCGCCGGACAACGTGATACCCCTCTCTCCAATCTGAGTGCGGTCGCCCGCAGGCAAGATGGCAAGGTCCTCTAGCAAGCAGCAAGCCTTGATGACCAGGTTGTAGCGCTGGTAGTCGAAGGGCTGGCCAAAGAGGATGTTCTCGCGAACACTAGTGTTCTGGATCCACGGGGAGGAGCAGAGCAAGAGGTCGTCGTTGACCGTGAGCGAGCCCTTGGAGGGGTTGGTCAACTTCATGAAGCCCGCTAGGGCCGCCAACAACGACGACTTTCCTGACCCGATGACACCAGTGATCACCACGAACTCGCCCTTTTTGACATTCAAGTTCACGTCCACCAAGCCCGGGAAGGTACTTTCCAGGCTGGCGGAGTTCACCGACTCCACTTCCGGCTTGTAGCGCACCTGGCCCTTCTCGAAGTACGTGTCGCTGGACGAGCGCGAGTGCGAGCTCTTGGTGGAGTCGCCCAGCGAGTAGGGTCTCGTCTTGACGGAGCTCTTGGCCTTCTTGTCCTTGGACTTCCTGCTCTCTGTCTCCCAGAGCGACGAGTCGTCGTTGTCGGGCTCCTCGTCGTGGAACGTCTGCCAGGCAAAGTTGGCGTGGGAGACCTTCAAGGCCACGGAGTCCTCAGTGTCGGCAGTCTGCTCCACGAGAAAGGCGTTCTGGGCGAACTCCAGCGCGGTGTCCTCGGTCTTGAACTGGAATTCCAGGCCCGAGTCGTCGCCGATGTAGTAGTTGTCCTTGTCCTCGTCCAACAGGTCCTTCAAGTCGTCGTCGAACTCGGAGGCGCTCAAGAAGCGTGTACACCGCTTGAAGCCGATGTAGGCGTCCGCGCCCGTGGCCAAGGAAATGGGCAACAACATAATGGCCTGGGCCAAGATGGAGTACAACGAGAGCGACGAGAACACGACGCTGGCCGACTTCATGTTGTGGGTCTTCCACAAGGTCACGAACGAGATCATGGAGGTCAAGGTGGGCAAGGTGACCGCGTAGGCGGTGATGAAGTTGCGCAACACCTTGATTGTGAAGAGGTACTTCATCTCCTCCTCTCGGAGCTTGATGATGTTGAGGCGGTACGCGTACTCCCACGCGTAGAACTTGATCACCTTGATGTTGTTGAGGATCTCGCGCATCATGGTGATGCGCTTGTCGGTGGTCTTGACCACGGTCTCGCGGGTGTCGTACAAGATCTTGGTCAAAAAGACGCAGATGAAGAAGGACACCACGAAGAGCCCGATGCCCGTCAACGACGACGCGCCGATGTTCTTGACCAAAAGCACGATGGCGATGATCACCGGGATGGGGAAGCACACCACGAACGGCTGGAAGCCGAGCGCGAGGTCGATCCGCGCCAAGTCCGTGGTCATCATGGAGGTGATTCTGCCGTTGGAGAACTTGTAGCGCGACCGCCCGCTGAGCTTGAACGACTTGAGCAAGAGGTCTTTGGTGAGAATGGCCTTGACCTGCGCGCCCGCCATCATGGCGAGGTGGAAGCAGTGGCTGAGAAGCATGCCGTTGACGAACACGATCACCACCGTGCCGACGGTGTAGCCCACGCCCTTGTTGTAGGTCTTCTCGACGCCGAAGGCGCGGAGCTCCACGAAGTCGATCAACTCCTTGAAGAGCAACGGCGTGAGCGCCTGCGCGGTGAACGCCAACGCAAGCCAGATGCAGCTGAGCGTGTACTGCCAGAAGAACGTGTAGTACAAGGCCAAGGGCACCGCGGTCATGGGCCACACCCAGTCGTCGAGGTTGGGGTGTTTGCGGAGGTGCTTTTCCTTGGACTTCAGCAAGATGTCGCTCAAGTGGCTGGTGTAGTGCATGTGCATGTCCTCCACCGTGAGCTCGCGCGGGAGATACCAGAGGTCGTCGGGCGTGAGCGTGCGCTTGTAGCCCTTGACCATGATGGGCAACATCCAGTGGAACACGAGCTTGGAGAACGGGTTGGCGGTCCTCCAGGGGTACGCTGTTCTCTCCTCGGGCGACGGGATGGGCGGCACCTTCTTGGGAAAGAGGAACGAGAACATGCGCTTCTCGTTGTGGAGCTCGCTGTTGGCCTCGAGGTCGCCGTTGGCAGGCCCGGGAGACCCGCCGGAGACCGGCAACACGGCGGGGTTGGTGGTGTTGACCATGGTGGAGACGTCCTTGGAAGCGGCGGTGGCCACATTTGCGGTGACGCCCGCAGCGGCCTCGGTAGCGGGGACCTTGCGTCTCTGTTTTCTGACCCGTCTTCTCTTTTTCTTCACGGGCGTGTTGACCGCTGTGTTGGAGGTGCCAGAGGGCGAGGAGGTGCCGAGGTAGGTGGGCCTCAGAGGGTCTCTGGGCGGCACGTCGCCGTGCTGCAGGCCAAAGTGCTCGTTCTGGTACGGAGGGGACGCCACGAACTCGGGCAGCCCTCGGGGCGACTCGTAGATGTGCGACATGCCGAGATAAGTGTAGTCTTTTCGATATATGGGGTATACGGGACAGAGTAGCCAGGGTATCGTATTAGGGCCGACGGTGTCCAGGGAAGCGAAAACTGGAGGTTCCCAGGGTAGAAAAGACAAAAGTGCTACGGCTAAAAACCCAAACACTGGCGACTGGGACTATATATCAACTGTTGCCATCGCCGCCATTGTCCCCAGTGCCTTCCTGCAACGAAGCAGGCGAAAATTTTGCCATTTGGGCTAATGTATGCAGCGGGAGTGCATGTGGCCGAAGAGAATTACCGGATTCGGCAGGAGTATGTGGGTCTCCGCATTTTGGTGCGTCAGTGCGCCAATTTCCTAAACAGGCAGTTTGGGGGTTGCGGGCGCAAATAAACACATGACACGACGAGCCCCAGGGCTGCGGGCCATGGCGGGGGCCTGGGCCAGTGGAAGCAGACGGTGGTGGCGGTCAGGTGCTCCTGGGCCCACGCTCCCGCTTGAACCGGTCCGAACAGGGCCGTTTTGGCTGATCTTTGGCCGGAAACCCGCGCACTATCCCGATGCGCTTGGCGAAGCGGGAAACGGCTTTATACCCTGTGCACTTTACCCCAAGGAGGCACAGCGATAATGCGCTTTTGCGCCAGCCTAAGCCTTCGGCTGGCACGGCACGGTGCTGTTGCGGGAAGTGGCTGCGGATTAAGGGGGCAGGCAGGGTTCATTGCGGCCCGTTGCGGGCGTGCGCCGCCAGGGTGACCAACGGAGCTGCCCCTCAACGGCCGGGCGGAACAAGTGCGGGCGGGGCGCAATCAAGCGTATTTACGACTGTGCCTCGGTACGAGCCCCGCGTAAACCTGGGCACAGGGTGCGTACTTCTCAGGCCTTTGACCGGTGTCGAGAACTATAGGGCCTTATTGTGGCAGCTGGAGACATGGCAGCCCCGCGGCTCTAAGGAGCACCGGCGACGGAGGCCCGGGCGCTTGTGGCGAGTGCGTGTTGCAATCTGGGGAGGCTTTTTGCAGGCACATCTGCGGCGTGATTGCGCATTGGCTCAATTGGGAAATGTAATTGCCCTGGTGTGCATGGTGTAATTGCAGCCCACATAGAATGTAACCGAGACGTGGTCCAGCGGTTATAGAACGTTCGACAAAGCCTGAGCTGAGGAGAGAGGGTTGTAAGACCGGAGAGGTACCGGTGAAACATCAGTGAAATTGGAGCGTTGCGGTAGTGCCATTTCAATTGAGGTTTTTGTTGCGAGAGAGGGGTTCTATAGGTTTTACCTAAATCCGGAGATAATCCTCCTACCAGGCAAGTCTAAGCTATGACGTCTATTGTCAGGACTGTTTGTCTAACGTGCTCGTTTGTCATATTGTCTGCCTCACAGGGTGTGGTTACTGCCATTTCGGGACTGTTCCTGGCCGTGCCTGATGCATTGTCTGCTTATGTCTATTTAGGGTAATAGGCCTGAAAACAACTTGCTCCAAGGTAATGCGTCCCGGATGGACGGTTGCAAAGTTGGCAACGAAACCCCATGCTTCCCGCGTTACTCCCATTTGGCTGAAACCCCCTGAATGGCCTCGGTGATATACACACCAGAAGCCACACATGGTTCTTAACCCCCCTCTCCCCTACTCAAGCTCATGCACCGTCAATAAGCTATAAAACAAGAACACTAGTTGGCCACGTCGATGCTCAAGAACTTGTACTTCTTCTTGGTGATGTCGTAGCAGTCGTTCAACGCATCGTCGTCCACAAACCACGTGACTCTTCCCGCGGCCGTCTCGTTGACGATCGAGCTGGGAAGGCCCTTTTCCGGCCGCTCCATGATGGTGCGCATGACGGGGGCCTTGGTCAAGCCCTCTACCACGAATGTGACTCTATGCGCGTGACAGATAACGGGTATGGACAAGGTGATTCTGTTCTCGGGCCCCAGCGGCGCGTGCAGCACCGGCATGCACCACGCCAACTTCTCGCGCAACTGCTCGCCGTGGTTGGGGAAAAGCGACGCGATGTGGCCGTCTGGCGCGCACCCGAGCAACAACAAGTCGAACGTGGGCAACTTGACCAGGTCTTTTTTGGCGAAGTTGTCCACCAAGAGCTTCTCGTAGGTGTCCGCGCACTCCTGAGGGTCGGAAATGAGCGACTCGTCGACGTGGAACACGCGCGGCTTGCGGTCGTCGGGAATGTGGTCGAAGATCTCGCGCTGGGCCACGCCGTAGTTGGAGTCGGGGCTGTCGAACGGCACCAAGCGCTCGTCCGCAAAATAGACGTCCCATTTGTCCCACTCGATCTCCTCCCGCCTCTGGAGCAAGCCCTGGTGCAAGATCTTGATCAAGGAGCCGCCCAGAAGCGCGATACGGAACCGCGGGGCGCTCTTCTTCTTCTCCTTCTTCTTCTTGCTATTTAGCCCGTTCACCGACCCCAGCGCCGTCTGCACCATGCTGGTCAGGTGACTTAGCGTGGGCAGCGCCGTCTGCAGGGCGGGTCCGCTGGGAATCAGCGCTGTCGACACCAGCGAAAGCAACTGGGGGCGTGCCTGCTGGGCCTGCAACACAGCAATTTGCGCCCGGTCCAAGGTGTTGTAGAGCGTCATGTTCTGGGCCAGGATCACGTGGTCCGCCACGGCGTCTGCCACCCCCAAGAACTCCGGAAACGAGTATATCAACGGAACGGTGGTAGTCATTGGCTTGGTGTGGGAGTGCCGCCTGATTTGTTAAGTCGCAGGGAGAAAAAGTCCTCACTCGCACGAAACACTAGGGGCCTTTGTAACGGCGGTGGGGGGGCCCAGAAATTGCAGCAATGTGCTGGGAACCGCAGCAACTACGCCACCTCTGGTGGCCGTGGGGCCGCGCGTGTGCCTACCACTCTGTAGCGGTGGCATTGCCATGCATTTATGGGCACTACTTTCCGTGGCCAGAATCACTCACGCAACCATATTACCGGTAGCCACACGCCCCGGGGTGCAAAGCGGTTGCTTCCCATACTAATCCTGCCCCACACACCATGGCCATCGACACGTTTGTGCAGCTCACGGGCACGCTCGCCAACAGCTACGTGTGCCTGCTCCACGCCTCGAACTCGCGCTACGTGCTGGCGCAAAAGGACGCCTCCAAAACCTCCAGCCAATGGGCCATCACTGACGCTGCCTCCCTGGCCTCGGTGGCCACCATAACCGTCAACTCGCTCCACGAGCCGCACATCGTGCTACTCAACGTGGTCCAGGACGGGCGTGTGGACACCGTGGTGGTGGACTGGCACACCTTGTGGCCGCAGGGGGTCACCTTTCCTGTCGACGAGGTGAACCTCCTGGCGGACTTGATCCAGGCCTTCAACGCACGCATTGGGCCCGAGATGCACCTTGACCAGTTGAAGGAGCTATTCGAGAAGGACGCTCAGACCCACGTGCTGAGAATTGCCCCTGAGGCGCCACTGAAGGTCACGTTTCCCCGTCCTCTGCTTTCTGACGAAACCCCTGCCCAGAGGGTCATACCCGACAGACCAGACTTTGAGGACGAGTTGGAGTTGCAGCGGCCGTATGGGGGCGCCTCTGCGAGCCGCAACTTCCCCTCAATTGGCGACCGCGACTTGAACCCGCCCGGCTTGCCCAAGCACCCGGAGTTGAAGCCCTACATCGACCCCTTGGGCCTGGGAGAAGGTGGCATGCACCCCACAGCCGACCACCCCATTTTCGGCGGAAGACCGCAGCACGGCGCCTCGTCCAGATTGGGCGTACCGCCAGGTGCCCGTTTCGACGACCCGTTGAGCGGCGAGGACAATTTCGAGGCCTTGGGAAATGGTCTCCCCGGCAATTTGCGTGGAGTGGGCGGCGGAGGCCAGTCGTTTCCCGATTTCCCGGGAGGCGGCTTCGGCGGTCAGGGTCCTTTTATTTAGCGCTAGCGGGGCTAGCACTGAAGTTAGAAATGCGGGATGGGCCGTGAAGGCGCTATCTACCGTTGCGGGCCGATGCTGCAAGTATCGAATTAAATGTGCATTTGGAGAGGTTTCGAAAGGGGACACAGAGGAAAATGTGCCAATGCGAGACAACCGAGTGCAGTTGTCTGACAGCTTCAAGGTTTTGAGGTTTGTAGGTGCTTTTGCGGCCGAATAGTATGTATATGCGCACTTGGACAGCACCAAATCAAGGGTTTCGCATCTTTTCAGGGTAGATCAGGATTTACATACACCCTACACTCAGTGAAATGCATATTCATGAAGTACTTCACATAACTATCTCGTCTTCTTGTCCAGTGCAAGACGAGAAGACCCCCACCCCATCGTTGGAAGTATAAGTTCACATACTCCCATATTTGTAGGAGAGAGCCTGGCGCCCACTCCGTCGCACCGGCTTTGCCCACCTATACCACCCTATCGTAGTACTCGTTATCGATATAGCCGCCCTTCATCGAGTCCCTCACGTTCTTAGTGAACTGGTTCTTGTTCTTCACCAACACGTTGGCCGCATCTTTGTTAAGCGGGTCGTTGGGGTTCGGTTCCAAGAAGAGGAAGTTGAGGCCGATGAAGATGGAGTTCAAGTTCAACACCGGCGACCAGTCCTCTCTCAAGATGTTCAAGCAGATGTTGCCGCCCACGTCGATGTTGGGATGGTAGATTTTGTGCGTGCACTTGATCTTGGGCGGCTCGATGGGGAAGTTGTCGTTGATCTCGATCTTGAAGTTGAACGTGCCCAGTCTATAGTAGCCCTGCTGGGGGCTGATGGAAAGGTTGAAATTGAAAAGGTTGGAAGGGTCGGGGAAAACCACCTTTATGCTCGACGGCAACTCGAGTGCCGTGATGTCCTTCTGTAGTCTGAGCTGTGCGGAGCTCACCTTAGTGGAGCTGTCTGTGGTAAGCGAGTTGACTGAGGAGTTGGACGACTCGCCGGCCCTCGCGGCAGCAGCGGCATCCTCCTGCCTCTTCTTCTGGAGCTGGCGGATCTTCAACTGGGCTGTTAGTGCGATCTTAGCATTTGCATTTTACACATACCATTGGGCCTACGAGGGAACTAAGGGCTTCGCAGTCGCTCTAAGGAGGACTTCGTCGTGTGCGCATCAACTCTACTAATAGCTGGAAAGCACTTTATCAGCCGCCGAAAGGGCGTGAAAAAAGGCCTGCTTTTCGCTGCCGACGGCGCTGAGGGGCCCCTGTTCTGCGGCAGGGGCGCTTTGTGCCTTCATTTGGCCCAAAGTGGCCAAGAACTTATGGTGCGCCGGAGATCCATGCAAAACTCCGAGAACCACCAATGGCCGCAAAAGGGCCACGTACGGCGTTGCTGCTACGCACCGGACACGAAGAAGCCATGAGACTTGGGAGGAGATGAAGCTGAGAGTTTTCTCACTGGCGTCCGGTGTTTGGGGGCCCTTTTTTGGCAGGCTCATTCTCGTTAGCGGGCCATTTTGGAGCTCCATCAAATGCTCCACCGCCCTATTGTAGTCCGTCGTAATATACTCCATGTCAGGCTCTACGCCTAACTGCTGAAGCAAGTAGATCTCTAGCGTGGACCAGAGGGAGACGTCTGTCAAAGTGGCCCTGCATGCCACTGTCAACTCTGTGAAGATGTGCTCGTTAATTTCCCTTGCAGGGCCACCGTGCAGCTCCAGAAAAACACCGTTCCAGCGAATGAGCGTCCGTAGAAGACCAGAGGCGTAGTAGTTGGCATAGTGTAGCTGAGAAGCTCGCAAAACACGCGCTACCACCTTTTTGAAAAGCTCTGTAGTGCTCCCCAAGTCAGCGTACACTAACTGCACTAAGAGGTACTTTAACCACAAGAAAAGGGACGGGCTCTTGTTGATGCGCTTCAAGCGGCTGCTGACGAGAGAGCTGATAACGTCCAATTCCTGGAGAAGAAACGCCCCGCCATCAGCGAGTCTCTCGGAGAGAAGAAACGTCGCCAATTCGTGCACCCTCACCATAGTGTAGTTCTCGTTGGTGGTGAGCATGTAGCCTATGGTGCACACGTAAATTTCCCGTAGTCGCTCAGTGGAGCAGCTCGAGAGATACGCAGGTATGTTAGATGCATGCTGATCTAGCTCCTGGCGGTGAAAAGAGTGGGCCTCCTTGAAGATGGCTAAGTAGGCCCTTTTGGTGACTCCGATTTCTAGGATGTTTCCGTTTTCTGCCACCACGACATCTTCGTCAGCGAACGGAATGACCTCAACCACCTTCACTTCCAGATGTGGAGAAGACAGCAATACCGCAAAAAGCCGGCTGCAAAATGGGCGGGCTTGTCCCATACTTTTTATGGGGTAGAGGAGTTTCGCATACAGGTTTTTCGGCTCATCTTACAGTGCACATTTATTTGCACACACATCTTCGCCATGGTCTCCTACAGAGACCTAATACGACCCCGGGCTGAGGTACTTGTGCCTGCAGACACGCTCAGCGAGGCCATCTACACGAGCTCCCGGCTCGAGTACATCTTCCGCGGTGTTTCTGAAGGAGAAAGAACACACAAAGAGAGCGCCCTTACAGAGGTTAGCAGTGGGCCTGATAGCACGGAAAAAGAGCCTGAATTAGCCACTGAGACAGAAAGCTCGCCAGAATCGGAGTGGCATCTTCTCCGTGTTCTCGCAGGCGCCCATCAGGGCTGGGTGCGTTCGGTGACGGTGGACCCGGTGACCAACCAGTGGTTCGTGACAGGCTCCTCGGACTCCACTATAAAGGTGTGGGATTTGGCATCCCTGCAGCTCAAAACTACCATCACGGGCCACATTATGGGTGTGCGGGCCCTCGAAGTATCCCATAAATACCCCTACCTCTTCTCGGGCTCGGAGGATAAGACCGTGAAGTGCTGGGACTTGGAACGCACCAATTCCGCCTCCGGCAGCGAAATCCGCAACTTCCATGGCCATGTGGGCGGCATCTACGCCATGGCACTCCACCCCGAATTGGACTTGCTTTTCACAGGCGGCCGCGACTCGGTGGTCCGGGTCTGGGATATCCGCTCCAAAACAGAGGTCATGGTCTTGACAGGCCACCGGAGCGATATCAGCAGCATCGCCAGCCAGGTGGGCGACCCCCAAATAGTTACCAGCTCTATGGACTCGACGGTGCGTTTGTGGGACATCCGCAAGCAAACCACTGCCCTCACACTCACTCACCACACCAAAAGCGTGAGACTGATGGTGATGCACCCCGAGGAAATGACCATGTGTTCTGGTGACTCCTCGGGAAACCTCAAGCAGTGGGTTCTCCCTGGCGGAGAGCTCTTGAATGAGTTCAACACTCAGAGCGAGGGAACTATCATCAACACCTTGTCCATAAATCCGTCGACAAACAAACTTTTTGCTGGCTATGACAGCGGCAAGATGGAGTTCTACGACTACATCAGCGGCAATCTCGACCAGACCACGAACTCAATACCGGTTCCTGGCGCAAAAGAGTCAGCAATCTACGCCTCTACCTTTGACAAATCGGGCTTGAGGTTAATCGTCTGCGAGGGCGATAAGAGCATAAAAATTTGGGGCGAGAACTAAAAGTTACTTGCATTGTATATTACAGCTATTGCCGATTCATGGATTGGGCTAAGATCAACCAGTACGAATCATAATAGAGGCGTTAGACGTCGTGAAAATGTCCTACCAACCAAAACGCAATTGGTTGGCAGTGAATGCGGGAGGGGACCAGTTGAGCTTCTCGGGATCTAGCTCGTGTTTCTTCTTTTCCTTGATCTTTTTGACTAGTTTTTCATAGAGAAGCATGATCTGATCAGTGATCACTATGATGTGCTGGCCCTTAAAGTATCTTAAAATTTGAAGGGTAGACAACGTATGCAAAATGTCTGTAGTAGTCATGCACGTGAGGGCGGATATTTCATCAATAGTGATTTCTGTTTGAGACCCCGGCGGCGCTGAGCGAGACGGCGGCGGCGGAGAATCTCCATCAGAGTCTATGGCAGCTTGGGGATTGTTTTTCTTGAAAAAATGAGGATTTTTCTTCTCAACAAGAAGCTTGACAAGCGTGTCTGTCCAGAATGCTCTGTAGGAAAGCAAACCTAAATCCGATAAGGGCTTTTCGGGAGATCCTACCTTGTTCTCGACATTCGACAACATGTAGGAAAACTGAATCAACAATTTGCCATATCCCATCTTCTGATAGCAGGGTAAGGTCAAGATACACGCCACATTATATCCGTCTGCACTCTCCTTTTCCTTGGAGAAGTAGCCAACAACATGGTGGCCATGTGGGGACTTGATTGTCATAATGTAAAACAAGAAGGGGTCCACATCGTAGTATAGGGTCTTGTGATCCAAGAAGAGTTTTGAAAGGAGACACAAGTTGCGGCACCAGGTGCGCTGTTTCCTACCGTCGATTTCCCAGAAGCTGACTTTTTCATCCCTGTAGATTTCGTTTCCGGGAGGATGTTTCATGGAGCATTTAGATCTGAACCTCTCGAACTGCTTGCGCGAGCCAAAGTATGACAAGGTAAAATCGCAGATGTAGATGTTGTCCTCCTCTGTGAGCTCGATGGGGTACGGCGAGAAGTACCACGGTTCTATGATGTGTTCACCTAGTATGACAGTTGACAAGTTCCTCACTCTGGCGACCTCCGAGTGGTTCTGGGTCATGGATCCGCTAGTTCGCAACTTCTTGATTTCCTCGTCCTTGGTCATTTCCTCACCCGGCCGCTTCAAGCCCTGCACGTTCAAGTTGTCCAAGTCTAACTCGTCCTCGTTCTTGACTTGTGGGGTTTCCGAGCCTTCTGAGGGCTGCGGTGTTCCACCTGTGGATTTCAGACTTTTGGAGTTCTTGGACTTGGGCTGCTTCAGGGCCTTCAGTTTGCCATCTTTCTTGTCCTCATCGTTCTTCACCTCGGGCGTGATCATGGCCCTTTTGAAGTCCACTCGATCCGGGGAAATCCACTCGTCCAAGCGCTTGTTGAACTCAGTATAGTGTACGTAGAAGACCTTTTTGCCCTTCTTCATGTGCTCCTGCAAAATCTCTGCAAGCCGGTATTCGCCATCCTTGGACACAAACACCTTACACCCAATGACAATATCCTCGGTAGAAAACATGGCGTCGTCGCTCCTTTCGTCATCATCCTTGATAGTGATCGGAGTTCCCCCCTTGGGCGTGGCCGTACCGCCTCTGGATTCTCCTGCGGGCATGCTCTGGTGGATGGATTGGTGATAAGGGGAGGGCCTGTGTTTACGCCCATATGAAGAAAACTTGTTTTGGTGCGCACACGACATCTTATCTGGAGCTGCAAAAAGGCCCTGAATTTATTTGGTGAAGTTTTTGGGTGATTGAGGAGAGGAAAAGGAAGGAGCAGGACATGGCGTAGAATACTAGTAATTGTCTATACGCCCCAAGAGGCTTTTTTATATGCACTAGCATAGGGCGTCTTTCGAGTCGAATCCATATGGACCGATTTCTGTGCACGAATCGTGAGGTGCGAATACCTGGAATGGGCAACTATGCCCGTTTCTATCGATGACTAATCACTATTGCCGGTCCATGAGTAGCATTTTCACCGCCTTCTAGGTTTGAACTCTTTTCTCACGTGTAGTGGTCCAGTTCAATGCATCTTTCATGCGGGTCCAGACCTATTGGACTCTTCTTTTGCATGATAATATTGTTTTTTTGTGAATCAGGCGCCGCTTCTCCACCTAATCACCTCTTTCACCGCACTGACGTCATCTGTTAAAAGGGTCGTCCCCAAATACCCCACATTGTAGTTGTCAAAGTCCACAATGAACCTAATCAACTTCAACCGGAGATCATCGAAATACGCCTCCAGCTGCACCCTTCTCATTGCCTCGTCCTTGATACCGTCAAACTGCTGAGAAACAGCCTTTGTATCAGCAATAAGTAGCCGTTCCAAGCACGCCTGCTGAAGCTCCTGGTGCGAGAGGTCCCACACATTCTGGCCCGAAGCGTCGTTCAAGCCACTGAGAAAGTAGTTGTCTACCTTAAGGTAGTTGTAGTGGTGCTGCAAACGGTCGCGCAAGACAGACTTAGGAAAAAGCCCAATTGGAATGTAGTTCGACGTCAAACGAAGAGCCCGTGCTAGCAACTGAACTCGTTCTATGGGCAAGTTGTAGGCATTTTTTAACGCCAACTCCTCCCAGTCGCTTGTGCGCTTCTTCCATTCAAGCACGCTCTGCATGTGTGCAGGTTTCCACACTCGTGGAAGGAGCAACGGCAAAATGCACGTCAGGGGTGCGATCTCCGGAATGGCGTAGCACACAAAAGGGGTCATTTCGAAGAACATGGCAAACACAATTGCAAAAAGTGGTAATTTGACTATATCCACAGGCGCCCTTTTGAGAAGCTGGTACTGGCCCCTTGTCAAACTGAAGAGTTGTGTGTCCAAGTCGACCTGTTCCTTATTGGTCTTTATAATGTCTCCTGTAGTGGACTGATTATAGGCGCGGTTCTCGATAGAGCTCTGGTATAGCGCTTGAGCCATCTCCTTAGTAAGCTTGCCAAAGTCAGGAACGGTGATATCGGTCTCGTTTCCCCTCCTATCTAGCGTTTTGGTCAACTTGAATTGTTTTTTGCGGAGGCTGTTGACCGCCTTTCTGTTTCCCCATATGTTGGTGATTCCTTTTCTGTAAAAGTTGACAACGGCTTTTCCATAGACCATGTTCTGACGAATCGTCAAGACAATTCCAGAACTTTTGGGGTTTTCAGAGGCTACCTCGAAGTTGATTGTGGCTTTCGGCTTGAGCTCTATGGGGAGCGTAGAAGGCGCGTTGATAAGGTCATTGGTGGACTCGGAGGACTTGGCCCATAGTGCCTTTAAAAGCTGCGACTGCTTTGCACTCTGGAGAAACTTAGCCTGGCTGTTACCGAACGAAAAGAACGCATCTTTGGCAGCCACTCTGCTCATGTTGGCCTTGCAATGGTGATGTGAATTTTTCACAGTCGCAAGACAAATATTTGCGACAAATTTGGGACCATTTTTGCGACGTCCTATACCTTTACTTGTTCCTCTTGAAATGGCCTATACTTATGAGAAACCCACCAAGCAGATAGTCTCGCCAGCAGACTTGCAGAAATGGATCGATTCTGAGACCTACATTGCTTTGGTGACCTTCATCCAGAATTTGCAGGACCTGGTGGAGGGCCTCACCAACGACGCGGAGGTGCCAGTGTCCAGCTGCACAGAGAAGCTCCTTTCAGTTCTTGATCTGGTGTCGGACATCATTGACAAACACCCCGTTTTGAAGGAGGCCGAAGCGTCTAGATTCGGAAAGGCCGAATTCAGAGACTTCTATGACCAGCTAGCTGCTGAATCAGCGCAAATATTAAGCATATTCTCCCAAAGTGAAGGAGCCTCCGAAGAGCTCTCCACTTACCTCACGGAGTCGTGGGGCGACCGCACCAGAATTGACTACGGCCTGGGCCACGAGCTCAACTTCGTGTGTTTTCTTTTGGTATTGCAGAGGCTTGAAATCATCAAAGAGGAAGACTACCCTGCGACCATATTGAAGGTTTTCACCAAGTACATTGCCATCATGAGAAAGCTCCAGAAGCTCTACTGGCTAGAGCCCGCTGGCTCTCACGGCGTCTGGGGCTTGGACGACTACCACTTCTTGCCATTTTTATTTGGCGCCTCTCAGTTGGCCACTCACCCTCATATGAGACCCAAGCTGATCCATGTGTCAGAACTCGTGGAAACCTACTATAAGCAGTACATGTACTTGGAGTGCATCCATTTCATTAATACTATCAAAACAACGCCCCAGAATGGCGAAAAGAAGCTCAGTTTGCGCTGGCACTCGCCCATGCTCGACGACATCCTGGCAGCCAAGTCGTGGAAGAAAATCAAGGACGGAATGATCAAGATGTACAAGGCCGAAGTGTTGAACAAGCTTCCCATTATCCAGCACTTATTGTTTGGAGGGGTCATTTCTGCTCCCGAGGGCGTGAGCGGGCCTTCAGAACACCAAGAAGACGAAAATTGCGGCCACCTTCATGGCCACACTCTCGCCAACACTTGGGGAGACTGCTGCGGAATCAAGATTCCCAGTGCCATCGCAGCCTCGGAAATGAACCAGAAAATGAGCCAGACCCACAACTACAAGCCAGTGCCCTTCGATTGAGCGTCTTGTGCATTCGATATATACAGCAGGTCTACTCCGCGTACCCGATTCGGGTGGATACCATCAACACGTTTCGGGGGAAAGGCCCGGGGAATGGCAAAAGCACCTTCATCCGGCCCTTTTCCGCATCTACCTTGGAGATGTGCGCATATCCAAGAACGCAGGTGTTCAATATCTCCTTTGGTGACTTGGAGTTCTGTGGTACTTGGGTGATAGCCACGATGGCGTTCTCCAAGTTGGACACGTCGATGTTCTCGCCCTCCAAGCGCTTATAGAACTGATCTAGCAAGCTGACATCTTTTTTTGCCTCGGTATTTTCCCACTCCTCGGCCGTGTAGGAGTCTCCAGCAGGCAAAAATGCCAAGTTGGAGCTCATCTCCTGGCCCTCTATGCCCTTGTAGAGAACATAGTCGTTGTAGTCGACCTCGGTCTTGAAAGGCGACAAAGGGTTCTTGGCGTTTCCGTTGAAATACTGCCTGATGGTGTCCTCCTGAATCATTCTGATGAAGGACTCGTCAACCTCGGTGACACCACCGCTCTGGCCGATTTTGACTATGTTCAACAGCGAATTGCTGACCTTGTGCTTGAACCTCTTTCTCAAATCCACCAAGAGCTTCTCGTTGCCAATGACCACCACAACATCGACCTCGAAGTCCGAAACAATGCTCTCGATCACCGAGGAGTCCTTGAACGTCAAGCCGGGAGTGTCAATGATCAAACCGCTGTCTCTGACAAGGGGATCGCTCTCCATGCGGGAAATGGCTGCAACGCCCAACTTCGACACCTGGTGCTTATAAAGGTCCAAACTCTCCTGCATAGTCTGGAAGCCGTAGTTCTTCACTAAGGGTTGCTTGGGGTTGTGGAACAAGGTTCCTGAGGTGGTGGTACCTCCCCAACCACCAGCACTCTCCAAATCGAATTTGTCGCTGATGGGTGTGGCAGTTAGCGTTCCCGGCATGGAGAAAACGCCATCTCTGGGGTTCAAGTTCACCAATATGGGCGTGCGGTCCATTTTGAATGCGTACGAGCACAATATCTTCGCAAGAGAGGTCTTTCCAGACAGACTACTTCCCACAATCAACACCTTGGGCCCGTGCTTGTTGGCCTGGGGGTTGCTGGCGTTTGTGTTGGTGGTCTCCTGGCGAAAGTACTCTAGCAAAAGATGGAGGTTTAAAATCTGGTCCATGGTGGTGTCCTCACTGAGGTACTCGCTGATTTCGCTGTTCTCACTGGCCAGGCCTACGTTCTCCCTGTTGACGGAAACGGTATATGTGAGCTTGCAGCCTTCTCTCAAGGGTGCGTAAAGGGCGTATTTGACGCCTGAAAAAGGGATCTGCACGTTGAGGGGCAACTCGGTGCCAAACACCTCGCACACGCCTTCTGTGATAGTAACCTTCATGATGTTTCTAAAGGGGATTTCTATTCTCCACTCGGCCTTGGCGGGTATGTGCACCTCCACGGCAGCACCGAGGGTGACATCCTCGGCTACGCTGGTGCCGAAACCAGGAATTGCGGACATGGTTGGTGATGGAGTAGAGTTGGTTTTTGAAAAAACAGCCTGCATAGGTGAGTATGGAGCAGAGAGAAGTGGAGAGAAAAGGAAGAAGAGAAAAGATGCAGTCAGTGTGAAGACTTAAGATACGTACTGGTGTGGGTGATTACACTGTGGTATTTGATAAAGTAAACGGATGTAGGTTTCAGGGACGAGTGTGAAATGGGTGTTAACAGGTGCGATAGGAATGGGCTAATGATAGTGTGCCAGAGAGTAAGAACAGAAAAACTACAGAAAAAAGGAGAGCTAGAGGCCCTTCTCCCTATTGCGATGTACAGCAATGAGAGATTCGGCAACGCGGCACAAAGCTCTTTCTGGAGAAGGATTAAGAAAAGCTAGTCTTATACAATAGCGGCCTTCTCTTGGTACCATGGAATTACTGCAAAACTACACTTCTTTAAAATTTTAGCACATTTCTCACAAATCTACCCAAACCGCTAAACATTTTCTACGCCCATCCAAGTCCAGCTCTGTATGATTCTCCTCGTAATCCTAGTATATATATATCACTTAGATATTTGCAAAGTTGAGCCGCTTGGGCTTAATCTTGCTCTGCTTCTCCAGAAGCTTGACTATGTGCCTCTCGCCTGTTCTATTGTTGACGTACTCCACATGCGTAGAATAGTCTATCTTGCTTGGAGGCGTGGGCGACGCGAAAGGGTTTATGGGTGTCCTGGAGTGCTGCTTCAGAGATGATTCACCGATAGAAATGAAGGGGTTCACGGCCTCGGCCTGCGGAACGATGAGCTCGCCTTCTGAGTCGTCGTCCGAATCGAACTTGCCGTTGAACGACTTTCCGTGCCAGTGGTTGACCTTCTCGTCGTCGATCAACTGGCCCCTGGGCGTGCAGAGATGCATCACGGACTTGGACTCCTCCAAAGGCTGACTGCTTTTCCAGTCGTGCAACAACGGCTTGTCGTCGTCATCCTCCTCGAACTGCAAGTTTTCGTTCAACTTGGCCAACGTGCTAAAGTTCAAGATCTGGCCTGTCCTGAGCGCCTTCAATGGTGCGGTGCTAATCTTTCTGCCTGTTCCCACGGTGGAGGGCGCCGGCAAGAACAAGCCGAACGAGAACTCCGAGGCACGCAGTGGCGACTGCGACGTTACATCGGTCGTGGACTGCGATGGTGTGCGTAATATGTCCTCGACAGCCGTTTTCTTCTTTCTGTGGGATCTGGGGGACCGCTGGGGGGTGAAATCGGGAGTGGGCGGAAGTAGAGAGTCTCTAGACGAGAAAAGCGCGCCTTTTCTGGACGTCTGTGGCGTTCTCAAGCCAGAAGAGTTGTTCTTGTGACGCGTCCCGGTGGAGGGCGTGGCCAATTGGCCTGTGCCGGTGTTTTTTCTCGGTGTGGAGGGGGTCTGGAACACGGGAAATTGGGATGTGGTGGGCGGCAGCAACGCGAGCGTGTTTCTCGTTCTGGCGGGCCGCGGTGGCGTCAGCGGCGCAAGGAAGGGGTTCAGCATGGAAAACTGGCGCCTTTTCACGCAAACTATGTGTTTCTAGGAATAGGTATGGGGGGTAGCAAAGCACACAATAGGAGCCCACTAGCAGTAGACCAAGTCTTTAGTAGCAAATATCCAATGTGGAATCCACAGTAAATTACCGGTGTTAGGTCAGATAAGAGGCCCCAAACGCGTTGATTTTATATTAGGTGCAGAAGAAGGAAGAGATGGCTGGTGATTTTTCCCAGTGAGGAATTATCGCGTTTGTGACAGGCGGCCCTGCAGACGCGTTTTTGAGAACTGCGAAAATGCTTTTAGTGAGGCTGCAATGGGGTCTCCAAAGAGGAAATGGTAACGGCCTACAGAGGAAGTACATGGTTCTTAGGGACAATAGGGCTTTGCTGGAATATATAGCCTTCAAACCCGCTGTTCGTGGGTTTACAGAAACAGGCGCATTAGCTGCGTGCCGTGTCTTCTCAACAGCCAATTGTCTCTTTCGCATCCAGTTGACGACACTAAACCGCGTGTACACTATTAACATTGGCCTTGCGTCGAAAGTCCACGCCGAGGCCCGTCCGCAACATGTCGTAGAACACCTGGACGCGCTGGGGGGCACTTTGCGGGTCGCTTTTGTCTTTCAAAATCCGATTGGACGAGAGATTGAGCAACCTTAACTGACTGTTAGGGACGTGTTCTGGGCCAAAAACAAGCCTTTCGATGGTGTTGGCGCTCAAGTCAAGCTCCCGCAACGAAGGGTGTGCCACGAACCCGCGGGGAATCGTGAAGACGCCCGAAATACGGTTCTTACTGATCGAAAGTTTGACCACTGATGACGGGAGGGTGGTCCCGCTGTGCACCTGGGCGATGGCATTGCTTTCCAAGTTTAGGGTGTGGATCCGGAGGTTATCCGTGTCTTTGCTGAACAAGGGCGTGCAAATGGGGGTGATTTCCGTGAGTTTATTCATACGAAGATCAAGTATCCGCAAATTTGGAGGCACCTCCCACCCAGCGAGGCCGGATACGTTGTTAAAGTACAATTCGAGCTCTTCCAAATGTGCCAATTGATTCCAGTCCACCACGTTCTCGCCCGAAGATGCGTGGAGGTTATAACTCGTCAAATCCTCGATTTTATTGCCTGTAAGCGACAACTTCGCAAGCGACGGAGGGAACAAGAAAATGCCGAGATTTCGAACCCCACACTCGCTCAAGTTGAGAGCCAGCAAGGTGGAAGGAAAGCGGATACGTCTTGAGGGGTCCGCGTGGTCGTAAAACACCAACTTCTCGCACCCAGAAAGGTTCAACGCGTCCAAGAAATCGGGGAACCGAAAAAAAGGATACAGTTCTGTGCTGACCTCGAGCGACATTAGCCTAGACTCAGAGAGGTCCAAGTAAGCCAAATTATCTGGCAAGTTGATAAGGCTGGCCAAGCTGGTGAAAGGATTATTGTCGAGCTTCAAGTTCTGCAAAAATGGGGGCCATTGTGCTTGCGAAAGGTGCTCCAAAGATACGTCGTCAACCTTGTTGTGTGACAAAAGAATGGATTTCAAGTTGGGGGGCCAGGCTGTGCTACCATCAACTAAAAAATCATGGATGACGTTGTAGGAAAGGTCCAACGTTTCTAATGTGCGAGGAAGACGTGAAATGTTCAACGACGAGATGTTGTTATAGGTCAACATCAAGGTTTTGAGGCTTGAAGGGAAGTTAAATTCAAGCAACTTCGAGTTGTTGACGCCGGCCTGGTTCCAGTAGATCTCTGTCACCAGTTCAGGTACCGCTAGAGTGCTGATATCGGAGGTGACATTCCACGAGATATCTATGTGGCGGATGTTCTTCGGCAATCTGACCTTCTCCCACGACTCGACATGATGTCCTAGAAGCACTAGTTCCTGCAACTGCGAAAGATTCTCCAATTGCGTCTGTAGCAGCACTACACTGCGAGAAAACTTGACGTTTGTGAAGTGTAGTCTGGAGAGGTTGGGAAAGGAGCAGACAAAAGCGAGCTCCTCATCTGAAGGCTCATACCGGTGGATGTGAATTTCTAGCTTGTTCACGTTCAATAGTCTTTGCCTATGTGTATGTAAAAGGACCTCCAAAGAGCGGTAGTCGCCACCGGTGATGATCTTCACGGTGGACGGAGAGATGTCCGGGTTTTCCGATAGGAAGTCGTCGGCGTCAGCGTAGTTCTCCAAGTCAGTGAGCAGCCTCTGAAAGGCCGATTTTCGGCACGGGTGCGGTCTTGGTGTGGGACTGAGTACGAAGTGCATCTCTCTGGAGTAGTACTGGTCCACCACCAAATCTCTGAGCGGGTGGCCGCGAAGCCGGAGAAATGCCTCCGAGACATACTCGGGAGGAAGAAGCTCGCATATAGAGGCCACCACAGCTGCTGGGAGCCGTGGAAGGAAGTTGACCGCAAAAGACGCCATTTGGTGGGGCCAGTCTGTGGTGCAGGACGAGAAGCCCAAAAGAGCTAACTGGATGTACAGGCCATTCCTAGGAGGGACAAGAGCGGAAAAGGCTAGAAGGTGTATGCGAATCTAGAAGATCGAATAGTGTTCTAGAAGAGAGGAATGGTCTTCGGGAAGCAGGTCTAGAGATACGGGAGACTTGAGGACGGGTAACTCGTGCGTTGCACTTGCCTAGTCTCAGTGTGCTGAGTGACACAGATCATAGGATAATGTGAGGACACCCCTTAGAAATAACATTCCGAATTTGGAAGAGAGGGCCTATTGCTTACTGCCTATATGTTCTCAAGAAGGGCAATCAGCCCAATTTCTCGCAAAGCAGACTTTGCTTCCGGTGGCCATACAAACGACGTAATTGCACAACGGTCCAGCAGCCAAAAGACGTAAACGAGGCTAAAAGGAGCCCAACAGCTCCAAAAACGGCGAACCGGTGAAAAAGCCTATGCGAATTATGCTCTCCACTTTCTGCTTTTTCAGCCCTGCTTTCCTTTCTCGAAGCCCCCAGGTGCCCCAAAGCCCTCACTCCCTAAAGGTGTCTGCGAAAAACCCGTGCACCAGTACGAAGCCAGTTCTTCCTACAATCAACCACGTCAGATGTGTATGTAGCTCTTTCAAAAGTCACCCGAGGTACGAAACACCAACAAACAGGCTAGCTCGCTTCCTTTCGGCTGCCTTCAAAATCCTATTCTCCCTTTTTCTTCCCTTTGCCAGCTGGTGGTGTACGGATGTGGCCAGCCACGCTCTGCACACAAAGACCTCGAAAAATACTCAGAAAAACCCACCACAAGACTCACACACGGGTACCTCTGCACCACGCCAAACGCGCACCCACGCACCCAAACGCCCTCTGCGTCCCGTCCTACAAGTACCCCGAGTCTCTGTTTGTCAGGTGCCTTTTCCCGCCGCTCCGGAACAGTTCCTAGGGCCGATTCTGGTGTTCCAATTTCAGTCGCACGTTCCGTGGTAACACCCCTTCCAAAAACGCCCCTTCAGTCGCGCCCACGGCCCCAAACACCCGTAACGCAACACTTTACCCTCCAGCAATGGACCGAGTTCTCTCGTCCCTTTTTTGCTGCTCCGTGGACTCCAAGGACGACGCCAACGACAAGGTGCACAACCAAACGCGTTCTTCCACGGCCTTAGGCGCCTCCAAGTCCGCCAGCGGGCCTGCCAGTTCTTCCAAAAGTCCCAGAACCACTAAAAACACCAACAGAAATCTGACTTCGCGCGATATACAGACGACCCCGCTGAAAAAGGCCCATCTGAGCGACATCACCACCCGTGAACCGTCGAAGAAAGAGGTTTTTGACGACGAGCACTCCATCAACGAAACCGACACCATCACCAATACCAACGACGACGCCAACAACACGCCCACTTCGGCGGTCGGCCACGCAGAGGCCGCTGGTGCCGTACCTCCTGAAGGCTCTAAAACCACAGATAAGGAGGCACCGCCTGCCGTCATCGACGAGATGCTAGACGAGCACACGCCGGAGGAAACGGACGACGACTCGTTTTTGGACTTGACCAAGTTCCAGGAAGGCCAGTCGTTCAACCCCGAAACGGGATGGTTGCTCGGCAAGAAGGAGCCCAAGTATGGCAACAAGAAGTGCCTCATATTAGATCTCGATGAGACCCTCGTGCACTCGTCGTTCAAGTACTTGCGCACCGCTGATTTTGTGATCCCTGTGGAGATCGACAACCAGGTGCACCACGTTTACGTGATCAAAAGACCTGGGGTTGACGAGTTCTTGAAGAAGGTGGGCCAATGGTTCGAGGTGGTTGTTTTCACGGCGTCCGTCGCAAAGTACGGCCATCCATTGTTGGACAAGCTAGATTTGCACAAGGCCGTGCACCACCGGTTGTTCCGCGACTCGTGCTACAATTACCAGGGCAACTTCATAAAAAATCTCTCGCAGATTGGCCGGCCGTTGGCGGACTCCATCATCATCGACAACTCCCCCGCATCGTACATATTCCACCCGCAGCATTCCATCCCCATCTCCAGTTGGTTCAGCGACACCCACGATAACGAGTTGATCGACTTGTTGCCGTTCTTGAAGGATATCTCGGAGCAGAACGTGGACGACGTGGGCTTGGTGTTGGACATCACACTCTGAGATGGCTGCATGAGGTTTTCTCGGTCATAAGCCGGACTTATGTCCCGAAAAGATGATAGAACCGACCTGCAGCGTGCCAAGGCAAGCTGCGGCCTTATTACTTATACACTGTTTTTTGGGACCAGAATTAGATTAGGTCAGACACGCTACGAGTACATGGATGCGTGGTCTGTGAGCCGACCCTGGCGCGATGTGGATGCGGCTTTGAAGTATGTCTAGTGGGAAGGATCCCTTCCATTCGACAGCTACATGCTCAAAACGAGCTTTTTGCTTCCATTTAGTTTAGACCTGGCTTCGTCCAGGCAAAACTCTCCTGTCCCGCTTTGCTGCCTCCATTCTGAACCCCCAATTTTGAGCACATGTTTCTGCGTCATTGCGACCAGCTGCACGCTGCGTGCCACCCATTGGTGCTGCTTCTGGTGTCTCCTGGGCGTGTGGCCCCTTCTTTCTCCATATAGAAATTACCTAATAGCTTCTTTTGCAACTAAACCCGCTTATGTAATATTCGCGCAGCCCATCTCAAATTTTTGAGAGGCACTCCATCTCAAATATACATTACAGCATAGATCCTTCCCGCGATGAAGGTCAAGACCATTAGCCGGTCTTCGGACACGTATGTTCCGGTGAGAAACACTCAGGAATCGGCGCTCCCGCGGAACTTGAATCCCGCTTTGCATCCTTTTGAGAGAGCCCGTGAGTACACTAGGGCGCTTACTGCCACCAAGATGGAGCGGATGTTTGCGCAGCCTTTCATTGGCCAGCTTGGTGATGGCCACCGTGATGGCATCTATGCTATTGCCAAGAACTTCTCGACCACCAACCAGGTTGCGACGGGCTCGGGAGACGGAGTTATCAAGTACTGGAACCTCACCTCCAGAACCGAGGAGGCCAGTTTCAAGGCCCACGCTGGCATGGTGGGTGGCTTGGTGGTTACCCCAGGTAGCGAGCAGCGCATGTTGAGTTGTGGTGACGATAAAACGATCAAGTTGTGGTCCGTGGAAGGCAGTGATTTCGACAGAAACGACGACTCGAAGGTGCATTCCGCCAAGGGCCAGGGCTTGGTCAAGACCTTCGTGGGAGAGCACGCATTCAAGGGCATCGACCACCACTTCACAGACGACACGTTTGTGACGGGCGGTGCCAGTATCCAGCTTTGGGACTCCAACCGCTCCCGTCACGTGCTGGACTTGCTGTGGGGAGCTGACAACGTCAACTCCGTCAAGTTCAACAAGACTGAGACCAACATAATAGCCAGCTCGGGCTCGGACAACTCCATTGTCTTGTACGACATCCGCACCAATCTGCCTGTGCAGAAGGTGGTGACCAGCTTGCGCACTAACCAGATCGCCTGGAACCCGATGGAGGCTTACGTCTTTGCCAGTGCGTGCGAGGACCACAACACCTACTTGTGGGACATGCGCTACATGACCAGCTCCACCAACATCTACAAGGACCACGTGAGCGCCGTCATGGACGTGGACTTCAGTCCCACTGGTGAGGAGTTGGTGACGGGTTCCTACGATAAGACCATCCGCATCTACCGCACTCGCGAGGGCCATCTGAGGGACATCTACCACACCAAGCGGATGCAGCATGTTTTTGCGGTGCGCTTTACTACCGATGCTAAGTACATTTTGAGTGCATCAGACGATGCCAACGTGCGTTTGTGGAGGGCCAACGCCTCGGAACGTGCGGGCGTGAAATCTTCTCGCCAGCGCGCCAAGATGGAATACGACGAGGTTTTGAAGGAGCGCTTCAAGCACATGCCGGAGATCCGCCGCATTCTGCGCCACCGCCACTTGCCTGTGGTGGTCAAGAAAGCCGGTGATATCAAGCGTGAAGAGAGGCAGGCCATCAAAAGGCGCGAGGAGAACGAGCGCAGACACTCCAAGGAGGGCTCGCGGCCACAAGTGCACGAGAGACAGAAGCATGTTCGTGGCACGGCCATTCGCGAGAAGAAGTAGGAATGGCTGTGGACAGAGGGCGTATTCAAATCATCAGAGGCTCTCGGACTTGCCGGGTGCTGTGTATATTATAGGGACAGCCGAGAGCTGTAATATAAGTCAAAAAAAGGGTGGACTCGGACCTGGTTTAGTCGCTGGGTGTAAAGAGGTGCTATTATTGGGTACGACGGGAGAACGCCGCTATTTGTACCAATATTTAGTTCAGGACTACTTGAAAAGGCATGGTGCTAAGAAATACGCTCAAAGTTTCACATTAGAGGTGTTTCTGAGGGAACGGTGGAATTAAGCATGATTCAGGAGACACGGGTGCAAAGGGTGAAAATTCGGCGAGGACTGGACCAGGACCCAGTTGGTGCGAAGTACAGACTTTGATCGAAAGGGCACTGAAGGGTGCACAAGCTGGATGGGAAGTCCTGTCATGGGTGCAAATTCGTCCGACTACCTCTTTAGAGAACGTATGTCATCGTCACTTTTTCCCGAACTTGCCCATGTTGTAAGTAGTGGTGCAGCTCGGTTTACCAACTGGGCAAAAACCCGCACTTCATACGGAGGACTGAGCAGCCTTCATCAATATGCCAGCACCCGTCCCTCCGCTTCGCAAAAATGCCCCTCTCATTGACTAAAGTCTTTCTGCTTCCCTTCACCTGCCCAAAGCAGTCACAACACTCTTGAAATAGCCATTTTCAATTTCTGTCTCCGCCCAAAATTGCCGCAAATGAGACTGTCAAAATTGTCGCACCTTTGTCGCGAATCCGCGACATGGTCGTGTGACTTTGCAAAACCAATAGAATCGCACAGTTTCCTTTGTGTGACCTTCCCTGTTCGGACAGCTCGGACGCCATTTCTCTGTCAGTGCCAGCCGACTCCCGTCAAAGGCTTCCTTGTGCCTACTAGCCCGTTTCGCAGCCATTGCATCCGTGTCCTCTGATTGGCTACTCGCGCACCGCGTCCTATTGTCCATTTCGGTGCCTCTTTTCGGCCTTCTGCCCTATTAGACTCCTCCATTAATGTGCTGAGCCGCCAGCTCCGTCTCTTAGCTGCAGTGTTTCTTGGCACTTTCCGCTGTCCACGTGCACATCCCACTCACAAAGGGCCCTTTTCGGCACACTTTGCAGCTAGCCTCCAAACGCATAGGCCTATTCTATCACACACTACCCAGCATCAAAGAGTCTGTTACCTACCAAACCAAAGTCAACCATTCAAAGGTCACATACCCCACTGAAATATAGCTCCTCTCTAAGAACAGGACATCCAGCTAGCACCCTCGACTACACCCTCTGCCATGCCTGAGAAGAACAAGATCAAGCTTTTTTCGCACTTTAAGCACCCCTCCGCTGACGAGGACCTTGCACCGTCTACATCCAATCACTCGTCTCACCGCAAGTTCCTCGGTTTCCACATTGGAAAGCACGACTCGCAGGAGTCGCTCGCATCGCCTGTTCTCACTAATTCCTCAGACCACTTACCCCACGGCAGTACTAACAGCCTGCACACGGGGCCCTCGCTGGCGCAGTCGCAGACCCATCTCAGCAAGGAGGACTCCAACCATGTTACCCCCAACAGAACCAACTCCATGGTGGAGCTCAAACGGCTCTTCAAGGCCGGGAAAAAAACTCCAGACCTCCGAAAGCAGGGCGAACGATCGTATAGCAATCAGTTGCACCTGCCCCCACCCATCGCCACGGGGATCTTGAATTCGCAGCCTCCCAGCATGCAGCACAGCAGAGAGCCGTCCTCCACCAGCTTGGCCACCCTTATTAATCATACTTCCACACAGCTTCTCCATAACGTGTCCCACAGCACCCCGTCGCAAACCCACAGGGACCCCTTCACTGACGACGAATCTCCCTTGGTCAAGAAGTACGGTAAAATCGGCAAGGAGCTCGGCAGTGGTGCGGGCGGATCTGTCCGCTTGATTATCAGGCCCTCCGATGCCAAAACCTTCGCTGTTAAGGAATTCAGGCCCCGCAGAAACACAGAGTCCTTGAAGGACTACACGCGCAAGTGCACGGCCGAGTACTGTATCGGATCTACGTTGAAGCACGCCAACATCATTAAGACCATCGACATCATCCACGAGAACTACCGCTACTTTGAGATCATGGAGTATGCGCCTATCGACTTTTTTGCTGTGGTAATGAGCGGCGAGATGTCGCGCCAGGAAATCAACTGCTGCTTGAAGCAGATCATCGAGGGAGTCAACTACTTGCACGGTTTGGGATTGGCCCACCGAGACTTGAAGTTGGACAACTGCGTGCTCACGACGGATGGTATCCTTAAGATCATCGATTTTGGTAGTGCCGTCATTTTCAAGTACCCCTACGATCAATACGGCAACTCCAACGACAGCATCCACCCGTGCCATGGCATTGTGGGGTCAGACCCGTATCTTGCGCCCGAGGTATTGAAGAGCTCCAACTCGTATAATCCCCAACCGGTGGACTTGTGGTCTATCGCCATCATCTACTGCTGTATGACGTTGAAGCGGTTCCCGTGGAAGATCCCGAACCCAGAGAAAGACAACAGTTTCAAGTTGTACGCCATGCAGGACGATAACTGGCACGACTACAATCTCAGCAACGAGTGCCACAAGTTGTTATTGACACAGCGCAAGTTGAAGAACATGATAGTGCGTCTGAACAAGAAAAAGAAGTTGTTGGAGGAGACCGAAGCCGAGTCTGGTGGGGTTCCGAATCTGGAAACAATCGAGGGCGGCTCGAATCACGAAGCCGCTTCTGAGGAGAGACCTGTTCAGAACCCTGAATCGGGTGTTACAGAGGAGCTGCCTGCTGTTGAAGACACCAAAAAGAGCAAGGACTTAAAGGAAGTGGAGGTTCTCTCGGAGGAACAGGTCGAGAACATTCTAGAGGAGTTAAAAGCGATAGACGCCAAGCTCGAGGAATACGAGCAGAAGAAGGCGGAAATGAAACACAAGTTTGTCGAGGCCAAGCGCCTACAGGAGGCCCAGAGGGAGATACAAGACGAGGAGGCCCTCAGTACGGAGAAGAAGAAACAATCTCACCACAAGCAAATTCACGGACCGTATAGATTGATGAGATTGCTTCCGCACGCGTCGCGGCCTATTATCTTCAAGATGCTACAAGTGGACCCCCGCAAGAGGGCCAGTTTGGAGGACATCATGCAGGACGAATGGATCAAAGATATCCAGTGCTGTACGTTGCAGACGACCACCAGAAGCATCGATAATGTGGGTTCCAATTTCGACGAGGACGAGGACGAGACCTTGATGAGGGGCGTCCCGGCCCACGTGCACACTTTAGTTCTTGAAAATGCTGAGGAGCAGCAATAGCCGCAGCTGCCCAAGCCATCCAAGGCCTAACGGAAGAGAGGTGCTTCTCCTCTAGAGTTGGCGACATCTATCGAAGCCGATTAGTGCTAATAGCCTGCTTTTAATGAGTCATGGAATGGTATAGGTCCAACGTAGAGACAGGTAGTTGGTGGATTGTGGGGTGGTATCACCAAAAGTCGTGCCGATACCGCTATGGTACCGAACTTATCAGCACAGAAAGGGGCGATACTCCGATTTTGTATCAATTGATAGGCACGGATTCCCATTCAACTAACCAGAGACTCTTACCATGGCCCCTCAGGCACCACCCCCGCATCTCAACCCGGTGCGGTTAAAGACCTCTCTTAAGATGGCCATCAGCAAATTGAAGTTCATTCAAGATAAGAAGACAGCTTTGACCAAGCAGCAAAGAAGACTGCTAGCGGACCTCTTGAACCAAGGAAAGGAGTCCAGTGCCAAAATCAGGGTGGAAAACATCATCAGAGACGATATATACATTGAGTTATTGGAATATTTGGAGCTCTACTGTGAGCTTCTCTTGGCCCGTTTGGCGCTCATTTTGGACGCCACACGGACCACGGTGGACAACTCCTTGAAGGAGGCTATTCTGTCGGTGATATTTGCGTCGCCACACTCGGAATTGAAGGAAATTGCCAGCATTCGCGACATTCTCTGGTTCAAGTATGGCAATGAATTTGGCAAGCAGGTTTTGGAGAATGCCGATCACGAGTACGTTCCTGAAAAGATCACCAAGAGGTGTTTGGCAGATCCACCGTCCGAGACGCTAGTGGACCTTTATTTGTGTGAAATAGCCAAGACCTACAGCGCGCCCTATTCTGGGTTGGAGGCATATTTGGCAGCCAATGCAGAGGAAGAGGCCAAAGACGATGACAACGATGACGAGCCCAGCGGCGGCATAGGCGAAAAGAACCTCGAGGAGCCCATTGCGGAGGCTTCTGGGGCTGCTACCGCTCCGGCCAAGCCCAAAAGCGAGGCCCAGAAGGCGAGTGACGAGTTCGACAGCTTGAAGGCGCGCTTCGCAGCACTCAAGGCCAGTAAGTAGGTGGAGTATGGAGAAGTGACCTCTCTAAAGACTACGGGAGTTTTGTTCGCATTATTGCAGCCAGTAGGCTACTATAGGCTTTTTCGCTCACGAAAAAAACATAGACTATTCGCAGGTTTCACCAGGAACCATCAGAAGCTTTTCCACCCGGCGGCCGGCATCATGAGTCTGCAGATATTGACTGGCAACCAGCAGCGGGAGTTGAACCGGGCGCTTCTCCAGTATCTTCAGAACCGTGTGGGCGAAAACAGCGACCCCGAGGGCCTTCTCGAAGGCGTTTCGCGTTTACTAGATACACCGCTAGATTCACCAGAAACAGAGAAGGCCATCATTCCCAACTACTTAGAAAAGAAGTGGTCGACTGTTCTTCGGCTCCAGAAGCGAATCATAGACCTCGAGAACGATCTCTCCAACTACAAGCAGCTCCTAGAGGCCACCAATAGTGCAGAATCCACCACTATAGTAAGCAGAGACAAAATTCACTGGCTACCGAAAAACGCTCAGAAAACATTCAGATTGCTGGCCCAGCAGCTCGTACAGACGGTGGCCATCCACCCGGGTCTTCCCGTAGTTCTTTGTGGTTGCTCTGACGGGTCTTTAATCACCTGGAACTTGGTCAACGACGACACTATAATCCCCGATAAGAACATCAAGGCGCACACGCGGGCCATCAACCGCATACGATGGTCTCCGGAGCCCATAGATATCACTGGCAAGGCCGAGAAGGCAAAGGTTCATGTGTTGGCGTCCTGCTCCGCCGACCTCTCCATTAAGATCTGGGACGGCGACTCCTACAAACAGCTCCGCTCATTGACAGGCCACGAGCACACCGTCTCGGCTATAGCGTTTTCGCCGAATAAGCCTACGGTGTTGTACTCGGTTTCGCGCGACAAAACCGTCAAGGTCTGGGACTTGGTCAACGGTTATTGCACCAAAAGCTTCGTGGGCCACAGCGACTGGGTGCGAGATATCGATGTGGTCAGCATTAATGCCAAATTGCTGTTGCACAACATAGCCGAGTCCTCGGAGCTCGGAGACTTCCTAGTCACCTGTTCCAACGACCAATCGGTGCGTCTTTCCCATGGCGAGTCGGGAACGGGTCTAGCCTTGCTCATAGGCCACACACACGTGATAGAAACGGTGCGCTTTCTCCCTGTTTATTCTGCTCCCGTTATTGACAAGTATTTGAAGGACAACAGCCTGAACTTTCCCGAAATCCCCGTCAGCTTGGTGGAGGACGCAGTATATACCGAAACCTTGGGCTACAAGTACTGTCTTTCTGGGGGCCGGGACAATACCATCAAGTTGTGGCTTCTTCCGTCCCCTGTTTTGAGGGCCCACAGACACCCGCTTCCCTCTACGCAGCACAACTCACAGGGCTGGTTAGTGGCAGATTTGGTGGGCCACCATTCGTGGGTGAAGACTTTGGATATCCATCCAAATGGGCGTTTCGTATTCAGTGGTAGCGACGACAAAACCATCAAGGTCTGGGACTTGCACAAGTTGAACGAATCAGGAAAGGTGGAATGCATACGCACTCTTCACGGCCACGAGGGTTTTGTGCTGGACATCAGCTCCGCAGGCTTCAATTTAGACAAAGCCGAGGAATTCGCTGAAAACACCCTGTCTGAGGAGAGACACGCCAGACTCATGAAACAGATCGAGGCCAAAATGCGGTGTTTGATGGTGAGTGGCGGCGTGGACAATGCCGTTAAGCTCTGGAGCTGAGCTATACTAGTGTACTATAATAAGAGGGTGGTTCTGCCCAATGTATCATATATTCTCTTTTGTATGCTATGCCTTGGCGATGAGCTCTGGGGGTGCCCTTTGGGCCCACTCTGTCCAGCTGCCGTCGTACACTCTGATGGGCACTTTTGCACCCACCACTGACTCGATAGCCAATCTCAAGATAACAGCAGTGACGCCTGTTCCGCACATGACAATGATTCCCGCTTCTTTTCCCCCCAATGTGGGGTCGCTGAGGTCGATGTTGAACTCGTTTTTGAACAACGTAACGAGCTCCTCCTTGGTCTTATAAGTGCCGTCCTCCTTCAAAACCTTGGCAAAAGGAAGAGAAAGCGAGCCAGGGACGTGGCCGGAGGGCAATCCCGGACGAGGTTCCGGCGCCGTTCCGGCGTACCGGTCGCTGGAACGGGCGTCGAAGGTGTGGTAGTGCTCTGCCAACTTTCCCGACTGAACTAGAGCCAACAACTCGTCGTAACCAATAACCTGGCTGTCGAAGTTGTCTTGGAATTGCTCTTCAGTGATGGCATCGTACGCCTCAAGGGCCTTCTCTGGAACCTGGGCCGAAATTGAGCTCACTGAAGTGGTTTCGAGGGGATACTCGTGCTTCTTGTAGCTGGGGTAGTGGTTTAACAAGTACACCTTTCCATGGCCAAAAAGAGAGAAGGTCCACGCGGCTCTGGGGCTCGAGAACACTCCGGTCTTATCGTAAACCACCAAGTTATCCTTCTTCTGGAGGCCTAACTCTGCCACCGCCTCTTTAAACACCAGATAAGGGGGAAGCATGTGCGGGTACTTGGAGTCCGGTAAAGCCACCTTATCCAAATCGAAGAAACCAGCTCCCGGGATGCGTTCCTCCTTCAAAAACTGCTCTTTTCCGTTGTGGGGCGAGTTGGGCATGTACCAAGAAGCATCTATAGGCACCACCCTGGAGTGGGCACTGGAGGAGGCCAAAAGCGCCCGGAAGGCCGAGGGCGAAAGCACCGTAACGGGTCGGGTCATGGCAGTTATGTCAATAAAGCGAATTGGTGGGTTTTTGAGACGCAATTCCGATTTGCACCAAATAGGATGGGGTTGCTTTGCAGAAGGGCGTAACCACGTGAGATCAACTAAGATTGGCTAATAAGGGATTTTGGGTGCGAATCGGGGATGCCAAAAGAAGCGTGTAACGAATATGCAGTTGGGGTCTTTGAGACTGCTTCTGTGAGCATAAGATGTCTTAGTGTGGGTGGCCGATTGGTGGCTATAGAGCTAGCTGTCTGTGGGATCTGCTATAGGTATCACTGTGATTTGTGCTCGTTTTAGGTACGCAGAGAATGTACCCACACATTTGCACCCTGAAAGAAACGGGAATGGGCCAAAGCGCTACGACTGGATAGCGAAAGAAACAAGAGGAAGGAAGCTAGGGCGCCCCCTTTTTAGGCACTCGGCATCCAGTTTATGAATTACACTACGTTAAAAATCCACCTTCTAAACGCATGCCCACACTGCGAACCGCTTCCACACCCATAACACCTAAAACGGACGCAACACAAACATCTTAGTCAGTAAAAGTCTCTAAAACTCCATAACCATATGCACAGCGCTTCTTGCAATACCTTTTTCGCCACACATCTCTACTAGATACCTCTCGGTTTCTTCCGTCCATATTCTCATCTTTTCGCAGCCTTAATCAGACTCGCCCACACGCACCACCTCCTCTGCAAATTGCGCCTTCTTTGCGTCTGACAGTGCCCTCTTTTGAAGTAGTAAAACAACCTCGGGAATAGCATTCGTCTTGCTATTGTAAAGATAGATTCCATTCCTCAACGCGTTCCTCCTCTCGTCCCTCTATAGTAGTAATAGGCCACCACCAGCAACAAATTGAAAGCTACGCTAAAGCCTGCGCACGAGGAATAGGCCTTGGAAAACAGCGGCAGATCTACCATTGGAAACGTCGACCGGTGTACCCACGCCGACTGGAGGCCGGCAATGTGCACGTTTATCCACACGATGGCCCTCTCGTTCTGGTCGTGACGCATCATATCGCTGATGAACGGGTTGAAAACGGACCTCTGGCTCCAGACCCAGTACGTGAGACAGAATCCCGCCCACTTCGCAGTGGTCGACACATCCCAGATGGCCAAGATGACGTTGGGCGCAAAGTTCATCACGTAGGAGAAGAAGATGAACGCAAACCGCTGTTGCGTGAGGTCTGCCCCAAAACACACTATGGGGTTCCACACGATTGCCAAAGCGGGCGGCACTGCAGCCAACTGTTTGAGCTTGGAGATACTTTACCTGTCCAAGGACTTGAGCCAGAGCCCAAAGGACCCCGAAGAGGCGCTGTTGATGTTGAACCCGCACGTCTACATGACACCCAAGAGGTAGATGTTTCACGAGGAGGCGATCTTTTTCCACATCATCTTGTCGAAGAAGGCCTTGACGGTCACGTCGCCCTCGGAGGCGTTTCCCTTCATCCGGGCCTTCGCGAGCCGGATCTTGTCGTCCATGAGCCAGATGCTGTAGGCCCTTTGTGGGGTTCCTGGGTGGCAGAATAGGCCCAAAAAAGCGACTGCGAAAGACACAACTCCATCGAGAATGAACATGAACCACCACCCCGCTATACCCCCGGGCGCCGACTGCACTGCTCCACTTGCTACCAAGCTGCTGATGAGCACACCGAGACACTGGCCAAAGTACATACACCCCAACTGTCTTCCGATCTCGTCGCTGGTGTACCACGAGGCCTGGCTATAGTGGGCGATTGGATAAAGGGCGACTCAGAGGCTGCCACAAGGAACCGTATCCCCTTCAAAGCACCCAGTATCTGGACCAGAGAAGCCACCAAGGCGAGCAAGCTCCAGCCACACTCTGCGTAGAACAAGGCGTAGGTGAGCGACATTCGTGGAAGAGGGAATATCCACGGCAACTCGAAGATGGTGTTGCCCATATGTAAAAATCATCTGCGTGTTGATCGAGTCGTTTCCTTTCATGTCCAAGTCCTCCTTCATTCCTGAGATGTACGCCGAGTTGAGGTTTGACGAGTCCACATACTTGATGAAGTGGCCTTTAAATGTAGAGCGCGAGACAGAGGTCCAACTTGAAAAGATGCCTTTTCGCAGCCGCGGGAGTACCCTCGCGGTACCAATGCCAGTTCCTGTGCCTTTTGGCCTCCGCAGTGGTGTCTCTGTACTCGTACTCATCGAACACGTTCCACCACGGCCTGTTGGCCTCGTCTCTGTACGCCGTTATAACAAGCTCGGATTTTGAGAGGTCAGTAACGCCCTCTTGGGAGAGGTTGTCCTCTGAAAAGTACGAAACCACCTGCAACTGGGGAATGAACCACGGAAGCTGCATTTCTGCCTACATAACTACATGCCTCTGAAACGGCTTATATAGCCAAAGGTGTCTCTTTAGCAGCTGTGTGCCGATATGTTTTGAGACATTGTGGGTTTCTGCAGCTACAATTTCGCAGCCACATATTGACGAACACAGGAAGAACCGACGGGGGGGTGAAAAAAACGCCACGAAATGTGCTGGAAACGGGGCTGCTGCTAAACGGCTTCATGCAAGATGGCCGTTAGGATGTCGGCTAATTGAAAGGGATTTGGCTCTTTGGGCGGTAGATGGCGGCTCGCACTACCAAATTGCAAAAAACACCCCCATTTATTGGTTCGTATATAATCCCCATAAGCCCTGCTTACAAATTGCGATTGTACCATATTCTATGAGCTGCTGCAATTTCGTATTTGTGGGGAAGGATCAATTTGAATTAGGTAGGTGGTACTGACGGCGTGACACTTTCTGATAAGGGACCCTAATAGTCAAGTTTATAGGTGCATTGTCAAAAACCAACTCCTTCTACATTTCGCATAGACCCAGAATTATTTTAGTGGCGTAGCTATCTCACTCTCCTATATACCATTTCAGTCTCTTTCTATATTGCCTCGCTGCCTACCTCTCAGTGACATTCAAGTTCTCGCTCAAGCGGGCCGTATCCGCCCTCATGAACTCACGGAGGGCCATAGTAGCATACGACGAAATACCCAACTCCATATTGAGCACCACAGCCGTACGGGGACCGCTCTTGTCATGAATAACACGCTCCTGGTCTTCCTTTTCCAACAAATCCAAATCCGACCGCACCAAGGTCTCGGTGTCTTCGGTATAGTGTACCACCTTATACGACAAGTTGCGGGGCTTTCCCATAATGACACGGTACGAGCCCGAAAGCGAAAACTCGCGCACGTTACGGCGCATCTTGAACGGGTCTAAGCCGTCCTTCGCCATAACGTCCACGTAAACCTGCTTCAACTGCTCGTTCGCGGGATACAAGATATCGAACCCGGGGGTGGGAAGAACGACGTCGTAGATGGAGTACTTTCCCGAGGAGACATCCTCCTTGGTGAGCGCTCTGGCCCTTGTGAAGTTGTTGGTTGCCACATCCTCCGCAAAATCGTCGTCCATCTGCTTGGGCTGTTCCTCTGCTATCACCAAGTCGCCCTCTTGGACCTCCAAGCCAAACATCTCAAAACGCTTGGAAACAACAAAGTTCCACACATACGACTGGTACGCATGCGCGTACATCACACGCAAATTGCGCGGAATGGCCATGATGCTCTTGAAATAGGCCTGCTTGCCGTAAGCCTTATCGTCACCCAACCTTTCCTTAACAAGAGTGTTGAGAATGGCGTGCTCAGCAGCACACCTTCTAGGAATCTTCTTGAGTGCCAAGCCAGCATCCCCTGTTTCGGCCCAGATTCGTCTGCCTTCCACAGAGTCCGGAGAAACGACCTCCTGCTGGGAGAGAATCAACTCCGCCGTGGCCTTCCAGTCCTCCTTCAAAACGAGGGCGCCAAGGGTGTGTGTGGAGATGGAAAATGTACCGAAACGCTGCATTCCAAAGTAGTTGATGTAGCCGTTGTCCTTGAGGGAGCTGAAACACTGCGAAACAACCTCCTCCACGTCGTCCTCCTCCTTGAAAGTCTTCACGTCGCGAATGGTGATGACAAACTCGTTGCCTTTCAAGTCTCCCAAGCCGAGACCTGTCTCCTTGTACTCGAAGCCGCCCAAAACGGCATTCTTCAAGCCCTTGTTGAGCGCAACCACCCGGCCCACTTTGGCGCGGTGGATGGAGAACCGCTGGCACGTGATGCCTCTTCTGTCCTTAGTTCCGGCGTAGGAAATGCTTTTGAGTGGAATGCGGAGGAACTTGGAGAGAGTGGACGCCACCTCCATGGTTTCCCTGTTCTCCTTGTACACGGTGAAGTGGAGAAAGGGCTTGTAGGGCCCTAAGCCGTAATTGACTACGCCGTTCTCGTCCACGTGGTCGTCGTTCTGGGGCTTGTTGCTGGCCCTTCTGGGGTTGCTGGAGTTCCTGGCAAGGGTGATTTTGAACGTGTTCTCTGCAGTGGTGGAGCTGTCCAAGGTGCCCTGGAAGGCTTCCCGCAACAACTGGTGCAATCTTCCACGCGTGGCCTTGTCATCGAAGATGGTCGTCGTTTCAGCGACCTTTGCGTCCTCGTAGAGCTGTTTTATCAGCTCCAACTCGTCCTGGGAAAGCACCTTCAAGAGCTCCTGTTGGTGCTCCTTGGAGACCTCCACCTTGACCTTTTCTTCACTCTGTTCTTTCTTCGCGGCCTTGATCTGCTCCACCTCCTTGGGGGTTTTATCCTGCAATTCTGCGCGCTCCTGCTGTCTCTTTTCGAGCTTTCTTTCTCTCCTGGACTTGCCCATGTCGGGCCCCTTGTCCAATAAATGGACCACAGACTCGTTCATATCGACCTCGTTGACGAGGAAGTCACTGTAGCGTTGCTTGATAGCGCCAAAGAAGCCGCCACCGGCACGATTGAGAGCGTTCACGTACTGGGTGATGCCCACGTCATGTTCTTGGACCACCAATTTGGCTCTTTCTGCCTGTTCAAGACGGGCCTTTTTCGCTGAGGGGTCGACTGGAGCCTCCAACGGTCTTTTGACGGTGTTTTCCATGGCTAGCGCGATTCGTGCGGTGAGTTTGTGGGGGAAGGACAATCGCTGCGCTAGGGTAAATAGCTATTTGCAAAGCATTGGTTGAAGAGATGAGGGTGAAAAATGACATTTCGCAGGAATTTGCGAAGAATGCAAAAAATGGGGAAACTAACAACCAGATGAGAAGCCCAAGTCAGAAGAAATGTAAAAAGTAGAAGATCCACAGAAGACCCGAAAACCGCGTCTTATGGCCCCGTAGACTACATGAATCCACCCGAACCAGGATCAGAGCTCATTTTTCCATTTCTGCTTCCCCCCTCCCGCTCCTGCGCATTGGCCTATTGCCGCAAAAAGCTTCTGAGCACATACTACACCCGCCACTTCTTCTGCTTCCACCAACCTGCTACAAAAGCAACACATCCAGACACACCCCGCTTGGTACAACTAATAGCGGCTCCATTGCTATCAACATGGCCAAAACCTCGGTTCTCTCTGTCTCCTCGCCCGTCAGCGAGGTTCCCTCTCAGAACCTGACGAAGGGGGCCCTCCATGGGGTCCAACGACTCGGGTTCCGCAAGTTCGCGCGCTCCTTCTGGTACGAGCCAATACCAAAGGAAGCAGATACTTCCAAAAGAGACGATTTTCCCTCCTGTTCCGAGGAAGACCACCAGGACAAATGCCACCAGGTCAGCCCCCCTGCGTCTGTGTACCCCCGCAAGTTGGCACTCTCAAAGGCCAAGTCGTTGGAGAACTTGGTCAACGTGAGCGTCAAAGACACCAAAAACGCCACCAGGACGCCCTTCAGTGTGGGAAGGGGCGTTGTGTTGAGAGACATCCCTGTGGGTGCGACTCTTGCTGGCGTTTTATCCCACATAAGAGGCGGTGCCTTAGAGAGGGTCGTTTTCAGAGAGCGACCAGCGCCCACCCTCGAGGTGGTGTTTCTAGAGGAGGAGCTGGCCCGGCGGTTTCACGAGTACGCCACGCAGACGGGCTTTCTCTCCATAAACGGCCACCACATACTGGCTGAGCACATGAACCCCGCCAACACCAGCTCGCAGGACTCCACCGCGCCGTTGGCGTCGTACTTGGAGAAGGAGTACCTCCGGGGGGCCCGCAGGGTGTTGCTTTTGGCCAGACCGGTGCACGACAAGCCCGAGAGAGAGGGGCCTATCATGCACTACCCGTCGGCCAGACTCCACTTGCTGAAGGACGTGGACGTGGAGCAGATCCGGCGCGATTTCGGGCGCTACGGCGACGTGGTAGAAATCACACCGGTGGTTTCACGCAAACTCTGTTTCAGCATCCACTACGCCGACATTCGTCTGGCCATCGTGGCAAAACAGGAGGTGCGGAGCGAGGGCTCGCTTATGGGTGCAAAATACCACGCGTGGACTGTTTCCTACGACAGGGACCCAGCCGACGTCCCGTGCTACGTGCTCTAGATGTGTATGCTAATACATGGCTGGCATGATGGAGTGGGGAGCGACAGCCAGTCCTTGGGGAAAAGAGTAGAGATGGGTGTGGACTGACTGGAAAAGGTTGCGAAAAGAATGTACTATGACAATTGGCTCAACGAAAATGGTTCCCAAACGGCCTGTGCACTATTGGAAAAGGTCTCGTCAGACAGCCGAGGACTCAGTACAAGGACACGGCCTTCTAAAACATGCCTATTGCAAGGACTGCTGCATGCAACGCTAGTTTTCGGGTCTGTTCTATTCTCCTGTTGGTCCCCCAGCCATTGCCGCAAAACACCTTTTTCTCAGCCCACACCCTTTGCATGCCTCACGTTTTCAGCCGCACACCACCGAACACAGCCCACGACCTCTTGGCTCCCAACCAGCGCCTTTCTGCGCCCCTCCCTGTTGCTTTCTTCACCTCTAGTTCCTTTCTCACTGGCCTCTCACTATCCTGCATCTGCCTATTTGGGTGCGAACGTAAACACCGCGACTAGATTGTTTTCTAGACGAACTACCCAAATCAACCATCTCTAACTCCCTCACCAAAAGGCCCCCTGCACTCTCCCATGTCGCATCCTCGGTCCACGCCATTGCGGCTGCGCTCGTCGCTTGCCAGCCTCACGTCGCCCCAGCAGCCGCCCAATCGGGCCAGTTTCACCGACTTGAGAAGACCACCATCGTCCCGCTCCTTTAGGCCCTCTTCTCCGCGAATGCCGGCTGCTAGCCGCTCTAGGCCGGTCTCTGCGATGGGAAACTCCTCGAGACCATCTACGCCTTGCTTTGTGCGTAACCAGGAGCCCTATACGGGCTCTATCACGGTGTCGATAAGGCCCAATCCCCATAGCATCAGCCCCTCAGCCCCGTGCCCGTGGTCCATCGATCCCCACGAAAACATCATCGGAAACACCGCCGATGCCAGCTCCTTCAAGTTCGACAACGTCTTTCCGCCTGACGCCTCCCTCACCAACCACGAGGTCTACCTGAGATCGTGCTCTCCGTTAGTCACCAGCTTCCTATCCGAGGGCTTCAACGCCACTGTTTTTGCCTACGGAATGACGGGCTCCGGAAAGACGTTTTCCATGCGTGGAGACGACGCCAACCCCGGCTTCGTGCGCTTGGCCATCGACGACATCTTCGCAAAAATAGACATGGACCGCCACTCCAAGCAGTACTCGCTCCACATCAACTACTTGGAGATCTACAACGAGAAAATCATGGACTTGCTTGCGCCATCTTCTTCAGCGACGGCCCAGGACCTCAAAATTCGCGACGACGCTGTCTACGGCACCAAAATCATCGGCATCACCACCCAGCAGATCTCCAGCAAGCTGCAGGTCTTGCTGTTGATCAGGGTGGGCGACAACAACAGGAAAACCAGTGCGACGGATTTCAATGCGCGGTCTTCACGGTCCCACTCCATTCTTCAGATCCGCATGAAAGTGGTGGACTTGACCGATAACACTGAGCAGTACTCTACTCTTTCCTTGTGCGATTTGGCTGGCTCTGAGCGTGCAACCTCCAGTCTTGAGAGAAGAAAAGAGGGCGCTTACATCAACAAGTCCTTGCTCGCCTTATCCACTGTCATTAACAAACTCTCCCTTGCATCTTCCTACGGAGCTGGCTCTCCGACTTCTACGGAACACATTCCCTACCGCGACTCTAAGCTCACCCGCCTTTTGCAGCCTGCATTGTCGGGCTCCTCCTTGGTGCTGATTTTGTGCACCATTCAGTTGGGCACCTCCCAGGCCAACAGCCCCCAACAGTACACCTCAGAAACCTATAACACGTTGCGTTTTGCTGCTAGAGCCAAGGATATTGTTATGAATGTGGATCTGAACAAGAAGTCTGCCTTGACAGACGCAGACTCATTACAGATTATGGAGGAGTTGAGAAAGACCATCCAGGAGCAGAAGAGTGAGATTCAGATGCTAAAAATGCTTGGAGGTACGGGACACGGGTCGGTAAGTAACTCCTCTACGTCATCCGGTTCCATGGATGGCGTTTTGACCGAAAAGGATGTAAAAATAGCCCAATTGGAGTCGGAAATACGCATCTTGAACGAGAAGCTCGAGCATTTGACGCGACTTACGGATTTGCAAAAAACTGAAACTGTCTTGTTGCGCAATGATGCATTGAACGACATGCTTGGAATGGATATTGATAACACGTCTCTGCAGGTCATGATGTCCAACCTTGAAGACTTTTACAAGCGAGTGAACTATGAGATGGACGAGCACAAGGCTTACATCACGCATCTTGAAAGCCAGCTCAAAATCTCACACCAACAGGCCATACTCGCTTCCAATAGCCCCAACTCCCAGACTTCTTTGGCAAACAAGTTGTCGGATAGACAAGTTGACGCAGTGTTGAAAGACCAAGAGGAAGAAATCTGGCATTTGAAGGAGTTGCTTAAAGACAAAGACCACATAATCAACGGTCTCACTAAAACATCGAAGTTGCGCCGGTTAGTGGATTCTAACTCTACGAACTTCCCTATCGATTCGGCCAACAAGAAAATGAACTTGCGGGCTGGAGCTGTGACTCCTCCGCCAAACTCCAAAGCTGATAAAGAAAACTCATTTGGGGGGGACTTGCGCGAGTTCAATATCAGTCCGAAAAAAGCCCAGGGCCTTGATCTACCTGAGCACAATGGCATGAAATTTATCATTTAGATAGCGGGTGTACATAATGAATGGACGTTTGGTACGTAAGCTATGAATTGTACTATTGTGTGTGTATCTAATATATAATGTCTCTGCTCAAGCACACATATTAAAACTAGTCTCATATCCACGAATTAGTGGGACGGGCTTGGCCGCTCTGTAAACTAGCTCTCTTGGAAGCCTGCGACTTTTGAGGGCTCTTATTTTTCGTTTCGAAGATCTTCCGCTGCTGTCTTAATTGAGGGTTAAAAATCCCCCCGTTGCCTCCATATACCCCCTCAGCAAATTCTTTATTTGGAGTTATCAGACCTGCAAAGTTCTTATCGAGAACACTGAAGCCCTTGACTTCGCGAGGCCGGAGCTTGAGGTCGGAAACGTCGATCTTCAAAACGTTTACAAGCCCTTTGTCTTCATCTGATAACCGCTCGCCTCCATTAAACAAGCCAGTGGTGTCCTTGATGTCGACTCTGAAGCTCATCAGCTCATGCGTCGAGGGGTCCTTGAAAAATTCGAGCTTATCACCATGGAAAAGTTGCACCTTTTTGTCCTTGCCTAAGCTCACGTTATTGACAAAACAAGAATTGGTGCTGAGGTCCAAAAGCCAGATATCATCAAGACAATGCGCTGGACATTCGTAGATGGAACCACTCAACACGGGATGCCTCTTTTTGTGAATCAAACAGTGGATCTTTGACATGCGGTCGTCGTTGATGTAAAGATCGCAGGTCTCGTTCCGGCCTATTGAAAAAAGATTCACACCCTGACGTACATGTATGGGAACTTTGGCTAGCGAGTGCACCAAAGGTATTAGTGAGATGAATGTGTCTTCTGGCGAGTCTTCGTTTAATTCTTTTACCGCACCAGGTTGACTCAGAAAGTAGGCTTGGTTTCTTCCCTCATTTTCTGAAACGCTCATGTTCAATATCCTGGAGGTCAACAAGGGATCTTTGGGAGGTTGGGGACTGTCTTCGTCCTTTAAAACGAAGGGATCGCCCTTAAACTTTTTGTAGTTGCACGGAGACGAGTTGTAGGAAGCAGCCCTTTTGTGGGAGTTCTCATTCTCTATCGGAGGCGGAAGATACCCGTCCGTATTGTGACGTTTGACTTCAATACTATCATCGTCCATTTCCATGGAAAACGGAATCAGGCTCTTTTCGTCTTCTTCAGGGAGCGACTCTGGGATCGGATGCCCCTTAGAAAGCTGAAAACTGGCTTTTTTCTGCAGAGTTGCTTGCTGGGAGCTTGGCTGCTGTGACTGAGGAAGGGGAACGACTCTTTTGGGGACTTTGAACTCATTCCTCTTTGTCACCTTTCGGTTCTTCTCACTGTCCAAAGGCCTCATCATGATGTCCTCATCAATCTTGCTCATTGAAGTAGCCACAGGCAAACCGTTGTCGATTTTCCTCATTTGCTGTGACTGTGATTGTGACAAACTGAGTACCTTTTGCGAATCTTGAGAGATGGAATCCTGGCTATATGTGTCCACTATCTTCAACCATTTATGTTTCAAGCACTGCTCTGCCGTCATTCGACGGCTGGGATCAACTTGAAGACAACAGCTCAAGAAGTCTCTTCCGTCCTGCGAAATTCTGTAGGAATTTAAGGGGGACTCGTGGTACTCCCCTTTCTTGATCTTCAGAAACATCTGGTTTTGGGTCTTGCCATTGAAAGGCAAATGTGACGTCAAGAGAACGTATACTAGACACCCCAATGACCAGATATCCACTAAGGAACTGTAGTTGGGCCTGTCAGGGTTACTAGCCGCTAGTGACTCTTCCTTTCCCGTGATGACTTCTGGAGCAACATAGGCCAATGTTCCGCAAAACGTCTTCATGAAGGTGGTGTTGTCGCTAATTTTCGCGAGGCCAAAGTCCGATATCTTGACCAAAATGGGATCGTCTTGCATGATCAAAATGTTGTCGGGCTTCAAATCTCGATGAGATATGCCCAACTTATGAACGTAAGCGATACCCTCCAATATCTGCTTTGTGATTACCTGCGTTGCTTCCTCGCCAATGGCACCGTTGGCAGCCACGAAGTCCATGAGGTCCCCGCCAGGTACCAACTCCATAACAAGGTAATAGTTGTCCATGTCCTCGTAGAAGGTTTTGAGCTTGACGATATTCGTATGGTCAAGCTTTCGTAGTATTTCAAGCTCTCTTTCCACGCCAAACATGGCGCCGCCGCCCGTGTTTAGGGCCTTTCGTCTATTAATGATCTTGACCGCGTACGAGTCGCCTGTTTTGCGCTCAATGGCCTTTTTGACAGTGGCAAACGCGCCCTGACCAATGGCCTCGTTTTTTATGATGAAGTCCTTGAATATGCCCTGGTCCGCGATCACCGTTGAATTGGCCGAGGCGCTTTTCGCAGGGTTGTACTGGTCCGAGAAGAGCACCACGAACTTTATCACGTCTCTGGGAACGCCCACGCCAACGGCGATCTCGTCGCCCTGGTTGAGAATGTAGTTGGAGCCCTTGACGAGCCGGTTGTGGTTGATGTACGTGCCGTTGGTAGACGTGTCTTGGATCCACAAGGTCTTGTCCTTGAGATTGGACCAGACCTTGAAATGCTTGTTGGAGAGCCGCGAGCATGTGCTGAGCACCACGTCGCACTCCGGATTGCGCCCAAAGTGCCATATCATCAGGCTGGTGCCTGCGGCCACCGGCTTGGTGGTCTTCAAGTCGAAGAACTGGTACTGGCCTGTGGTGCACACAAAGCGGCAGATCTGGTCCTTGTCCCGCGCACCGTCATTCTGTGTGGCCGGCGACTGCTGCGTCGGCTGCGTTTGCGTGGGCTGTGTGAAGTCCATTGGCCTGGACCAATGTTGAGGGCAGCTTTAACTGTGTGTGAATTTTACGCGTCTGTAAAAAAGGTGAATGAGCGCGAAATGTGTTTGTAAGGAGAGAGGAAATGCGATAGTGGAAAGTGGGGTGGTTGGCGGGGCAGTGGGCAGCTGTCTGGCCCTGGAGAGGTTGGGGACGTGTCTTTTTGGTAAGAATGGGCTTTTGCGTGCTGGATTCGTTGCTTGGGCTACTCAGCCAACGGGACGATGGCTTACTCAGCGTGCATTCTTGGGATCTCCAGGGAGGCATTTTTTCAGCCTGGCGGCCCGAATAGCTACGGGTTATCCTGCCTCTGGCTATTTCACATCACCTAGTCACGAATAAGGCCACTAAAGATAGGTTTTCCTGTGTGACTAAGGGCTGGGGTGCGTAGTAAACACCATTGGCTCACGTTTTTGCTCGTAAAACAGTATCCAGAGAAGCGTCGCTGTTTCTCACTGTGTCGCACCGAAGCACTGAAAACTCAGCTTGGACCATGCTACAATAAGCTAACGACGGGCTATCTCGCGAATGTTGCCATATTCTGCAAACTTCAATTGCCCCAAATTCGCACCAAGTGCCCAAATGGCAGAGAACGCCCCAACACCGGTGAAGAACTGCCCAAATTGCACATCCTCAGCCCCATCTATGCTTGCCCCTCTACACCGTATTCGTAAAAGTTCATTGAAAATGCAGAACGCCTAACAACAAGAAGTAAACAATATAATCTGCGTAAAGTACAGTCCTAAGCAAAGTTCTTGTGGGAGTTGGCCAAGGAGGTGATGGGATGGAGGCCACGGCCGTCCACTGCCGAAGCAATGGGCTCGATTCCGGGGTGAACTTCGTCCTCGTCGAGGTAGTCCAACTGGTTCAACTGCTCCTCCACCTTGTTGTAGTGCTTGAACATCACCCAGAAGAGGCAGCCGGCAATGAAACAGGCGCTGGCCAAACCGGTGTAGGTCCACACCAACTTGGGGTCCTCGGCGGTGGGCGCCAAGGCAATACCGAGCGCAGAACCAATGGCGTTAGTCACCAAGAACAACGACATGATGAACGACTTCATGCTGACGGGGGCTTTGGTATAGGCGTACTCCAAACCGGTGATAGAGGCGAAAATCTCCGAAAAGGCCATCAACACGTAGGCAGGAGTCTGGACGGCAATGTGAACGTGGTTAGGCACGTCCTGGAACTGGGGAGCGCACTCCTTGGGGTGGTCGAAGCAGGGGCCAGCCTTGTAGATGTAGTGCTGCAACACGGCAGCGTACACCATGGAGCTAGCAGCAAACATGAAACCGATCGCGATCTTGGACACAGCCTTCAAGGGAGTGAAGCGTCTGATGAAGGGGTACACATAGCTCTCACAGATGGGGATGAAGATGATGATGGCAATAGAGTTGATGGCCTGCAAGATATCGTTGGGGAGACCGTGCAACTCCATCTGCGCGGCCTGCGAGACAAAGTTGTTGGTCATCTGGCCGTAGGTAAGCCAGTAGATGGGGTAGAAGGCAAACACCTTGCACGCGTAGATGGATCTCTTGACCTCCTCCACGAACTTGTCAGACCATGGGTAGCCCTTGTCGGGGTTGAGGGTGGGGACAGCAGCATCGAAGTTGAACTTGTTGGTGATGGCGATCCACGACACCTTGAACGACTTCTCGATCACCTTCTCAGAGACAGGCACCTTAACGTACTGGTTTCTGCCGAGAAACAACGCGAGAAGGGCGATGACGAAGAAGCACAAAGGCAAGAGGTACGCAGCCCAGAATCCGATGTGGAGCTCCATCTCGGTAGTGGCGATCACGGACAACGAGCCGACGTTGATCATAAGGTAGAAGAACATGAACACGTTCTGGATGGTGATGTTGGGGTCCTGGATGACTCTCTCGCCGGTCTTCAACACCTTGATGATGGGCTTGGTCTTGGGCACCTGGTCGGCAATCAAGGGCGCAACGTTGGACTTGACACCACCAGTACCGAGACCGATGATGACGATGGCAGCCACGAAGCCGCCGAGCGACACGCTGTGGTTGGCCACAGAGGGCAACGAGGTGATGAACAAGATGAAGATGCCGATGATGTAGGTGACCGAGAACACGCAGATGGTGTTGAACTTACCGAGCCAGGTGTCAGCCACGTAGGCGCCGATAATGGGCGAGAGGTAGCACCAGAAGGTCCACACGTACGACAAGGCGGTGGCACCCTTGTTGGCCAAGTTCAACACACCCTTGGGGCTGTCGGAGGGCGAGTTTTGCATGTAGTTCTGGAAGGGCGCAGAGAGACCGTAGTAGGTGAAACGCTCCGCCAACTCAACCACGGCCACCAACCAACAGCGGATGGGAATCTTCTCTCCAACGTGTCTCAACGTCTTCATCTCGTCGATGGTGGGCTCGCGGCCCTCGTCATCCATCAGCGCGAGGTCTCTCTCGGGCGACGACTCGGAGTTGGTCTGCTTGAGGTAGGCGTGGTCGGCATCCAACGCCTTCTTCTCGTCGAAGGGCTGGACGACCACCTTCTGCTCCTCCACGGTGTTGTGTTCCTCAATGGGGCTGCTCATAGTGACTGAGAGGAATAACTGAAGAAGTCGTAAGCGGGGTCCGTGGGGGACGCCCGAGGTTTTTATACTCCTGTAACGCCTGCCGAGATAGCAAGGGCCAATGGTAGCGGGGCCCGATATCTATCAAAGCGGAGATTATCCGTCCCGCTCCGGCGTTTTGCATGGCGGGGCACCAATTGTTGCAGGCATCGCAGGCATTTCTTACGCCTGTAACGGTGCCCCCGACCCGCCCCATGCACACCAACAAGGCATTTTTGCATCTTGTGTTAAGCCTTGGTTTTGGCCTCATTTGCCGTGCGGTAAGTGAGGCTTACGACGCACGAATTTCTTTTCCCGTCACCGTCGCATGCAGCAGCTCGGTACTCCAATTCCGGCCCATAGTTAACTCCCTGGCAAATATATGTCATCCTGCACATATCAAAGCTGCATATGCAGCCTTCTGCGGCGGCACCTCAAACGCCGTTGAAGGATTTTCGTCTACCCTGCCTATTTCGCAAATTTTTCTGGTTTTTTTGCGCCAGGGCTTCCCAACAGTGCGCCGAACGAGGAAAAACTCGGGGTGACGCAACCCACACCTAAAACGCCTTACATGCCACTGCTGCCAACAATGGTCTTCGTGGGGCATTGGCTTTTGTGCTGGACTTTGGTCGGCTGCGTAAACCTGCGTCTGGGGCGGGTGGGCTCACGCGGGGCTTCCACTCCCAGCATAAGCCTGCTGCCGATGCTGCCGGTACCCTCGGAGAACCCTAGCACTTCACCGACGGCTCAGTGAAAGCCACGCCCAACGTCCCTGCGACAGAATCCGCTTGGAGATTTTTTATGCGCCCCTCGTTCAAGCCCCATGGAACAAGTGGCGCCATGCATGGTTCGGCACTGGATACTTGTTCGGCGTTATCAGTGGCACCCTCGGCAAAAAAAAATCTTCCAGGCACTACGACTGCACCTGCTATTTCCGCCTGAGAACCGACCTGCCCTTTTCGGAAACATCGACGGATAAATATACCCCGCCGGGATGCAAAAGAAAAAAACTCCGATACGGGGAGTCGAACCCCGGTCTGGACGGTGAGAGCGTCCTGTGCTAGCCGTTACACCATATCGGACTTTGATGTGGTGTAAACCTCTGGACATTGGTAGGTAAAGTTGGGTTTTGAGATGAAGTTAAAGGGTCCTTTGCGATTGAATCGTTATTAGCACGTGGGATCCTAATCAAAATCACCCGAGTTTCTTCTCCTTGTACAATTTAAAGGGGCCATTGCCGAATTGGTGTATTTGGCTTTGCCACCTCCATGGTACCTGAAACTGTTATTCGTGACTCCTATTACTTGATTGGTTCATATCTGCTTGACCTGTCAGCTATCTCGTGGCATCTTTTCCACACTAGCGAGTTAAGGAACGGAAATCCGGTTCAATATAAGCAGATCTAAGTCCGATCTCTAAAAATGACGTTTTTACCCCGCTGCGTTGTTGGCAGAAGACAAAAAGGTCGAAGAATAGTTGGTAGTAAATGCGGGGGTTGGGTTTGAGTGCTTTTACTTTTTACGGTTTTGAGCTGTGCAGTCGAGATCAAATGTCTTTTGTCTTCTCATTCCTTTCAAAAGTTATGTATTCGTATTTTGGGCCACCCTGAACTGGTCGTCCAAACCCTTCACCAAGTCTTCGCATAGTGAAATGATGCGTATCATTCAACCCCATCTAAACCTCATTCACAACCATCAACGCCAACAAGGAGTCGATCACTGCGGTCGCAGCCAAGCTGGTGATCTCACTGTTAGTATCGAAGGGGGGACTTACTTCCACAACATCGCCTCCAATCAAGTTTATTCCCTGGAAACCATCAAGAATGGTGAGCAATTCTCTTCCAGACCAGCCCCCAATTTCCATGGTGCCCGTTCCAGGGGCGTTGGCGGGGTCCAAAACATCAATGTCAACTGTAATGTAGACAGGCATATCCCCCACGCTTCTCTTGACTCTTTCGATAATGCCTCTCATGCCCCTAGGACCGTCGATTTCACGGGCATGGATGGTCTGAAAACCACATTCAGCGTCATGTTCGCGGTCGTAGTCGGCATCAATGTACGGTGCACGCAACCCAAGATGAAAACAGTGGCCCTCTTTCAAATAGCCCTGTTCTGAGGCGTAGTGTAAGAAAGTGCCGTGGTTTAACCCCATATAGTCACTTATTCCGCCTCCCAAGACTTTAGGGTCCCAGGTATCTATGTGGCTGTCAAAGTGCAACACAGCGACTTTCCCATACTTCTCATAAGCCGACTTCAATGCCATCAAAGTCACAGTGTGGTCTCCTCCGATAGTTATGACTTTCGGGGATGCCGTCTTTTCTGTAGACTTATGCTTGTGAATGGCCCTTTCGGCCCGGTAAAGCTGGTTGAGAGCCACCCTGTTGTCGAAAGGCGTCATGGGAACATCTCCACAGTCGACAATCGTGAGATTGTGCGTTTTGGGGTTGTAGGGGTCGATTTTCCCGAATTTCGTGCGGGAATCTCTCACAGGAACCACTCCTCCATGTAACCTGCGGCTTGTCAGTCTAATAGCTTCGGGGCCAAAACGGGCACCAGGCCTGAAAGAAACACCAGTATCAAACGGAGCCCCAACAACCGCGATATCGATCTTCCGGTCCTGATTCTGCTGAGCGAAACAGTCAAAGTGCTCGAAACCAGCATAGGTGAGGATTCCTCCGAATAGGTTCAAGGTGCCTGAGATGTCAGAGGTCTCGTCATCATCAGGGAGATTGAGCTTCAGACTGTACTTTACAAAGCCATCGTGGGCCTTCTGTACACCACTCTTTTTTCTCTTGTGGTAAAAAGAGTTCATGTTCGAAACCATGTGGTCGTACAAGTTACTGGGGTCGCTACCCACTTGTGTGATTAGATCCTGGAACTCCTGCGAATTGCCAATCTCCTCAGAGTCCTCCGAGTATGTCACAAGCTTGCCCAGCTCTAGCATTTGTTGCTTATATGCCATTGACTCGTCGTTGTGGACTAACTCACCATAAATGGAGTCGATAAAGGATTGGTGCAAGCTGTACTCTGCATTGATTGCTACTGAGTTGGCATCGTTGGGCCCGAATTTTGCAGGGTCTAGTCTAAGGGCTAGCAGGCACGCTATATGGTAAAAGAGGGCCTTTGTCAACATGTCGTTTGGTTGCAACCTCTGAAGTGTGTCTGAGGAGTGAAGTCATATATGGAGTTCTTATCGCTTAGAATGCCCCAATTAGGAAGGTGGGTGCGAGGACTCGAATGCCCTCATCTTCGCTTCCGGGATTTATCCTTACTCTATCGGCAGCAGAATTGGGGAGAGGAAGACGTTCCGCAGGCTGTCTGTGGTGGAGGTGTCTGGTTCTGGCGTTTGGTTAAATTCCGATGGAATTGGAGACCTTTCTCCGCTCCAGGGTTAAGTACCGCTGGAAAATGCTTTGAGATTTCCCGTTTGCACAATTGGAGGAGTTCACGGAGAGTCCAGGGGGCAGAAAGTGTAGCAGCTAGAGCATGGGATCTCATTACTTGGGTGCTTCAAGCAGACGCAGGGTACAAAAGCAACGAACCAGGATCTTAAAGTAGGAACGAACTTAGCGCACTAAAAGGGACTAGACGCCACCAGAGCATTCCTTCCACTGTAGAAACCTACACCCGAAGCCTGGGCAACCGTTCAAACCCATAATATTTGGGTGCTGCTCGTATTTTGCAGATCCCCCTCCTTAAACTCTATTTTTTGCTGCAAGAGAAGGCCACTCAAGACAGATTCCAGATCACGCTCTACGCTCCACAAGAGAAATATTTCCGCGCACCCGTGCCCTCCACAGGGCTCTTCGGAAGTCAGGGCCTGCAATCTCCCAAACAGCTCATCTGGTTGGTCAGACCCTCCACGACCCTGTGCTAACCAATTGCGCAGGGCACATGTTATCTGCAGGAGAGGTGCTCAGCCGTTTCAGGGCATGTTTGCTCTTTGCATCCGCAAAAGAGCCTAAAAGTTTCTTCCCACATAATCCCCCCAATACTACTACAGGAAGCCAAAATGGGCCAAGACGACTACCCCCCTCCCCCGCACCCGCCCCCACCAAACTACGGGCACGGGACTAACCCCTTCGGGCCCCTGTCCGAGCCCCCTCGGGACTACGAGAACCAGGACAACTACTATACGGACAAGCCGGTGCCGTCACAGGACTTCGACCAGTCGTTCAAGGTGTCCAAGCCCAAGTTCAACGACTGGCCCTTTGCCGTCTTCTTCTTGCTCGTGGTGGGTGGCTTCGTGGCCATCGCAGGCATCACCCTCAATGCTTTGAGAAAGACGTACGGCCAGCAGGGTTCCTCCATCTACCACTCCTCGAACACGTTCACTGTCAACACCAGCACCATCATTCTCTTTGGATTTGTGGTGGTGGTGGGCGTGGTGCTCTCTGCGCTCATCATAGTGTATGCCCGCATGGCCCCCCGCGTGTTTATCACCACGGGGTTGATTCTCAACATCATTTTGGGCTTGGGAACGTGCATCTACTACTTCGTGGCGCACTACTACTCGGCAGGAATTGTGTTCTTGGTGTTCACGTTGTTCACAGCCTGGTGCTACTGGTCCGCCAGACTGCGCATTCCGTTCAGCGCCACCGTCTTGGAGATTGTCATTGACGTGATGAAGGCGAACCCTTCCACGCTCGTCACGTCACTCATCGGCATCATTCTCTCGGGCCTCTTCAGCACCTTGTTCTCTGTGGTCATCGTGGCCACCTACGTGAAGTACGACCCCCACTCGGGAAATGAGGGCTGCGACGTTGGCGGCGGCAGCTGCTCCCAGGGCAAGCTCATTGGCGTGCTCGTGTTCGTCTTCTTTGCTGGCTACTACATCTCCGAGGTGTTGAGGAACCTCATCCATGTGACCATTTCGGGCGTGTTCGGAACGTGGTACTACTTGTCTGGCTCCGACCAGGGTGCTCCTAGACACCCTGCGTTGGGTGCTTTGAAGAGGGCTTTGACCTACTGCTTCGGGTCTATCTGTTTCGGGTCTTTGATCGTGTCGTTGATCCAGTTGATCAAGGCCTTTGTCCAGGTCTTGAAGCAGAACGCCTTCGGCAACGGCGACATGTGTGCAGGCTGCGGCTTCTTGATCTTGGACTTAGTGATCGGCTTGATCGAATGGTTGGTGCGCTACTTCAACCACTATGCCTACTGCTATGTGGCGTTGTACGGAAAGAGCTACATCCGGTCCGCTAAAGAGACGTTTGACTTGCTCAGGTTCAAGGGCATGGATGCATTGATCAACGACTGCTTCATCAGCACCTCGTTGCACATGTACTCCATCTTCGTGGGCTACTTGGTGGCGTTGCTTGCCTACTTGTACTTGAAGCTCACCAAGCCCGAGTACAACTCCAACGGCACATACTACGCGCCCGTGGTTGCGTTTGCGTTCTTGATCGCGGGACAGATCACACGCATCTCCACCTCCGTGATTGAGTCGGGAATGTCCACCTTTTTCGTGGCCTTGGCTAAAGACCCCGAGGTGTTCCAGATGACAAACAGAAACAGGTTCGATGAGGTCTTTAGAAACTACCCCCAGGTGTTGGAGAAGATCACCTCGAGTCATTGAGGGGGACTGCGTTGGGAAGAGCACCCCGAGCCACTGAGCGCGAAAGCATGAAGGGCTGTCCCAAGCCATATAAACTGTTAATGCCAACTAATAATGTATTGCGACGTTAAGAGTGGATAGTGCGAGTGCTCGTTGTGCTAAATGCAGTGCTGGTCATGCTATTGGAAGGTGCTTTTGCGGATTCTAGGCTCAGTAGCTTGTACGTCGCGATTAAGGGGTTTGAATTCAGGTAGTTCAGAGCTGTGAAATCTAGACACTTTACTGAACAGTCTGTAGCACTTTTTGCGAAAAAGAGACGTTTCTTGCAAAATTAGAACAAATCTAGAAGTAGGCAAAATTGCCCAAACAACCTCATTTTGCAGAATGAATTACCGATATGAAGCCCTAGCTAAGAAGACACCCAGTCTATTGTCGAGAGACACCACCATCTGAGTGCCCTTAGAGCCCCTATCAAGACCTTCGCACCACTACCATCACTGCTGGGAAACAGTGATTGAAGTCCAGAATTCGGAAAGAAAGGACGACAGACCAAACCTCTTCTACTACTTTTTACCTTACAGGTCCCTTGTTTTCACTTCCACACACCGCTTGTTCTGGGACTCACTTTCTACTATGCATTTTTCACCCCCGCACTCCATACTACATTTATTCGCGATAAATCTCACAAAGAACACTCTACACTTACCCTTTGCTTACGCCTCACTTTTCCTTACACACACTCTCTCTGCACACTTCTACAACACCATGTTAAGTTTGGCCATTGGCGACTTGTACATCCCGGAACGGATCATTGAATTGCCGCCCAAGTTCTGCAAATTGCTCGCCCCCAACCCCGCCTCCGTTCCCTCCAACAGCAAGATATCGCAGGTGCTATGCTTGGGCAACGTCACCAACTCTCTAGAAACATTGAGGTTCTTACACAACTTGTCTCCTGCGCTCCATTTGGTGAGAGGAGAGTACGACGACGTGACCATATTGTCCCAACAGTTGGCAGCTCTATCTAAGACTAGCTCCCCCACCGTTCCCTTCCACAGGGTCGTGAGCCTCGACGGGTTGCGAGTGGGTTTCACCAACGGGTACCAGGTCGTGCCCAAGAGCGATCCGTTGGCACTCCTCACGTTGGCCAGGGAGTTAGACGTGGACATATTGATATGGGGCGGAACCCACAAGGTGGAGGCCTACACGTTGGACGGCAAGTTCTTCATAAACCCCGGAAGCGCCACGGGTGCCTATACGTTGAATTGGCCCGACAACGAGGATGATGAGGATGCTGACGAGGACGAAGACGTCGACATTACACGGAACGAAGACGACGAAGAGGAGCCCAAAAACGACAAAATCACCCACACAGAGGAGGCTGACGATGAAAACAAGCAGCAAGCTGAAGCGAAGGAGGGCGCGTCTGAAAGCGACGCTTTGGATGAGGATGCCGCAAACGAGATTCTAGAGTTGACCTCTCCCGTGCCGTCCTTCTGTCTTTTGGACACCAACGGCGTCAAGTGCACGTTATTCATCTACACATACATCGACGGTGAGGTGAGGGTCGACAAGGTGGCTTACCAGAAGGAGTAAGGTGCGGAAAGCAAGAAAATGGCGCCACGTGCATAGAGAGCAGTGGTAAGTCGGAAGGTGCTTCTCCTACTGAATAGCAGCTTCCTTGTCTGGGGTAGTAGAAAACGTCGCGCCCAATACATAGACACCGAGGTCAATTACGTAGCTTCATCAACGAACAAAGCTGTGCTATCCTCGGCGTCATATTCGTCAACGGTCTTCTAGACAGTTTCACCCCATACGCTTCCTCAACACTCCATGATGTATGCTCTAATATACGTAATATACATGCAGATGCGGCCCACGGCCCACGGCCCACGCACCCCTCCCCGTGCCTAGGCCTGCACGGACGAGTAGTGGAGAACGAACTCCTTTTTGATCTTCTCCCAGTTGTGCGGATCGAAGAAGATGTACACGCCCTTTTCCACGTCCGGCGAGATCAACACCGGCTCCACGTTGCTGTCCTTGGTCAACCACACCTGGATGTCCTTGTGGTAGCGCCAGTTGCGGGCCACCAACTCGCGGGCCGCGTATTCCTGGAGGGTGTCCCTGGGCTTCATGTAGAAGATGTAGAACAAGGTCTCGTCCAGAAAGGACAGGATCTTGTTGTCGCAGGGCTCGGGCGGCGGCACGATGTTCTGTGACTGTATGGAAACCGGCAACGAGAAGGTGGGCTCCACCTCGGACCTCAGGGTCTCGATCCAGGGCGACGCTAGGTTCCTTAATATCTGCGACTTTGACGACAAGTCCAAGCCCATGAGGTTTATGTCCTGGCCTATGGCGAAGGTGGTCTGGTCCAGCTGGTCCATTTTGATGAGCGATGCCATTCCCTTGAGCCCAAACAGGTCTATTTCGGAGGGTGGCTGGGCCTCTGGGGCGGCGTTGGCTTGCAAGCCAGGCGGCAATATGGCTGGGGTTAGTTTCGCAGACTGTGGGAGTGGCTGTCTTTTGAACATACGCATTGTGGCTGTGGGGCTACTGGGCGGAGAAGGCGAGGATTCCGGGGAATTTCTCCTCAATAGTGCCAGATGGTCTTCCCTCTTTGGAGTAGGAATGGTGGATGTTCGCAAACGTAGATTATGAATTAGCGCACGACTCCTACTGGGTTCATCTCTGCACAGATTTTAGAAGTCCCCCAATTAGCGCCCAAACATGTCGAGACGGCTTTTGCCCAATATCATCGTGACGGGAACTCCCGGATGTGGCAAGACGTCTCATTCTGAGAGCGCAGCCTCCTCTTTGGGCAAGGACTACCGCCTCTTCTCCATCAGCGACATTGCGAAAGAGCACAAGTTCATAGAAAGCTACGACGAGAAGTTGGACACCTCCGTGGTGGACGAGGACAAGTTGCTCGACTGGATCGAGCCGGAGTTGGAAAAGGGCGGCGTCATAGTGGACTGGCACTGCTGCGACATCTTTCCTGAGCGTCTCATCGACTTAGTGGTGGTGTTGCGCACCGACACCGCGCACTTGCACGACAGAATGACCAAGCGAGGCTACAAGGACAACAAGATCCAGGCCAACTTGGACTGCGAGATTATGGAGGTGATTTTGCAGGACGCCAAGGACTCGTATGCGCCCGAGATCGTCATCGAGTTGGCGTCCAACAGCGCGGAGGACATGGACGAGAACGTGGACCGCGTGGTGGCGTGGGCCGAGGCGTGGCCCAAGGACCATCCCAAGGGCGTTACCAACGAGCTAGATCCCTCGGTCGCTGCGAAACGGAGCGCGGAGGAGAGCGACGAGGACGACGAGGGCGACGAAAACGACGTGGAGGATGGGAATAACGACGTGGAGGACGACAGCGAAGACGACGAAGACTTCCAGGAAGAAGAAGAAGATGATGATGATGACGAGGAGGAGGAGTATGAAGATGAGGAGTAGTTGGGGCAGATACAGGCCCTTGTTGTGGCTCTTTCTTTACATACGCTACCGGCCTGAGGGCCCGAGTCGGCAATCACCTAAGAGCACACCAGGCATTGGAATTTGCATCCCCTGTAAGAAAAAGAAAAGCGGGTGATCCAGCAGGGGGCTTGTTTTTGAACTTTGGATCGCATGCCACCAACAATCACACAATGAACAGTGGACCAGGTGTATGGCTGTCCTATATATATAATAGTCTGTTCATCCAATAAATCGGTACCAATAGAGATTGTTTGTATGTCAAAGAGTGCATTTCAAGGCACTTTCTAGCAGGTGCTCCGAATCAGACGGGGTTCTCGACTCAGTGGTAATCATTAGCTGCTCCCTGCATCTTTCCTCAACATCGATGAACTTCCTACACCTTCTCTCTGCTTATAATGCTTACAACACTCTTGCACATACTTAATTAATATACCTATGACCAATGACCGATGACTCAAGAAATAAAACATGCTACCTAATACGCAATGTGCATAATGAGCCTTCTCACGTAGAATAACACCGCCAACGCAGCAAGAAACACCAACACATAGTACCCCTTGGTAGCGGCAATATACGTCCATTTCTTGGAGATGATGGCAATGTTGTGTCTCTCAAGTTCCAGGATACACCTGGCGTTCTGGTCGAAGATGTACTTGGCCTCGTCAATAATCTCCACCTTCTGCTGCTCAGACAAGTACGACCTGGTGAGAAGCTCATAGTCGCGCTTGTAGATGAGTCTCAAAGCGTTTTCATCTGCCACATCGAAGGTGAAGAAGTTGGATCCTAGCTTGACGATGTCCTCGTGCTTCATCCCGTCCTTCTGCGGGAACAAGCCCGTTGCCTTGGAAAGAGATGAACGCATTATTCTGCCTCCGGCAAACAACGCCAAGTACATGACGTGCATGTAGGCCAAAATCAAGTACGGCTTCTCAGTCGTCACTTTCTCGATGTGTTCGGAAAAGGCAATTTGCTCGGACATCATGGGGTTTTCGAACTTCGACCTGTCGTCGTCATAGTAGAACATCAAGTCCTGCTCGAGCTTCTCCACCCGGGCCAATTCGGGCTTCCAGATCTGCTTCAAGATGGTGGCAAACTCGTCGTCCTTGGCAAACTCGCGGTAGAGCGACCTCTCTATGGCCTTGAAGACGTGGTAGAACGACTGCAAGCCCTGGCGGTAGATCTTCACCTCTCTGTAGGCTATGACCAACTTGAGAGTGATCATTTTGTCGATTTTGTCGTGTGCCAGTCTGGTCTCGCTGTTGATTCTGTTGGCCAAAGCACCCACATCCGTGGGCAACGGAAGAATCTCGTGCTGGCTCAACTTGGTGGTGGCACCCAGGGTCTGGAAGGCCATGGCGGATGTGTAGATGTTATTGATAAGATAAGATGAGGGCGATAACGGAAGCGCGGGAAAGGGTTCCAGAGTGAAAATGTAAAACCGGCACTAAAGATGGTCTGGGAACATTCTTCGCCAAGGGGGACGCTTCCTTATATATGCTGCAATCGCGGGGCAGTTTAGCGATATGTCCGAAGCTCTTTGCGAAGATCGCAGAAAAACACGGCTTTTGTGTAATATACCTCGCACTTATCGGGGGTGACTCCGACCCCGGACTCGTGCGGTTACCAATATCTGGCAGGGCAGAGAAGCTTACAGGAGACGCGTTTCGTGTTTTTATAAGTTGCAGCCAATGGAGGACGCGTCCGGCTCGGGTGTTGTGTTGACGTGTGTGGGGAATGAAAACAAACAGGAACCGTTTGTGGATTGGGGGTTGGCGCAATGCCAAGAAGGAAAGAGGAAATCGGCCCACACTCACCATGCACTTAGCCCACCTACTATTCCTACGTCTCATCGAACTGAAAGTATAATGATTTATGCCATAACGTAACTAGTCAAAGCAGAAGATGAGCGCCTTCTTCCACCAGGGCGCCTGTGCAAAACGCTCCTTCTGCTCCAACTTGTCGAGCTCCAACATCTCGGGGTCGTAGATGGTTCTTCCCTCGTCCACGTCGATGTCCTCCACTTTGATGTACCAGGACCAATTTCTGGTCCAGAGCTTGTGGCCCAAGTAGCACACGAGCAAAAAGGGCACTCCCAAGTAGTTCTGGAAGAAGGAGTTGGCGTCGGGCTTGTTCTCCGGGAACAAGGCCACCCAGAACTGGCACACCAAGATCAACGCGTTGATGACGATGGAGAGCCACGAGCCGAGCTCTCCGGTCGAGGAGACGTAGGCCAACGAGCTTAAGGGGATGTTTCTGTAGCGCAACGCCGCTCTGAAACGGAGGTGGCAGATGCAAATGGCCATCCACACGAAGATGAAGGCCAAGGCACTGATGGACAAGAGCCAGTTGAAAACAGTCTCCTCCTGCTTGTACGCGGCAATGAACGAGAAGAAGGACGAGATCACCGTGACAATCCAGCACCGCAAGGGCCTGCCGGCTCTGTCGATGTAATTCAAGTACTGGGGCGCGTAGCCCTGCTCCGCCAACGACTGCAACAAACGGGTGGAGGAGTACATGGCAGCGGTGGCCACCGAAGTCACGGAGTTGAGAATCACCACGTTGATGATGTGCGGCAACACCTTGACGCCGTGCATGGTGGCTGCGAGAACGTACGGGGAGGAGTGCGTGGCGGCACCCCCAGAGCCCATCAACTGGTCCGAGGTGTAGGGCACAAGCAAGCCCACCATGCACAAGGAGCCGAGGAAGAAGATGGTGATGCGCCAGAAGACCAACTTGCACGCTGCGGGAATGGCCTGTCTGGGGTTGGCCTGTTCAGCCGCCGACAAGGAGATGAACTCTGTTCCGCCCAAGGAGAACGCGCCGGTGACGAAAACAGAACACAAGCCCTTGAAGGAGGTGTAGGCGCCCGGGTCGTGCCAGTACTTGGCGCCGATGAAGCCCTGGGAGCCTCCACCCAAGTCTATGACCAAACCGTAGATGACAAAACCACCCAACATCATGAGTTTGACGGTGTTCATGACAAACTCGGCCTCGCCGTAGCCACGCACACCACACAAGTTGATGCCGATGACGAGCACAAGGAAAATGACCACCCATGCGTCCGCGTTCACGGACGTGTTCCAGAACTTGATAGTCAAGGAGGCGGTCACAAGCTCGAGCGAGATGACCGTCATCCACTGGAAGCAGTAGTTCCAGCCGAGCGCAAAGGCCACGCTCTCGTCCATGAACTTGCGGTAGTACGAGTTGAAGCCGCCCTGGAGACTGTTGTAGGCCACCGAGAGCTCGCCCACGGAGTTCATGGTGGGGATCAACATGAAGTAGCCGATGATGAAATACGCTAGGAGCACGAAGCCGGGTCCGGCGGTGCGCAACTTGGACCCGGAGGCCACAAGCAAGCCTGTTCCGAGGCCCAGCGAAAGAGCGATCACTCGGAGGTGTCTTTTGCTGAGGGCCTTGTCCATGGTATTGCCGTTCTTCTCATCGGGAATCTGTCTTTTGAACGAGTCTTTGAACAGCTGCCAGCGCGACGAGCCGAGTGTGTCGGAGTAGTAGGGCGAGATATCCGAGGAGTCCGCCGCGAGAATCGATGCGGGGTCGGTCTTCAGTAGTTGGTCTGTTTTGGACATGCTGGTAAGGAGGGCCGAGTGGGGGCTTGAAGTAGCAGCAGTGGCTGGGGTGAGGCGGAACTCAACTGAAGTGCAAGACACTCAAAGTCCAATAGTGTAGAGCAAAGCTGGGGGGTCTCGAGGTGCCCTCTCCACTGTGCTACGCCAGACACAAGAGGATTGCCCAGCTTAAATACCTGCGGCCCATTGCGTCAATGCGCGGGGCAGCGGGGTGCAGTTGCCACTTACATCATGCCGTCTCCGATACGCCTTTGTGGCATTTCCCTGCTGCCCAGCGGTTTCGGCGCAATTTCAGTTGCAGCCATCGACAGGGTTCAGATGCCGGTAGGCGCACGCCCTGTCACCTGAGCCAGGCCGCAAAATGGCCAACAATAGCGCTGGTGAGGGGCTGGAAGCTGTCCCGGGATGTCTGGAAACGCGCCCCATGGCGGTACTGAGGCGGAGGAGCTCCTGGAAACGCATCGTAGGCACTTTTCACTTTGCTGGGTGCTGCAACCATGCCGGTTCCGGAGGGCTGTCTGCAGGATAGCCCCTGGGCATTGGCATATAACGGTTGTTTTGAGCCGCGCACGCTATTGTCAAAGAACCCAAAACGCCGCTTACGACCCACAGAGGACCCGCCAAGCGATGATTGGCGCAGGTTCTGTCGCTTGTGTTTGCCGTTCCTGGCTGCATAGAGGATCTGGTCGCATTTAGTTGAGGGAAGCGGGTAGGGCGCGAAGTGCGATTGGCTACCGGACCGAAGGTGGGGCAGGTGTGGGGCCGATGATGGGGTTATTGCCGAGGTGTGGCCAATGGCCTGTTTAGCGGCTGTGCGAAAATAGGATCGCGGGTGACCCAGCGGATACTGACGTGAATTCAACAATGGCAACCCGGGTGTTCCGCCCAGCTTAGACTGGAAAGGTCTGAGAATTTAGTGTGTGGAAATCCGCGGGAAAAATTTGACAGCTGTGCTGGGTGCAAAACCAGGAGGCCTTAGTCCCGGAGTCCTGACCTCAAGTCTGTCGTTTTCTGCTGGCTCCTCCTTGGCCCCGCTGCAACCCGTGGAGCCCCGAAAACGGCCTTCATTTGGCTGTGTTTCTGGTACGTAGGCTCCTTGGACCACAGAAGCGCACACGAGAGCTCTCTCTCTCTCTCGCAGCTTTTGAACAGCCTGAAAAGGCCACAATACCCGGAGGCCCTCTCTTGCCCCAAAGTGCTTTTGCTCGTTTCAGGCCCCAAAGGGCCCAACCCACCCAAAGGTGGCTTCGGTGGGGTGTACGGGTGCGCCATGCGATGTTCTCACGCACACGACCCTGAAAAAACCATTACTTCTCCAGAACGCCACTGGCTCCCCTCATTAAGAAGTGTTTTGGTTTCTGCCTTAAACGCGTGCCACCACTGTTCGCACACGCGGGGACTGAGAAGGGGCCAAATTTGCTGGAAAGAGCGGTTTCCTTCTTGTTTGGACACCACCAACTTTGTGTGCGACATCGTGCGATACTACAGAGTGCACAGGAACCAATTCTGAACGGCACTACACCGCCCCATAACGAGCTGCAATTTCTGAAAAGTGCTTCTAGGACCACGCCACGTATCTGAACAACTCTCACAATGGTCCAGCTTCTCACCAGCTCGTATAAGTACGACTACGACTTCCAGATGGCGTCGTACGCCTACCTTAACAGGTACCCCAACCCCTACGCCAAACACGTCAAAAGCACAGATACCATCGAGTGGCGTGTGGACGAAGACGGGTGTTTGCGGGTGTCGAAGCTTGTGGTCAAAACAGGCCGTTTGCCCAAGTTCATCAAGCCGTTTTTGGGCGAGTCGCTCGACTCGTGGATTATCGAGAAGACCATCGTCAACCCGCACACCAAGAAGATGCTCTCGTACTCCGCCAATGTGGACCACCGCAAGTTCATCAAGGTAGAGGAGTACCTCAAATACACGGCCGAGGGTGTGCTGACGATGGTGGAGGGAAGGGTGAAGTTTTCGTCAAACCTCTTTGGGTTCAAGCAGCGAATCGAGGAGTGGAGCCACCGGCGGTTCACGTCCAACCTCAGCCAGTCTCGCGAGGGCTTGGTCTACGTGATGGACAGGTTGAAGGAACGGGGGCGTCTCATTGGCGCGGTGTCGCATTCGCATTGAAGACGATGAGCTTCACCCTCATCAGAAAAGGGCTACAGACCTAGTTATGGCGTTACGAATAGTTAGCATGTAAATATAAGAATAGGAAGCAGGCGACGGTGGAAGGGTGCTGGTGCGTACTAGGTTGTGGCTCCCGAGGCGTGTGCTGGTATGGGTGCTGACGGTGTCAGGCCAGGTGGCTTCCTGGGCCGAGGTCCAGGACTTTCTGGTTTTGCTCAGAAGTGGGATGTATAGTGAAAACGACCAGAGGTGTCGCAAACGGCCGCTAGGGGCTTATTGTTACCGATTGAGGGCATGTTGCGTGCCCGCTTCTGTCCCTTGCTGGAACACCAGTATCTCCTTCTTTATGCCCTGCCCCACCAGTTCCTAACACCAGCATGGCTGCCTGTAAATTCACCAGAAGCACTATTCGCTAACATATAAGCAAGAAGCTGTCTTCTGCTCATTCCGTGGCCCTTGCTCGCGTCACGTCACTTAGCCCTTTTCCACAGTATCGCTCTCTCTCTCTCTCTCTCTTTTAACCACCACCGATTTCGCACCACCCCAGCTCCACACAAAAGCACCAAAAGCCTTCTTTCCTTCACCACCTTCTTCCTTCCACACCTTTCTTCCTTCCACGCCTATCAGCCCCCGCGTTTTGCACCTCCCTCCTCCTTATCGCAGGGCCTTCCTATCTCAGGGCCTTCCTATCGCCGCACACTATACAGGTTATCAGTCACCCGCACTGCCAGACTATCACCACTTCTTTTCTCCTCCCTCCCAAACACCTCCCTCCTGCTACTTCCTAGCTATGGGCGACGAGGCCAGGACTCACGCGCTGCTACCCAAAACGAGACGAAAGTCGTCCTCCACGGCCGTGGGTGGCGACGCCTCCTCTCGGCCCGAGCCCACCATTATCAAGAGAAGAAACCTGTCTTTTGCGTCCACCACATCGCCGTGGTTCCGGCGCAACCTGTTTCTCTCGCCCAGCATGATCCAGTCTGAAAACTTCTCCGTCTACGAATCCCACAGCTACTACCCGGAATCAGCCTCCTACAACATCATTTCCCTCAAGGAGTGCCAAGGGTTTGTGTTCAACCAGGACCTCTTTGCGTCACCGTACCAGCAGCTGCGGCTGTTAGCCAATGAGAAGCGGTACCGCGCCTTGTCCTTCCTGTCCCACCACAGCCCTCGCCAACGCTACGTCTACCGGCCCAAATCGGGCGCGTCCTCGGGCCTGGAAAGCTGCGGGGGATCGCCGGATCCCGCCGAACAGCGCCGAAGACGCCACACATCGCACATGGAGCCCAGGCCATCGTTCTTCGGCTCGCCTGCGGCCGATAACGGGGAATCTTCCAGCTCCGGGGACGCTGAAAAGTCCCCCATTGTCCCCTCGCTAGCTGAAGTCGACAAGCTCCACGGAAACGACGAGGCCATCGTAGACGAGTACGACGAGGACGAGCTGGACGACTACGGGGGCGCAAATAGGATGTACAAGGTGCACGTTGCTGAAATAGTGGTGAACGAGGACGATAGCTCGTTGTATCCAACGGGACTCCGCTAGTCTTGCGGGCAAGACAAAAAGGACGCCAAGGATGCGCTCTCGGAAATAATGTGACTGTGTGGCTTCCGGAAGGACATGGGACCTGTTCTCTTGCATCCGGCGGAAAACTGGCGTCTGGACGCCTCTACCCGATTAAGCTCCTCGATTTGGCTGTTTTGAGAGGGCGCCCAGAGATGAGCTCCATTCTGTTTCGAGCTCACGGATGCTCCCACCTAGCACCCTTTGGGCCATCACTGCCAGATCCCTTCCCCCACCTTCTGACTTCCCCTGCGCCCAGTTTTCATCCCACTTTTCTGCTCCAGCGCCCTCCTCATTACATTTTCATCTTCTCCTCACCTCTTCTAGTATCCTCTATACCACCTCGTCCTTTCTGCCATATACGGGACCGGTTCGTCTCCTGGGACCCAATAAACAAATAGTGCAAATTGCCCTGTAGTATTGTGTAACTAGCCAGCTGAAAAATCCTCACCAACACCATTTACTCCACAAACCATGACCGATCTCAAACTGCAGTTTGAGGCCCTTTCGTTGCAGTTTAGCAACGCCCAGACGGCGCTCAACGACTTGATGGGCGCCAGATCCAAGTTGGAAACCCAGTTCCAGGAAAACAAGATTGTGTTGGCCGAGTTTGACCATTTGAACGAAAGCTCCAAAATCTACAAGTTGACGGGACCCATATTATTGCCTCAGGACTACAGCGAGGCCAAAATGAACGTAGGCAAGAGAATCGAGTTCATTCAGGATGAAATCAAGCGCGTGGAGGCCAAAATCGAGGACCAGCAGAAGTCTATTGAATCTACGAGAGACAAGTTGTTGGAAGTGAGACAGAAAATGGCTGTCTAGGATGAAGAAGAGAATACGCAAAAACTGGAGAACTGTTGGAGGTGTGGGATTGAAGCTTGTGATGCTATCAATGGGGCTTTACCCGAAGACGTCAGAACGGTCGAGAATGGTGGCTACTTCACATGCGTAGAAGTGCTTGAACGAGGAGCTAGATGTGACGTCGTTTCCGCCATGAAGAACCAGGTTCAGAACATCCATACGACTTCGCGCACTCTACTACTCCCTCGACGTTTCTTCTTCTGACCTCTCCTTTTCTTCTCCCCTTCTTTTCCTCCACTCACATGTACACTAATAAACGTCCTATAGATCACCCCCTCAACAACTGCGAGCGGATCAAGTTCACAAGACTGATCGCATTGAACGCCGTCCACTGTTCCACGTTGGAGTATGCGTCGCCCATGCCCCTGGCAGCCGCCACCTTCTCCTCCACAAACTCCCTGGTTTTCGCAAAGCCCTCGCTGGTGTCCTGTAGCATGTATAACTCGGAGCTCACGTAGATGGTGGAGAAACTCGCCCTCTTGGAGTACCACGCAAAGTCGTTGGACGTGTCTCCGGCGTAGAAGGCGATGTCGTCACTCAAGTTGTGCAACTCCTCCAACGACTGGCTCATGTTATAGGGCACTACAAGCTGGGACAAGCCGGACGCCAATTGGCCGATTATGGGCTGGTTGTACTCTAAGCGCTTGTTGATGAGATAGCTGACTCTCTTGTACTCGTCAGAAATGCTGTGGAAGGGCAGACTGGCGTCCAAAACGTGGTTGTGCAACTGCTGTCTCTGGTACCTGAGCCAATGGAGCATCAACTGCAACTCAAGCGAGTTTCCCGAGGGAGAGGCCGTCAAAGCACTCTGTAAGGAGTCTGGATACTTCAAATCCTGGATCGCCTGCGTTATACAGAGCCCGTTGAAGCCGTACTGGGGAACGTAGTCGAGGGACTTGTTCAAAATGAGCGTCTCCACAGACTGGTCGTTTATGATGGGATTCGAACCCGAGTGGTCCTGGGAGTGGAAGCAGCGCAATAGCGAGATGCGCCTCGTGGGCTGGGTCCTCAATATGGACCGGAACATCGCTGGCTGTGGAAATGTGTGGGACTATGTGGTGGAAAGTGGCTCGATGAAGGGTTAGACAACCTGCATAGGGCGTGGAAATGGTGGTGGCAAGAATGCGACTGGAGAAGAAGAGTATAAAAACACGGCTTTCAGAAGAGATAGTTGTGCTGAGGCTACGTGGATTGGGTATACAGGTACCTCTAGGGTCCTTTTTGACTTTGCAGCTCTGCTCAATTGGGAAATCAGAAGCGCTCTTGAGGAATACACCTTCTATTTGGAATTTTCTACATATCTACTTGGGACCACCGACCCTATATTGGGATACTCGATATCAAAAACGCCTCAATCTACCAAATTCCCCGCTGCGTGAAACCACAGCTTTCAAAAGCCACAAGTTTTGACTGCGCAAACCATGCTTGTATGTATCTACTCTCTGTTTCTCTTCTCCAACTAACAACAGATTAAACCCTGGAACGAGGCCCGTGCTGCACGCCACACACTCGAGGAGGACAACGAAGATGCTGAGCCTGCTCTCATCCCCACTGTCACTGTCGATTTCAAAGTGCTGGAATCCATCGACTACGTCTTGGTGGCTCCCTGGAACATTGGGGTCGCCGTTGAGCCCTTGAAATCTACCATACTCGGCTCTGTGACACTCTCCTATCCCCTGATCGCAGACGAGGATGCCGAAGAGGACGAGGATTATGATGAGGACCAGCAGTTGTATTCTGCTATGACCAACAAGTCGTTGCGTTTGCGGTATAAGAAGGAAGTGCTTCCCATCAAATTGCACGAAAAGGGCAGCGCCAGCATTGTGGTGCCGCACATAACCAATACTGTCGCCTATAATATGCTCGCACGCAAACTCACGGAAACCCTCAAACCCGCTAAGGGCTGGATTGCCTTGGCTCCGTGTACCATCAATAACAACCAGACGCTTAACAGGTTGCTGGCGGCCAGTGCGCAGCTCAAGCTTACACCCGCATTTGATCTCATACCCCCCTTGAGACCGCCACATTTCATCTCGGGCATTTCTGCTGCTGTGACTGCTGAAATCAATCGGTCTGAGCTTCGAAACGCCATTTGCTTGGTGTTGAACTCGGAGGGCCAACCTGGCTTCGAGAAATTGGAAACTGATGCAATTGTGGACGCCGCCTACGTGTTGGCGGACATTCTCGTTGGCGATGCTGAAAAGGAAAGCTACTTGTCGGCTGTGAGCAAGGCTGTGCGGAAGTTTAATGGGTATTCCAACTCCGGTATGTACATATAGCCTTCACCCATGGGAGGGACAAGTCCGGAGTAAATTCTCAAACAACAGTGTTGTGTATGGTCTACGTTACTGATGTTTGATCACTGGTTGCTTTCAGAGCTGTGATCCAATACATGATATGTCATCGTGGTCTATTCTGTTTCTCGTAAATACGCCAGTGTAAACTTCCTGTCACACGAGTGCAATAATTTTCTTATTATTCACGGGTGGTTTTGGACATGTTTTACCGTGTGTTTTCCCGTTATCCACTGGGTTATTCTTTCATTACGCACGGGTCTATAATCTCTTTTTCATCACATCTCACATCCTGTCTAAACTGTGGAGTTCCGCATAGACAAGAAGCAGTTCCAAAGCACTGCGACAGAAGAACTGAAAGGCACCTGGAAGCTTCTCGGCACCACCAAAAAATTGAAAAACTGCACGGGAAACCACACCGAGTAGTTGATCAACAAAGTCCTGATGTATATCTTGCTGAGCTTCACTTTGGCGTCCTCCCACGAGCCGCTTTCCAAAACCATGGTTCCGTAGGTGAAGAAGCTGAAGAGTGAAATCGGCGAGTAGCACAACTGGTCCGTGAGCACCTTGCGGAGCACCTCTATGAATTTGGGGTCCTTGGAATAAATCTGGAGGAACTTGTACCACCAGCACTGCACAAACGCCATGATGAAGCCCCAGCACATGAAGCCCGCCAACCGGGAAAACAGGTAGTATGTGAGCTCAACCACAGGACTGGGAAGCTCTCCCGCAAAATTGGCTGTTCCGGGACCAATGGTGTTTCCCTGGAAGTCGCTCTCCTGCTGGATGTAGTCTATGAATCTGTCCAAGCCCTCCTCGTCGATTTCATCGTCTGTGGCATCGTGGGCATCAGAATAGGGAACAAAGGGACTCCGGGAAAAGGAGATATCGCTGGAGTTGAACGAGAGGCCTGTTCCGGGGGCATCGTTGATGCGAAAGCCTATGAGGGGCTGGTTGCTCTTGTAGCTGAGGATGGTCTGTGCGAGAGTCTCGGAAATGCCGTATAGAACGAGGTTGGTGACTATGATGGTGATGAGCGAGTTCTTCATGTACAAGCCGGTGTATTTGGTGGTGAGCTTGAGAAGAAAGGTCCCGAGGATGCCGATAATGATGAAGTTGAGAAGGGGCACATTGTGGATCCGCACGCAGTTTATGAGCTTCTTGAATATGACAGCGGGGCCCCCTGATAGACCTGCTAGCGGGGACTGCGCGTCCAAATCTGGTGTTTCACCACCCTCTAGCGTAATTGGCATAGGGAGAAAGTGGTGGCGAAGTCAGTGATAAGTGGATAGTGCCTGCAGATAATGCCAGAGGGACGGTTTATGGAGGTGTCGATAAAAGTGCCAAAAAAAGGCGCTTTGGGGCAAACGGGAGCGAGTCGCTGGCTTTCGTGGGTTCTTAATTGCTAGAGGTCTTTTCTGGGAACTTTTTCGCTTCTGTTTGCCAAATGTGGGTGCTCTTCATATTGGCTGTGAAAAGCCCAAAAAGGTCTCAAAGAGACCTGATGGGGCAGCAACGGGGACACTGAAACCCCGTTCGAAGCAACACCGGCCTCTGCTGGATTCCGCCTCCCTTGCCGCCCTCTTTCCCTCTTCCTCCCTTTTCCGTTCCTCTCCCATGATTCTTCCTTCAGTCACGTGACCGTTGGCCCCGCACGACCGCACTTCCAATCAAATTTTGAGGATTGAAAATTGCACTGTGCGCCAGCTACCCACCAACATCCACCACAATGTCCTACAACAAGGGCTACGAGCCTGTTAGATCAGCACCCCCGCACTCGGACTACGAGCTCATTGACGTGGACCCCCACTTTAAGCGCGTGGTGTCATATTTCCGGCCATCTGACTACGGCTTCTGGGCCGCCACTGCGGTGGGCTTCCCATTGGCCTTGCAGGCATGGGAGCGTCTTGAGCCTGCCGCTGGTGCCTTCAAGGCCCCTCTGAAAGTGCCGGGAGGCGCTTTGCGTACCGCCACGTTGTTGGGCGTCGCAGGAGGCTTCTACTTGGCCTATATCAGATCTTCCAGACGGTTTTTGGGGTGGTCCGAGAACGCTAGAGAGGTTTCCAAGGACAGATACGAGATCAAGAAGTTGTTGTCGCAGGAGAAGTTGCCTTACCACGAAAACGAGTCTGTTTTGGACGACAGAATGAAGGACATTGCCAACAGAAACTCGCAGTACTCGTTCACGTTGATGGCCATCATCCCGTGGTTCAACCTTGCATACCACCCGTACCACGGGGTCAACATTCAGAAATACTACGAGACGCGGCCCGGCGAGGAAGCGTGGGGCTTCGACAACTTGAAGCCGTACGACCAGATCAAAGCGGCCTACGCCAAGCACGTCGAGTAGACGACTAGACCACACTCCAGAATCGCCCGGTTCGCTTCCGCATGTTCAATAGCCCTTGCAAAACACTTCATATTTATTGGTAGCTTTCGTAGTAGGCGTCTCGTCGCTGAGCGTGCGCGCACCAACTCCACCAAAACAACTCCACAGAACATAAACACAGAGAGATCCACCAAAAACACACCCCATACTCCGCAGAAAAGCATGTCTGAGGCGCAGGAAGACTACCTGTCGCTTCCCCTAAGTGAGCGGCTCGCACACAAGGTGTGGAAGGTGCGGTTGGAGGCCTATGAGGAGCACACCAAGCAGTTTGAGAACTCGCGTTCGGAGCACGATGGGTGTTTTGAGGGCTTCAATTCTCAGCCTGAGCTTGTCAAAAAAGCGGTTCTAGACGCCAATGTGGTTGCCCAGGAGACAGCGGTGTCGATGTTGTGCTCATTTTTGCAGTACGGAGGCACCGCAGCCAACGTTGCAAGGCTCAAAAACGGCGGTCTGGTGACGGCCCTCTGCGAGAAGGGCTTGTCGTCGTCACGTGCAGGCACCAAAGCCAAGGCCACCGAGGCGTTGTTGTTGTTTGTGGAACTTTCCAGCGACCCAGATGCCATCGTGGAAGAGATATCCCTGCATGTGGGCAACCGCTTGCCCAAGCTCGTGGCCGGAACGGTTTTGGCGTTGACAGCCATTGTGGAAAACTATGGCTGCCAGGTGGTATCGCCCAAGCCATTGATTCCGGTTTTGGTCAAGTTATTCTCTCATGCCGACAGAAACGTGAGGGCAGAGACCACCAAGCTCGCTGTGGAGCTCTACAAGTGGATGGGCGACGCGTTGGTAACGCTCTTGTTTGCGGATTTGAAGCCCGTACAGCAGAAGGACTTGACCGTCGCGTTTGAGAAGGTCAAGGATGTCACGGCTGAGCAGAAACGCTACACCAGACGCCAGCAGCAGCAGCGAGAGAAAGAGAGAGAGGCCGCCATTGCAGCCACCTCTGCGGCACTTGACGGCGACGTGGTTATGGATGATGCAGAGGAGGCCGCACCAGCTTTTGATGCCTTCTCTATGATGGACCCCGTACACGTGCTATCGAAGTTCCCGTCGGATTTGAACGACAGAATCGCCTCTAAAGTGTGGAAGGAGCGCAAGGAGGTCTTGGAGGAGGTACACGCCGTGTTATCCAAAGCGCCCAAACTAGCAGTGGACGAATACGTCGACGTGATCAGACACTTCGCGAAGTGCATGAAAGATGCAAACGTGCAGGTAGTGCAGTTGGCAGCCGAGTGCATAGAGTTCATGGCGAAGGGCTTGAAACAGCACTTTCATCGCTACCAGCAGCTCCTTTTGGGACCTATGATCGAGAGGACCAAGGAAAAGAAGGCCAGTGTGGCAGACGCGTTGGCTAATGCGCTCGATGCCGTGTTTCAGTCTTCATCTTTGAGCGACACCTTACATGAGACCATTAACGGCATGAAACACAAGACGCCGCAGGTGAAGATTTCTTCTACCAACTACTTGCAACGGTGTCTTGCAGCCACTCCTGCGCCCCCAAAAAGAGACGAGGTGGATGTGATAATGGAGACGGGAGTCAAGATGCTAGGAGAGTCTCTAGAACCCGTCAGACAGGCTGCCACGGAGATGATCGGAACCTTAATGAAGATCACGGGCGAGCGCGAGTTGAATACATTCTTAGAGAGGGTTGACGACAACAGAAAGAAAAAGATCAGGGCCTTTTACAATGATGTTGTCGTCAAAGCTAAACTGTCGTCTGGAGCTTCCTACAACTCCAGCGACAGTGGCTCTCGCAATTCTACCGCATCGGGCGGCTCTGGCAGTATTTCAACTCAGCCTACAAGACCTTTAAGAACATCTACTATCCCAGCCAAACGCGGCGCTACTTCACCAGCCAAAAGACCCGACGATGCACAGAAAGTCACCTCTGCATCCAAAAGCTTGACTGGGCGGTCGCTAATAACGCCTGTGAGAGAGTCTTTGGCTCCTCCCAAGGCCGATCCCGGCTTGTCCCTGGCGGAGAAAGAGGAACTCGCCACATTGCGTAGGGAAAAAGCCAGTTGGGCCAGCCAGAAAGACGAGTCTTTGCAGCACCAGCACCTGCTTCAAAACGAGAAAGCTGCCGTTTCTAGGGAGCTCACGGAAATGCAGTCACATGCAGAGGGACTTCGCAAAGAACACACCAATGCGTTGCTCATGGTCAAGCAGAAGGAAACGCAAATCCACCGGCTCAACAGCGATCTTGCCAATGCCAAACTCAAGATCCGTGATCTCGAGCAAACCATTGAACTTGCCAAGTTGCAGCAGAACCAGCCCAAACCGCACAACGAGCCTCAGGGTGACACTGCCACCTCGTTCTTGTCGCCTCTGAAGCCCAGATTGACTTCTGGGGAGCTCAGTTCGCGCGTGAACAGGCTCTCTATAGACGGAGAGGAAGCCAAGGAGAACAGCTACTTTCGTGCGAACCCCCAGCTCTCAGCTGGGCGTTTTGCGAGCCCCCAGAAGATCCTGGACCACACCAATACTTTCAACTGGAGTCTGGGCAACAAGGAACCGGGCTACAGCTTCAATGGTACCAGCGACGAGAGCTGGAAGAAGGCGGCCGAAGTGACGTCGCTTCTCAAGGCGCGCATCGAGAAAATGAAGGCACGCTCGCGTCTCGACCGGAATTTGGAGTGACGTGAATAAATCGGTATGGGTTATTTGTTTCCTGCACAAAGTTTCTTGGTTTTCCTGCACACAGACCGCCGGTATCGGTGTAGAAAAACAGCGTTTAGAAAGTACTTGAAAGGAGAAACATTACACACACCATTACCTGATGCTGTCCAAATTGAGGATTCTCGTTCCCGTCAAACGGGTCATCGACTTTGCCATCAAGCCGCGCATCAACAAGGCCGGCACGGGTGTGGACACCAAGGGCGTCAAATTCAGCATCAACCCATTCTGTGATATCGCCTTGGAGGAGTCTCTTCGGCTCCGTGAGGCCCACAAGGAGTTGGTGGAGAAGATCCATGCTGTTTCCATTGGTCCCACGAAGGCGCAGGACATTTTGAGGACGGCCTTGGCCAAGGGAGCCGACACCACCACGCTCGTCGACGTGGGAGAAGAGGAGGTGGAGCCTTTGGCAGTAGCCAAGCTTCTCCAGAAGGTGGTTGAGCGCGAAAATGCCAACTTGGTGGTGTTGGGGAAACAGGCTATTGACGATGACTCAAACCAGACTGGTCAGATGTTGGCAGGTTTGCTCCGGTGGCCCCAGGCCACCAACGCGTCCAAGGTCGAGGTGAATGGCGACTACATCAATGTTACACGCGAGGTAGATGGCGGCTCCGATACTTTGAGGGCCAAATTGCCTCTAATCGTCACTACAGACTTGCGGTTGAACGAGCCGAGGTACGCGTCGTTGCCCAACATAATGAAGGCCAAAAAGAAGCCTTTGGAGAAGTTAAAGGCTGCAGATTTGGGCGTAGACGTGGCCCGTCGCTTGCAGACGTTAAAGGTGGAAGAGCCGCCTGCAAGAGCCGCCGGCGTGAAGGTGGAGTCTGTGGACGAGTTGGTGAGCAAGTTGAAGGAGGTCGGGGCCATCTAGGCTTTTCTAGGAAATAGACACTGGTTGGTGTGAAAAAGGTTTTTGTGGTGGTTTTGACTGTGTAGTGGGCTTCTGTGTGAAATTGGGCCCCAAAACGCTCGTTTGGTGTGTCTTAGCTGAAATGTGGGGTGAAAAAACTACCCTCAATATGACTACTCTTTCTGAATCGATAGAGTTCCTCAAAAAAGCCATTGCAGGCCACGAATTCGGCAATAGCTGTCGCCCGCTCATAGTTGGGCTCAGCGGGCCCCAGGGACTGGGGAAGTCTTTTCTAACGGCAAGTTTGGTGGGAGAACTCTCGTCTTTATACCCGTCTCTCAGCTTCGTTCAATTTCTGATGGACGACCTATATTTGCCGCATGAGGCGCAATTAGCCGTTTCCCGGGCAGAGCCGGATAACTTGATGGTACAGGGCCGGGGATTACCGGGAACACACGATCTAGAAATGGCGCTTCATGTTTTCGAAAGGCTCATCAAGGGTCTCCCCGTGAAGATCCCACTATACGATAAAAGCGCTTATTCCGGAGAAGGCGACCGGTTTCCCGAGGACATGTGGACCAATGTGTCCCAACGAGCAGACGTAGTGCTCTTCGAGGGCTGGTTCAACGGATATCTGTATCAGGATCCGGATGTTATCAGACTACGGTGGTTGGGCGCAGACGGAGACAGTGTTCTTCCCAAACACAAGCTTTTCCAGGTGGAGGAGATGAACAGAAGACTATTGGAGTACGGCAGAATATGGGCCTATTTCGACTACTTCGTGTACTTGAATGCCTCCATAAGTAACGTCTATGGTTGGCGCACGGAGCAGGAGCACGCCCTCATAGAGAAGTATGGAGCTGGGATGAGTGACGAGCAGGTGAGGGCGTTTGTGGACCGGTACATGCCTCTCTACGAATTGCACTACGAGGATATGTGCGAGGTGGGTGTTGTGAAAAGGAGAGGGCACAACTTGGAGTTGGTGGTGGATGAAAGAAGGCAGTTGGTGGGGAGACGGGAGGTATAAAGAGGTGCAAAATGACAAATTGAGAAAAGAGATAGCGCGAGAAGATTGGACATAGGCGAGGTGCTTGGGAATAGTGAAGCTGATACAGGCCTTTAAACGGTGTAGGTCACAGAAGGCTATGACGAATAGTTCGTGAGCTATGTACTGGTCAAGGGCGGAGACGATAAACTGGAAAGCAGGCAACTACACCTCTCCACAACTGTAACGGATTTTTGAGCCGTGTGTATTCTGACAACACAATCTAACGTCTCGTCACGGCCGTATATACTCTTCTTTAACTGCTCCATTACCCTACTAGACGTCGTTCTCTCCTTCAAAAAGCATCTCTCTTATCATGCCTTCTGATACTCGTCCGGGTAGAAGATCATGCGCTCCACCCCTGCCTCGGTCAAAACAACCATTCTGATCACACCGCCCGACGAGCCGTCCCACTTGATGGCCTCCGAAAGCGCGGTCTTGATAAACGTCACGGTCTCGTCCTTCTCCATGTCCTTCTTGAAGTTCTCGTCGCACCAGCCATAGATGAACGTGGACCCAGAGCCCGCAATGGCGTACTCCTGCTTGTGTATGGAACCGCCAATAGGAATCGAGTACACGCTGCCGCCGTTGCGCTTGTCGTAGCCAGCGCAGATGATGCCCGCAGTCAAGTTGTCCTTGTTGTTGTAGCACAATTCCTGGAACACATTGGCGGCCACCTCCGTGGTGGGCTTCTCGTTGTGCGGCAATTGCGACGCGTACATCTGTAAGTGGTATTTGACGATGTCTGCCACCGCCTGTGTGTCGGCTGCAGAGCCGGACCGGCAGCAGTAGATGGTGTCGTGGATCTGGGTGAGCTTGTCGGTGACTCTGTTGGCGATGTAGGTGCCGGTGGTGGTGCGCGAGTCGGCACCCAAAATGACTCCGTCCTTGAACTTAACGGCCATAATGGACGTGCCGAGGTTGACCTCGCCCTTCTTCAAGTGGTTGATGTCCACGGAGATGCCGTTCATGGTAGATTGGGTGGCAATATGTGGAGTGTGTGCGGGTGGCGTAGAAAGACCAAAAACGGGCGCAATGGACCGGGAAAAAGCGGATTTCGGTCCCTTTTATATGCTGGGGGCGCTGTACTGACGGAGACTCTCGTGAAAGGGGCCGCTGGCTCTTTGGGTGCGGCGTGGTGGTGGAGCCTCCAAGATAAAATCGCCACTATATTTATGTGCGGCGTGCAGGACACGACCCTCTAAATACACCTACTGGTAAAGGAGATCTGAAAAGACAGCATGCTTGTTTTGCGGGTGTTGTGGGCGGCTATTCTTCCTCTTTGGGTGCTCGGTGCTGCTGTGCCGGCTGCAGACGCGTCTGGTTTGACGTTGCTGCAAAAACTGCTTCTTACAGGCGACCCTGATGCCACACATAAAGTGACGTTTGAGATCTCCAGAAAGCTTTCAGGGGCAGTTACGCGTGTTGGCGAGTTGCAGATTGCACTTTTCGGAACCGTGGTGCCGAGAACGGTTGAGAACTTTGTCCAGTTGGCGAATATGACCTTTGGTTATGGGTACAAGGGAGCGGTGTTTCACCGCATCATCAAGGACTTCATGGTGCAGAGCGGGGACTTTATCAGGGGCGACGGGTCTGGTGGAAGGTCCATCTACGACGGCGGGCGTTTTGATGACGAAAACTTCGTTTTGAAGCACAACAAGTTGGGCCGGCTCTCCATGGCCAACGCGGGGCCCAACACCAACGGGGGGCAGTTCTTCATCACCACAAACCCGAACTGCGAGTGGCTCGATGGCCGTCACGTTGTTTTTGGCCAGGTGGTGGCCGATTTGGACGTTTTGGACAGCTTGAACAAGGTGGAAACTGGTAAAAACGACAGGCCTGTGGACGAGGTCTTCATCAGCAATGCCCATGTGGCTGTGCTCGGCGAGCCGTCTTTGACGAAGGACCCCGCTGCCCCTGCTAAGGGACTGGTGGCGGCTGTGGAGACGGCGGTTCCGTTGGAGGAGAACGCGTCCTCTGGCTACTCGTTGCTATTCTTCGTGTGTCTTGTTGGGGCTGCGGGCTTTGCCTACAAGAAGTGGCACTACAAGCGGCAGCTAGTCACCGATATCAAGGACTCCAACTACTTTTAGGGCGGAGTTCGAGATGGAGCGAGACTGAGACTAACTGGGGTGGTTTTTTGCATTCTTCTGCTAGAAAGCGCGTAAAATCTGAAAAAGTGCGAGTACAACAATGTAGACATTCACTGAAAAAATGTGCGCTACTGATACTGACACCACCACACTGGCATCTTTCACCCCGCGATGTCCGGTGCTAAAGCGTCGGACTTCCCCATAGTTCTGCTCAAGAACTTCCCCTACAACACCTCCAGCGAGGCGCTTTTCGAGCTCTTGGGCAAGTTTGGGGACATCCACCAGTTGAGAATAGCAGACCCCAAGGAGGCCTCTGCCCAGCAGGGCACCTGTTTTGCGGTGTACCACAACCTCGGAAGTGCGGTTTTGGCTGCAAAAGAGCTCAACGGTGTGAACTTCCACGGCCGCTATCTCGTGGCCTCTCTATTCAGCATTGATAAGACCAAGCTTGCGGAGGAGGACTTCATTTTGCGCAGGGAGCAGCTCGAGCAGTTGAAGCAGCAGTACGGGATCGAGTAGGAGGTGTTGGGCAGCGCAGTTTTGGTGTGTCGAACTGATTCTTGTGTGACTTCGCCCTAGCTGTTTGTCTTTTCATGGTGAGTGCACTGCTCACGAATAAGACCCTTCACCGAGCCTGTCTGGGGCCTGTGTCCATACAATAGGCGACTCCGGGAATGCCAAAGGGGCATTCTGGTTGATGGTGCTACTTCGTTCAGCGGGTCCTTGCCGGCAAAGCTACGAATGTCTCTACCAATTTCCCGAAAACGGGATTGCTGTCTGGCATGATGTAGGCTACGATCCCGAAGGCCCCCGGAAGGAGTTTTGGGGCATGAGTGACTGGCCTGAGGGCCTCCTTTTTGAGTGAAGCCAATGCTCCTCCCATAGTGCAACATGGCATCGCAGTATTTCGACAACTATCCCGGGACGAGGCTCACATGTGTGTTTTTCAGGATTGCTATAAGCACGTTTAAATATGCATACACAAACTTTGCGTAGATATCCTTTCTGGCACTGGCCGTCGCTGCTGCAATCATGGCATTCGCATATTTATTTCTCCACTTCTATTCTATCAACTACTCGTTCTTTTTCTTCTCAATCGACACGTCGAGCAACCCCAACAAATAGTAGCTGGTCAAGCCCGCAAACACAAACCCGGCGATCTTGAGCACCTTGAACCAGTAGCTCGCCGCCGTGTACTTGTAAACCAAGAAGATGTCCACCCTCGACAAGTCGTCCACCAAATCCTTGTAGTGCACCGTCACCTTGACGTGGCCCTTCGACACATCGAGGTAGCTCAACTCGTTCTCCACCTTCAACGACTCGAACGCCACGGGCGACGACACGTTGACAAACTCCGCACCCTCAGGCAAGAAGAAGCTGACGTACGAGTCCTCGTAGAACACGTCTCTGAGCGTGTTCAACAACGGCACCCTCACCACGTACGTGTCATCGTCTGTGAACGACTGGTGCACGTGGTCGCTTCTCTTGTTGTTCCATCCCAAAGTGAAGTTGTAGTTCCAAGATCCGAAGATAGGGTACCTCGGCAACAACAACAAGTGGTTCTGCGCAAACTGGTGCGTGGAAACCACACCCACCTTGTCAGTGAAATAGTAGTCGTCGTACTTGGTGGTGCCCACGATGGGAAACTCCAACGCCGAGATGGCAAAGTGTCTTCTGGTGGTCTCGTAGCGGCCCTTCATCCAGTCCACACGCGAGAAGCCCTCCGAAAGCGCAGCCGCATCGTTGGTCAACTCGTAGTACTCTTCAATGGAGATCACCTCCGCATCCAGAGCCGGCAACCACACGTCTCTGTGCAAGTTGTTGACCTTTCCAATGGGACGATCGTGCTGGTACAATAAGCCCATGGGCTGCACCAGATACGCGGGAAGAGGACCCAAAACGGGTCCGTAAACCAACGCTTTGTTCTCCACACGCGGCTGAAGTTCCGGGAGGCCCGGAGTAGCCTTTATGTCGGGGGAATGGACGTCCATTTCCTGGCCCTTCAGAATGCCCAAGAAGTTCAATGAGTAGTCCTTGGTGGGGTAGGGCGAGTAGGCGAATTTGTTCATCTTCAAAAGCACCTGGTGCGCGTCTGCCATTGCGATTTTGGACGGGAACGGCACCAAGGCATTGGTGTAAACGTAGCGGATCTTCAACTCTACGCTGGAGCCTGGAGAAATGGGATACGGGAGCGCCAATTGGAACAAGTTGGGCTCCACCAAGAGCGGCTCCACCTCAACGCCTGCCTCTCCCAAAGACGCCGAAATAATGGAGACTGGCGGTACCTCACCAATTCCATCGTTTATAGCAAAGAAGTATGTGTCCTGGGGTGTTTCTGCTATGTTGGTGGCCCCCACTAGAGCGGTCTCTTTGACGTAGGCCTTTGCAAGGTCCAAGGTACGCACATAGTGGGCGTTTTCCCACGCGGAAGTATCAATTCCGGCACATTGGGCTGCTGCCACAAGGAACCAGAGCCCAAGAAGGCGGATCCAGGAGCGCATGGTTGATTTGGGACGGGTTAACGGTGATGTTTGAACACCTGGCTGTTTTTCATTGAGTGCGTGTGCAGGAGGGGCAGTGTGCAGGAGGTGGGAGTAAGGGACCGGGAAACGACAAAAACGGGGGAAATGCTGGCCTTTTATCCATCGGGCTGTTGTGTGTGGAAGCCTGTGGAAGCTTTGGGGTGTTCGTGGGCACGGGTCCTTTTTGGTCTGATTTTGGGCATGTGCACCTCTGCTTTTCACGCGTACGCTTCATATGAAACACCCGTACACCAGCAGTTTATCCCCTCGGCCCCATCTAAGACAGGGCCAATTACTGTGAAAACCTGCGTCTCCTGCTGTGCGATGTCTTTTCCCTGCTCACTTCTCCCTACCCGCCTTTCACTCAATGTCGCCGAATAACTTCTGGTGAGGAACTGGACCCTTCTCGTGCTTCCTTTTCGCACCCGTACACCACTTCCCCGGACTGAAATACATTTGCCACCGAATTGCAGCGGCTCCAGACTATAAAAGCGGGTGAAATCCCGCCGGCTTCGCACCTCTAGTGACTCCTTCAGCCGCATCTTGCCCCAAAACGGCCCGCTCGGCGTTACCGCCTCTTTCCCGAACACTCCCCGCGGTGGAGCTTACATAAGCTGAGGCAAAATTTCAGTGCCGACGGCGTGTAAACATTGTTGCTAGTGCCAGCGGCTTGACTCCGACGCCCCATTTGGACCTTCAGCAGTCTATTTCCGCTTACCTGGGCCTTTCTGCTCGCACACACAACGTGCACGTTGCCAGCGTCTTTTTCTGGCGCCTTTTTACGTGGTTTTTGACCCCCTTTTGTGCTCCACATGTCTCTCCAGGATCTCATTCCCGTGGTCAATAAGCTCCAGGACATCGTCACCACCACGCAGGTGACGGACTTGGACCTTCCCATCTTGGCCGTTGTGGGCTCGCAATCGTGTGGAAAGTCCTCTGTCTTGGAGAATATTGTGGGAAAGGACTTTCTTCCTAGAGGCACTGGAATCGTCACCAGAAGGCCTTTGGTATTGCAGCTTATCAACCTCCAGCACGACGATCCGCTCATAGGAAGCTACAAGGAGCGTCCGGAAGCCAAAAATGGCTACTCTTCGCTGTCTGACGAAATCAATTTGGAGGAACACCTTAGAAAACACGCCAATGGTGGCCGTTCGCGGGCTTCTGAGGCGCCTGCTGAATGGGGAGAGTTTCTCCATATTCCCAACAAGCGTTTCTACGATTTCCACGAGATTCGGGCCGAGATTGAGAACGAAACGTTCCGAATTGCGGGCCAGAATAAGGGAATCAGCCGCTTGCCGATCAATTTGAAGATCTTCTCCACACGCGTGTTGAACTTGACGTTGGTGGACTTGCCAGGATTGACGAAGATCCCCATTGGCGACCAGCCCACCGATATCGAGAGACAGACCCGCAACTTGATTCTCGAGTACATTTCGAAGCCTAACTGCATCATTTTGGCAGTTTCTCCGGCAAATGTGGACTTGGTCAATTCGGAATCGTTGAAATTGGCCCGCCAGGTAGACCCCACCGGCAAGAGAACTGTGGGAATCTTGTCTAAATTGGACTTGATGGACCAGGGAACGAACGCGTTGGACATCTTGAAGGGCAACGTTTACCCTTTGAAGTTGGGCTTCATTGGCATTGTAAATAGGTCCCAGCAGGACATTTCGCAGAACAAGCCGTTGGAAGACTCCTTATTGTCTGAGGAACAGTTTTTCAACAACCACCCCGCCTACAAGACGATGTCCAACAAATGTGGAACGCGTTATTTATCCACCACCTTGAACAAGATTTTGATGGGACACATCAGGGAACGTTTGCCCGATATCAAGGCCAAATTGAACACCTTGATGGGACAGACGGAACAGGAGTTGGCGGCCTATGGAGAGGTTTCCAGTAGCTTTGCTGACTCCAAGGAGGGAAAGAGCGCGTTGATTTTAACGCTCATGACCAAATTTGCGAACACGTTTGTGAACTCCATCGAGGGCACGCAATTGAACGACGTTTCTACCAAGGATTTGTGCGGAGGAGCGAGAATCTACTATATTTTCAATGAGGTTTTTGGTCTGCAATTAGCTTCCATCAACCCCACGCACAACTTATCGATCCAGGATATCCGCACTGCCATCCGCAACTCCACGGGCCCCCGGGCATCGCTTTTTGTGCCTGAATTGGCGTTTGACTTATTGGTGAAGCCACAGATTCAATTGTTGGAAGCGCCTTCGCACCGATGCGTAGAGATGGTGTACGAGGAGTTGATGAAGATTGTGCACAGTCTTTGCTCGTCCAGCAGCGGTGGGATTGGCATTGAGCTAAACAGATACCCCAAATTGCAGAGCAAGTTGATTGAGGTCGTGAGCGACTTGTTGCGCGAGAGATTGGGACCCACCATCAAGTATGTCGAGTCGTTGATTGAGATACACCGGGCCTACATCAACACTAACCACCCCAACTTCATTGGGGCTGCCAAGGCCATGAGCTTGGTGGTCGAGGAGCGCAGGAAACAGAAGGAGCTTGAGCTGCGGTCCAAGTTGCGGTTAGCTAGTGAGCGCATCTTGAACAAGCACAGAAACAGCGACGAGGCTATCGAAGACGTGGAGGACGAGGTCAAGGAGATCGATATCAACCAGGTCGACGACGTGATCAAGCCGCCTAAGCACAGAAGAAGCGACTCTAACAAAACGGTACTTTCTGTACGTTCTGAGAGCACGCACGTGGCGCCCAATGAGTCCTACTTGAACTATTTCTTCGGAAAGGACCCCATAATCCACCAGCAGCACTTGCAGGCGCAAGCCCAGTTGAACCCCACGCCCTTCAAGTTCCCACAGCACCAGGAAAGCACGTTGCAGTTCAGCAACCATTTATCCAACGGATCTGTGCACAAGGGTTTTGGAGGTGACGAGAGGGTGCCCAATGGATCCGTTTCGCACGAGGACGAGAGCTTTGCTTCGGACGAAAGCATTAACGAGTTGAGCGAAAGGGAGCAGTTGGAGTGCGAGTTGATCCGTCGTTTGATCGTGTCGTACTTCAGCATTGTGCGTGAGATCATCCAGGACCAGGTGCCCAAGCTGGTGATGTGCTTGCTTGTTAACTACATCAACACCAACATCCAGAATCGGTTGGTGGTCAAGTTGTACAACGAAAGCTACTTTGACGAGTTGTTGCAGGAGGATGAAGGTATTCAGGCGGAGCGCGAAAAGTGCTACAGCTTGTTGAAGACGTATCGGGAGGCGTCGCGGGTCATCAGCGACGTAGTTTGAGGTTTTGTATATACTGGTGGATATGCCACAGAATGCAGATAATGCGAATAGATGGGGTGTACGAGCGACATAGGTGCGCTATGTGCAGGCAGTTATACCACCACGGGCCTGCTGTAGACGTACAAATCGAGGCAGTCGCCAAGATGGTTGTTTGCGAGGCGTATGCGGTGCATTCTGTGGTCGAAGAGCTTCTTGGTATCGTTTTCGGCGTCGTCCTCCTCCTCGTGGAACTGGAATCGAATGTAACGTTGCATTAGACCTAGGTTTCCTCTGTTCTGAGACCCAATCACTGTAGCCATGTTTAGCTTTCTGTCGACTGTGAGAAAGGTGTAGTCGTCTGAAGAAAGGATATGGAGCTGGAAACGCAAGTTGGCCACAAAACTGAGCGAAACAGTCACGCGACATTTCCACTTCTCGCCCACATTATCGAGAACAAGCCTTGTTTGCAGGCCAAAGAGGACCCTAAGAGGCTTTTTGAGAAGAATGTTGTGAATTTCGTCGCGAATATCGTCTATGAGGGAGTTTAGGTCGTTGTTAGAGAGCCGCAATATGTTGATTCGGGTCAATTTTATAAGCGACTTTTCGTTGACAGCTACAGAGGCAGACAGCACTATTCGGGACCGGTTTACGAACACGCGTGCCGGAACAGCAGTGCTACCTGCCACTTTAATAAACGTGACAGTAGAGGGCATGTTTGGGGCAGAAATTGGTTGGTGATAGTACTTGGAGAGTGGTAATCGCAGATATGAGAATGTGTACGGGTTTTAATGGGGTTATATGCAGGCACCACATATTTACGGTGTTTCGGTTCTACTATTGGTGTACGGGTGCTGTGGAGGGTGCAGGAATACGAGCAGGTCTGGTTGGTGCGCCAAATAAAGTTCCGCAATACCGCCACAAATTCCGTTGGCATGTGGGGGCTTATTTCGGTGGCGGTGGCAGATGTTTTGCGGCGACTTTCTTGCGTGGATTGGATGCGCATTCTGTGCCCGCTCCTTGTGGTGGAGCTAAGTTGTGTCCGGATCGGGTATATTTTGTATGCAGAGTGCGCGGCCGCTAAATATATTTAGAATGCACCTGTGCTAGTCGGATATAATGATCCGTGTCGCCTTTCAGGGCCGATGAGCGCCAAGCGTGGTGGGCGCGCAATTTGCACGCTAATAGCAAGTTTTGCAATGGAGCCGAAGCTATGAGTAGCCCCTTTAGGACAATTTTTTTCGTGTGGCGGTCCCGGAATGCGTGTGCCTTGCTTCAGCCACCAGCGTGCTTGTGTGCGTGTGTTGAGGCTTGGAGGTGTGGGGCCCTGGCGTTAGTGCGCGTACCTAGACCCGTGGGCGCGAAATGCGTTTGCAATTGCAATTGCACAGCAGTTGGCCGAGGGCGACATTTAGAGTCGCTTCGTGGACGCCGATCGCATGGGATGTGCTGCGCAAAGGACGCCTGCGCAAAGAACGTCTGGTGTGCGTTTGCGCAAAGGACGCCTGCGTGGGTGTGCATTTGCGCGAAGGGCGCTTTAGTGCGCGGCTGAGTCGAGGACGACGGCGCTATTTGCGCACACCCAACTGCGCCGGCAACCGCCTTCCTGGCGCACTCAACGCGCGTGCTCTATCGCCCGCTGGCGTATCCTCCCTCTTGGCCCCAGCATCACGCTTACTTCCTTCAGTGCAAAACAGCCCCAGCTGGCGTTTTGCGGCCATCCTGGGTGCGATTTACGGCGTCCTGTTAGCGCGGGTGTTGTGCACGCCGGAAAAATACTCCGGTGATGTGGGCTTTTCCACCACCAAAGGCCACTCTGTTATATAAGGGCCAGTTCCTCTCTCTCGCACGGCATGGGCGCCATAATATACAACAAGAAACACACGCCGGCGGCGGCCGCGCTTGCGTTGGTGGCGCTTGTGTGGTTCACGCTTGCGTTGTTACGCAACAAGTCGCCTTTCGAGGAAGAAGTGCGTGCAGTGGGAACGGGAACAGGCGTCCACGACGGCCCAGTAGTACAAGTGGCGGTTCCGCAACCAAACCCCGTGGCGGTTGACGTTTCTGCGCCTGCTCCCGTTTCGGAGGGTGTCGACACGCCCCCCGAGGCTTTCAACATACCTGAAAAGAGCGACCTGGAGTCTTCTGTTGTTGGCCAGTTAGAATCCGGAGCCAATCCGGAGGCTATACCGGGGACCGATTTCGGGGCTGTTTTGGACGCCCACGGTGACTCTGCGTCGCAGCTTTTCGACTCCATCCCTGTGTCGCAATTCTCTCCCAAGATTACCGAGCTCCTGGAGGAGGAAAAGAAGGTGGCCTCGGACCGGGTTTTGGCCTATGTCAAGAAGACGTACGAGGACAAGGACTTCGACTACTCCAAAATCACCTACGTGAACAACAAGGTCAGGCTGGCGGACTCCGACAAAACTGTGCTCGTGTTGCTGACCATCGGCGGTAGCCACTCGTACGGCAAAGACAAGCACTTCGCGGACCTTCTCCTGACCATCAACAGCTTCGAGTACGAGAACAACCTCATCAGCTTGAGTTTCTCTGTGGGCGACGTGGACGAGTTCCGCAACGTGGAGCGCCATTTTGACGACTACTTCAACGAGCTCATGAGGACCACGGATGTGAGCAAGTACGTGAGCAAGGTGACGCTTTTGAGCGCTCCGTTCATTGAGAAGGGCTTCACGAGCACTGACCGCACCGACAGACACAGCGACCATTTGCAGCGCATTAGAAGACGCCAGATCGCGCGCTCGCGCAACTTCAACTTGCTCCACGGCCTCGACAAGGAGAAGTACACGCTATTCCTCGACGCCGACATCGTCAGAATCGAGCACCCGGAGATGCTCCGTCTCTTCGTGGAGTCCAAGAGGGACATCATTGTTCCCAGAATCAAGATGGGCGTCAACGACGACTACGACCGCAACTCCTGGAGGGGCCCCCGCACCAAGCCGGATGCCCAACAGTTGAGCCAGATGGACCTGGGCGACTGGGGCGACTGGAACTATGTTCCCAAGGACGCCCACGGAATGTACCACTTCCAGACCTTTGTCGACGAGGAGCGCCGTGACGGAGGCCCCTTCCATACGGACCGCGATTACGTGTTTCCCTTGGACTCGGTAGGAGGCGCGGTGTTGTTTCTGAAGAGTGTCGTCTACAAGCAGGGCATCGTCTTTCCCACCAACTACATCATTGGAACAACATGGGACCGTGCGGAGGGCTACGACGGCATAGAAACCGAGGGCTTGTGCTACGTGGCCAAGCTGCTGGGATACGAGTGCTGGGGAATGCCCAACGTGATTGCACATCACGACAATCACAATTCGTGAGCCACCAGAAGAGTTTAAAAGAAAAGCCCTTTGCAGCATTAATTGGGATTGCTCTGGAGTCTTTTCTGGCCCTTTGGAAAGCCTTCAGCATCCATCAAATGTCGATTCTTCGGTGGCCTACGCACATTTGCAGTTATGCCTGAGTATGGGACTAGATACTTTCTGAAAGCTTTCAAATGGGGGTCTTTTTCGAAAAGTCCAACTCAGGCCAATCCCGATGGCGGTTGCAACTCCCTCCCTTCTCAGGCCACCAGAGCAAAAGTTCACGCCCTGATGCTACAATATGCCCTATTGTTGAATTTCGCCTGTACTCTAACAATCCCAAGGCTTGTCAGCATTTCCCGGGCCGCTGTATATATACATCGCCTCGGTGCAGAGGTGGTTTGGGGCTTCTGGGTGCAAACAAAAATTGTATCCTGGCGACGTCTACATCCTTCGTAAGAACTCCTGAATCATGAAGAGGAACTAGCGAGCTAAAGGCTTCTTTATTAGTATGAGAATACCATGCTATAAAGATCCAATAAATCGGACTTTAAGACGTGTAATGTAGTGTTACCTGCACGAAATAACCATCCCTATATCATCCTGAAAATCCATCCATTTTGCCCCAGACGGGAAGGTACTTTTCGGAGATGTTAGCCCCTTGGCCCGACTTCCATTACTATCTCATTTCTCGAGAAACTGGTTCCAAAATTACTACTGTTCGCTCATCGGTACCTAAACCCTTCTTTACTATGCCTGCACATAACTGAAAAACTCACCTCTTCTCATCTCCACCTCCTTTACAAACCACCATAAAAGCACCAAAATGAGACAGAAACGCGCCAAAGCATACAAGAAGCAGATGACAGTGTATCTGCATACATTCCGGTTCCGCGAACCTTACCAGACCATCGTGGACGACGAGGTGGTCGTACAATGCCACAAGGCCCATTTCGACATAGTGAAGGGCCTAAATAGAACGGTCCAGGGCGAAACAAAGCCCATGATCACCCAGTGTTGCATGCAAGCACTCTACAAGACGGACAACCAACCTGCTATCTCCTTGGCGAAGGAGTTTGAAAGACGTCGGTGCAACCACCCCCCCGCAAGTCCGCTATCTCCGGCTGAGTGTATCGAGTCCATCGTCAACATAGACGGCGAGAACAAGCACAGATACATAGTGGCCACACAGGACTACCCTTTGCGAAAGCGGCTTCGCAAGATTCCGGGTGTTCCGTTGATTTTTTTGAACCGCTCGGTCATGGTGATGGAACCTTTATCAGAGGCCAGTGACAAGCACTCGCAGGAGGTGGAGAACGCCAAATTGACCAAGGGCTTGAACGATGTGAAAAACGCTGGCTACATTAATAAGGAGGATGAAGCGGGAGCAGACGAGCAGCCCAAAAAGAAGAGAAAGGGGCCCAAGGAGCCCAATCCTCTTAGCATGAAGAAGAAGAAGGCCCCAACGCAGCCTTTGAACAAGGAAGAAAAAGAGGGCGATTCCAAGCCGAAAAATAGAAGAAGAAGGACTCACAAGAAGCTGGAAGGCGATACTGAGCGCGCTGAAGAGGGCTCTATTGGGGACAACTCCAGTGAAAAAGACGTAAATGTGAAAAACGGAGTTGAAAAGGATTCCTCTGAGGCCTCAAAAGCAGAGGCAGTGGAAGGAGCCGAGCTCTAGGGCATTTTCGAGCGACCGTATAGCGTTTCCACTGAACTTCTCAGTGCTCTGTGCGAGCTCTCTTCGCCCACATTGCGTAGGGTTAGCTGCATATTCCAGCAACTCGACTACACTAAATTCTCGCCAATAGCGCACATGAACCCCACCCACCTAGCACCAAAAGCGCACAAGCCCCTCCCAAGCAATGCATGTATTCTATATCTGACTACCTCTCTGTAGACGATCACACCGGGTCGATTTCGCCTAGAATGCTGAAAATATTGGAGTCTGCGGACTCCTTTTTGGACTCATTTTTGGTGCTGATGATGTTCTTTTCGTCCACCTTCAAAATGGCATCAGCTGCGTCATTAACCATGCACAATTTGCAGTCGAACGCAATCAACTTATCGCGAAGGGTCTTCTTGAAAGCCTTCATCAACAAGTATAAGGAGTTTTCCCTGTCCACGTCCATATTTGTGTAGTCGCTTTTGCTGTAGAAGATGTAGGTGGATTCCTTGATCCACTGCAATATGGGCTCCTCCAAATTAAACGCCCGCAAAATCTCGTTTGTGTGGACCTCGATATCCTCCCTGATGATCCCGAAGAAGACATCCTGGATGACGATAGCGTTGAAGTAAGCCTCGTCCAACTGCATCTGTTTGAGCTCAGATTCCTGCAATTCGCGCACCTCCTCCTCCTCCTGGGCCACTAAGGCCTGCTTTATGGTTATTTCTGGTACCTCCGTAGCGTCTGTTATGACCAAGAAGACCGTTCTATTGGGCTCGGAGTCCTGCAGGTCCGAGTAGAGGTGGTAAATGGCTGCAAGAGCGTGAATAAATCCTCTTTGCGGCTTGGTCATGGGGGGTAAATGCATGGTTTTTTGGGGGGTTCCGCCGCTGGCAACTACATCCACGTAGTCGCTAACGAAGTCACGTATAATGGCCTCGTATTTGGCACACCAGGTAGCCTGGCGGCGGTAGACCGAGGAAACGTCGGTGGTGTATGGGTTTTTCTGCGCAGGTGAGAGAGCCAACGCAGATTGAAGTTCCTTGCCGCGCCGCTCCTGAGCGCATGCATCGTCACACTCTAGCGACAGGCCAATGCGCAGCGCCGATTGGGCCAGCGCGCCGCACGCGACCCGGTGAGAAATACGTCCGCACGCGCAGCTTACGGTGACCATATCTGCGCACGGGCGTGTGTCGCATGCATCTCCGGCGCCGGCGTGGCACCGGCGCTTGCAGTAGTGCGGGCAAGATGCGCGCAATTTGCGGCACAAGCTTTTGCAATCTTCGATGGGCGCATGTGTGCCCTCCACACACGCACGCACACAAACTCGGGCACACGCGTGGCCGCACTCCTTGCGTGTGCTGCACATGAGTCCACACGAGACATCCGTCTGGTAGCACAATACGTTGGAAACCTTCTGGCGCCCGCATCGACACAGGCGAGTGACCAGCACAGTGCACTTGGGGCATGCAGCATCGTCGTCGTGGCACGCATGCGTTTCCAGCCGGTGGCCGCACGCAGGTTCGCGCGCACATTGGTAGGTGCAGCGCATGCGCGTCCCGCAGCGTACTGGGGCAGGTATCACCGTTTTGCCGCAATCGCACACCAAATCCTCATTTGACAGCTCCAAACACACACCGCAATTTCCAGCGTGGCAGAGCGCATCGCAGTAATGGCGGCCGCACAGTTTGAGCCGGTTGCATGTGCGCATGCAAATGTGCACAGGTTCAATAGTCATCAAATCGTCGTCCACGCTTGCGCGGGTTTTGTTGCGCAAGTGCTTCTTACGGTCGCGCTCCCTGCGCGCAGCTGCGGGTTCATCAGGGCAACATACTGCGCGGTGGTAGTGGGTGCGGCAGTTCATAATAGCGCCACATTTGTGCGTGCACTTAGGCAGCCGGCCCTCCTGAAGGAATTTGCACGGAACAACGTAAGTGTGGTGGCCACAGGCGCAGGTAGCATCCACAAAGTTATAGCACACGCAGGCGCCAGCGTGGCATTTTGCACGACATTTGCAGCCGCAGGCAAGTAACTTGCCGCAAACTGCGTCACACTCTGGCATCGGATCGGTACACTTTGTACGGGCGCTGCTTGCGCGAGAGGACTTGCCGCAGTAACACAGCGCAACTGCAGCCGGCGCAAATTTACACGCAAGCGCCGTCGGCGCCTGCGGCTCGCATCCTAGTTCCTCAAAGTGCACACCACAGTCGTAATAGCGCACGGTTGTCTCCGCACACGCAGTGCCGCCAATATACTGCTCACCGGCGTTGTAGCACTCCTTGGGCACACGGTCCTGGCACGCTACTTGCAAGCTGTATTTGCCACAGTAGCAGCGCGTGCGCACAGTTTCCACGCAAGCACCACAGAAACCTGCGTGGCACGCCTGCGGGCATTTGTGGCCCAAATCGCAGAGCTGCGTGTCGCACGCAACATCGCAGTTCCACCCTTCCTCATAGGGCGTAATAAGACACGGCAACTGGCGCACGCACTTTCCACACTTGCATTTCAACACAGGCCCCATTGCGCCGCAAACAGGGTGTTTTCCGGGATGGCACACCTGCGGGCACGAATGCACGCAATCAGCGTAAGGCTCGCCGCAAGCATTTTCACACGAAAACGGCACTAGCGCGTCCGCCAGCGGGTTCTCCACCCGCCCACACCAGCAAGTGAACTTTCTGGGAATGGTTGTGGTCTCCACATTACATGAAGGACATCTCCAGTTGCGGTTGGTCTTATTGGTAGAAGAACCTCTAGTGGCCCAATCTTGAATGCACTCTAGGTCGTAGACCCGGTAGCAGCTCTCACACGACCAGATCCGCAGGCCCAGGTCAATCTCTCCAGTACACACGAGACACGTGTACGTACCATTTTGGATTTCCTGGATGATGGTGGTCAGAAGAGACTCGGATGTCTCGTCGGAAGAGTAGTCGGACTCGTCGGAGGACTCATCAGAGACGTACTGCATGTTGGATACAGCCTGTTCATTTTCAGAAGGCCTTTCGGGACTCTCGTCCGTATCGGGGGGTCGATGTACCTGGCTTTCCATTGTGGGGGCAAAAATGGGGTTTTTAGAAGCTTATATAGTTTTTAATGAATCATCGCGAAAAGTAAATATTGTGGTCCTGCAGGTAGATTTTCAGCCCAGAACCTGGCTTCCTCCTGAACGGCCGCAAATGAGGCTTCTGCAGCCGCCTGGCATCTTCGGGACACAGAAATGCTTTCTTCCGGGCTATAGACGCCTGTATCTGTGTTTTTCCGAATCTGTTTTTGCAGCCATCCCAAAGAGGCAATCGGCTTCCGAAAACGTACCCTGGTGCCCATTCGGGCTCTTTTACCACCAAATCGGGAAAGATACTACCCTGGATGCCCTCTCCCCATACATTTACCGAAGAATTCTGTTTAGGCTTCTGGACTCCATTTAGGGGTATACTCGTTCCCTACGCCCCTTTTCGTAAATCGCATGTATTATACAGAATCATTAACAAACTATACACCTGGTGCAGCACACGCCGCACCAAAGAAGCAAATGATGCATCAAAAATAGCCCCCGGTGGCCATATGCTAAAAAGATCCCCTTGAAATAAAACCAGACCCTGAACGTAAGCGAACTGTTCTAACCTATCTTCACGCTCCTGCGCTTGAAGAAGTCCATCACTTTGCGGGCCGCACTGGCTTCCTTGCCACTAACAGTAGAAGCTCCAGTTGACCCTGAGTGTGACAGCTTTTTCGAGCCGGCAGTTTTAGATGATGAGTTCGAGTTGATTCGTTTCTGGTCCTTGCTGGCACTGGACGGTTTCATCATGTTGGCCTCCGAAGACGGCTCCAAAATCTTTTTGGTGTTTGCTGGGGCCGGGTTCTGTGAATATAGAGAAGCCACATTCGACGAGGACGAATTGTAAGTGCTGTAGAAGGACAACAAACTGAACCGGTTCTTCTTTTTAGCGTCCATGTTTTCCTTGTCGGTGTCCTTTCTGGGGCGGCCAGCATGTCTGTTTTCCTTCTCCAGGTCTCTGCGAGAGACCTCGCGCAGTTGGCGCGCACTGGGCACCTTTCTGGCCTCTTCCTTGACTTCTGGGGTCGATTCCTTGATTATTGAAGCCTTTTCCGCGCTCTTTTCACTGGCCTCCTTCTCTTCGGGTCCTTCGGGTGCTTTGAAAGTATGCAACGCCTCCAACTCAGGTTCAGGTGTGATTTCCTGATGAAAAACAGGCAGCAGATCGTTCTGCTGCATCACAGGGGAAGTGGTTGGAACCGCAAACGTCGGCAGCTGGTTGATTTGAGGAGTTATGTTGCTCCTGGGCAACGAAACCGTCTCTAGCTTTTCCTCGCGACCACTCTTGGTGGGACTGTGCAGCTCAGTCAACTCCAAGGTGTCCATCTTGTCCTCCAAATAGCTGAGGACCGAATTTCTCTTGTTCTCATGACTGTTCAAGTCGCTCGTCAAAACTCCATTCACGTGCACATGAGTGACCACAGAGTTTCTGCGGGAAGGAGAAGTCCTGACCATCGAACTGGGGCTCCCATGGGAGCTCTCAAGAATAGGGGTCTCGGATATGGGCGACGCTTTCGTGGGCGAGGTGGACATAAACTGCAGAAGCGGCATGTTAATGGGTGACGGTATCTTGATATAATCAAGAAGAGCAGCCAGGCTGCCATTATTGGTGATTAAAGAGCTTGTAATCGATGAGGGGTGATACGATGTTGGCCGGGGCTTCTTCTGGGCGTGTGGCAACCTGGCCAGGTCCCTAGAGGCTCCGCTGGAAGCTGTTCCACTGGTATTAGGTGGTACTATCGCACTTGCAATGGATGGCTTCTCAGAGACAGTGTTTTGCGTCTTGGTGGGACTCTCCACAATAGTAGAAATGGTGCCTGTGTAGGTGGTGGACCGTGGAAGCTGGATGGGCTGTGGCAACTGGTAGTAGGCACCCTTAGAGGTGGGGGGAGCCAACATTGACGCGTTCAGCAGCAGCAGGAGGTCAAGAGACGCAATGGAGCTGCGCTTGTTGTCGTTTTCGGAAACCACCGCCTTCAATGCAATACTGGCAGTCGTGTAGTTGTTTGAAAGAGATGCAGACTTGGTGTGGCCTCTCTGGAAGCCAGCAGTGTGGAGCTGCTTCGTCGGTGATGGCGTCTTATCGCCAGATAAGTTTACTGGCGAAATGGCGGGCGACAGAGATCCCTGTTCTGTCTTTGGAAGAGCCACCGCATTTGCCAACAGCAGGGAAGTGGTGGGCGCCAGAGGATTTGTGTAGACAATATTCGTGGAGGAGTAGGAGCGGCCGTGGGCGTTCATCATCAACAGCGAGCTGTTTGTCTTCTCGTTGACCATAGAGAAGCGCTTGTTTCTCTGGGAGACAAGAGCCACATGTCTGTCACTATTATCACGGTGGATGCGGTCCCATTCGGGCTGTCTAATGGACAACAAGTTGGCGTAGGGCGCAAGCCAAGGGTGGGCGCGAATCTCGTTCATGTTGATGCGTTTTCTAGGGTCGGGGACAATAATTTTGCGCAACAAATCACGGGCCAATGGCGATACGTATTCGGGAAATGTCAAAGGTGTTTTGCAGATGTAGTGGTACAAGCGCACGATATCAGAGCCGTCCTCGTTTTCGGGATCGTCGTCAAAAGGAAGATATCCCGAAAGCATGGCATAGAGAATGACGCCCAACAGCCAGATATCTACCTTTTTTCCTTCGTAGGGCGACTGGGTCAAAACGAGCTCGGGAGCCGCGTAGCACGGCAGGCCACAGGATGTTTTCATCAAGTCGTTCTTGTCCCTGTTGTAGGAGTTGACGAATCCGAAGTCAGAGATAATCACGTTCTTGTGCTTGTCTAAGAGAAGGTTTTCGAGCTTCAAGTCGCGGTGTACGAGGCCCTTGCAATGCATGTAGTCCACACCCGAAACGAGCTGCGCAAACAACTTTTTGGCCACGTTTTCCTTGAGGTATTTGTGATGCAAGATGTAGTCAAACAACTCTCCGCCGGACGCGTACTCCAAGACGATTCCGATGTATTTGCCGCTCTTCATCACCTCCACCAAGTTCACAATGTTGGGGTGGCTGAGGAGCTTCAACAGGTTGATTTCCCTGTGTATTTTGACCTCGCTTTCCAGGTCCTTAAGTATGGTGTCTCTTTTGATGAGCTTGATGGCCACCTGGGAGGGCTGCTTTCCGTCCTTTCTCCAGCCCAATTTGACCTTACCAAACTCACCCTCGCCCAAGGTGGAGCCAAGGATGTACGCCCCAAAACGGACCTCTCGGTGCACCCTTTTGGCATTCTGGGGATACCCCAGAACAGGAAACACGTCAGCGGATGTCTGCGACATGATTGGACAGTGGCGCGTGCCAGAATGGGGGGCAAAAGGCGGGTTTCGGCTCCGTAGAGTAGCAGTAGTTGGCAATACAAGCCCTAGGAAGAAAACCCCTAGTTATAGACGGCTGCCAGGCCATGTTTTGGGATGTTTGTTTTCGTTGCCAGGTGGTTGTATGCAGGACGCGCTTCCCGGTTAGTGGCAGTTGTGGCCCGATGCGGCCGAAACAACAACACGCGCCACCCATCGTCAAGTGCTGACGGGCCGGTTGAGGGGACCGAATTTGGGGGGTACCACTTCACTACGGCTGTCGCAGCTATTGTCGCGACTAGGGGCTGCCCAAAACGGCAATATTGGTCTGCGAGGCAGTCTTCTTTCTCTGCGGAGATTCGTGGATGCGGCGGCCCGGAACTGGAGCTGCCTGTTCTCGCTAACCTGCACCGAAGGTAATGTTGAGGGGAGAATGTAGGGGCATCTGGCACCTGCACAGGGGCGTCGCTAAAAGAGGGTCCGCATGCGTCATAGAAGCAGTCACGTGACGACGCCTCGGATCGGCGCAGTCGGTCACGTGCGTTTGGGTGTTTGGATGTTTGGATGTGGTGTATGTTTTATCACGTGAGGCCTCATGTTTACGCGTCTTGTTAGCAGCAAAACACCTCAGAAAAGCCGTCCAGAAGGCCCAAACCTCCGCAAAAGCCCCTGACATTGCAATAGACCCTGAACCACCTACTTCTCCATGACAGAAAACGCCCCCGAAGACGCGTCCGACGCGTACGGACAGCCCCTTCTCATTGAACAGCTCGAAGGCAACGGAATCACCGCCAGCGACATCAAAAAACTCAAGGCCGAGGGCTACCACACAGTTGAGAGTCTCGCATATACGCCCAAAAAGGCGCTCTTGACAGTCAAGGGCATTTCCGAGAACAAGGCCGACCGCATCTCCGTGGAGGCCGCCAAACTCGTGCCCTTGGGCTTCACCACCGCGTCGGAATTCCACAGCAGGCGGTCGGAACTCATCTGCATCACCACCGGGTCGAAGCAGCTCGACACCTTGCTTGGCGGAGGAATCGAAACTGGGTCCATCACCGAGGTTTTCGGCGAGTTTAGAACCGGTAAGCTGCAACTATGCCACACGTTGGCGGTCACGTGCCAGCTTCCCATTGATATGGGTGGCGGCGAGGGCAAGTGCTTGTACATCGACACCGAGGGTACTTTCCGGCCTGTTCGGTTGGTTTCTATTGCCCAGCGTTACGGAATGGACCCTGACGATTGCTTGGATAACGTGGCCTACGCCAGGGCCTACAACGCGGACCACCAGTTCCAGTTGTTGAACAACGCCGCTCAGATGATGTCGGAGTCGCGTTTTTCCGTTTTGATTGTGGACTCCATCATGTCTTTGTACCGTACCGATTACCTGGGCCGTGGTGAATTGTCTGCTCGTCAGACCCATGTAGCGAAGTACATGCGCACTTTGCAGCGTTTGGCAGACGAGTTTGGAATTGCCGTCGTTATTACCAACCAGGTGGTTGCCCAGGTGGACGGCATGGCGTCCATGTTCAACCCAGACCCCAAAAAGCCCATTGGAGGTAACATTATTGCTCACAGTTCGACCACGCGTTTGTCCTTCAAAAAGGGACGTGCGGAACAGCGTATTTGTAAGATTTACGACAGTCCGTGCTTGCCAGAGAGCGAGTGTGTGTTTGCTATTTACGAGGATGGAATTGGCGACCCCAAGGCCGAGGATGACGAGTAAGGAAGGGAAGAGAAGAGCAGGAGAATGGACAGATAAGAGGCTTGAAAAGATGACGAGCTTGCCAAGTGATTAAACAAAGCATGAATGTCTTGAAGGAAGTGGTATATTGCTTGTTGTGAAGAAATGGGCTTTGAGTTTAAGTGAGGACAAAGTATTGAACTATGGATCGAGACGCGTACTTGATTGAAGCTTTGTTCAACCTTATGGTGGGAATCGTTGAAAAATTACGTCACGCAGTTTCAACGGCAAATCTGTCACCCAAAAACACAGTTCTTTGCTCGCCAAAATACCCCCAAAACGCCCTCACTTCCGATTATACGCCCTGCTCCTGCCAGAAGCGCCCATACCCAACCCTTCAAAATAGCCAACGGCTCGGGATACGAATACATGTGCGGAAACAGCCCTCGTAAAGTGTAATAGTGCGTCCTGTATGGAAAACGCCCGTCCGTTCCGCCGCAAATTTTATCTAAACGATCTGCGGTTTTGAGCGAGAATAAATGTGGCACAAACGCATAGCAAATTTTATCTTTTCCATCTCTGGCCGGGTAACCGGGAATTTAATGCCCGGAAATTGTTTCCGACACCCTTCGCTCTAGCGTCTATACGAGGCTGTTGTTCTTTGCACTGTGTTTTCAGCTGTGGTCACCTTCTGTTCCATCTCTTTTGAGGGCTGCTGTCTATACCACACTCCGACTCAACGGACACACAGACTACCCCACATAATCATTATGGAGTCGTCCAAAATCAAGTCCATTCTCCCCAAACCGTCGCCTACTCCAGTAAGCCCGGTCCCAAGCCAGAAACGGAAGTCGTTGGCTAGTTCTGTGGGGGAATACCACACCAAAAAACAGCGTCCCAAGCCGCTTTCTCGGTCGCTGCTTTCGGGGTCTAGAACCCCTGTAAAGGTCGAATATTCCGACGACGATTTTTACGACAAGTCTAAGCAAACGGGCCATCGCCCGGTGACCTCGTGCACCTTTTGTCGGCAGCACAAAATCAAATGCAATGCTTCTGAAAACTATCCCAGTCCGTGCCAGAGATGTGAGAGAATGGGTCTCAAATGCGAAATAGACCCTCAATTTCGTCCCAAAAAAGGTTCCCAGATCCAGCTGTTGAAAAGCGATGTTGACGAGTTAAAGGCGAAGATCGAGATGTTGTCCAAAAACGAGACGCTTTTGATCCAGGCCTTAAACCAACACAATTCCAACTTCATGAACCAGTCTAGACCCCAGGAGGTCTCTACAAACGGCACTGCGACGCCTAGCAACGGCGTTGTCGACCAGTCGCCGTCGTCCTTTGTTTTGCTGCCGGGGTCGACCTCTATTACCAATAACCGGATGTTAAATGATACTTTTTCTGGGGCAACAATCAACGACTCTACTACCTCGAATCTGGCCCTAAACGACTCGTTTTCGCCCCAAAAAGGCCCTATTTTGGCCCCCTTGCAGACTTCAGATACGCTGCCGGAGTTCCGCGGCCAGTTTGCACCGGAAACTCTTGAAAAGAGGCCCCAAAATGGCGGTCTTGATGACACTTACGACCATTCCGTCTCGGAATTCATTTTGGGTGACGTTAGGCTTCCCCTGGAGAAAGCCCGCGAGCTCCACGACCGGTTTATGGAGAAATACCATCCCTTTATGCCAATTATTTCCCTGAGCCTGGCCACGGAGTTGTACCATAAGCTGCAGCTTCTTTTCTGGCTGGTTATGCTTACAGCAGCACTCCTGGAACCCGAACCAGCACTCTATATGTCGCTAGCTTCGCTCATAAAGCAGCTAGCTATAGAAACTTGCTGGATTCGAACCCCCAGGTCCACTCACGTGATCCAGGCCTTGGTCATCTTGGCGGTGTGGCCTCTACCCAACGAGAAGATCCTCGACGACTGTCTGTACCGGTTCACCGGACTTGCTAAAAACTTGGCTTTGCAGTTGGGCCTCCACAGAGGCGGGGAGTTCATCCAGGAGTTCTCGCGAACTCAGGTCAGCTTGGGCCCAGATGCTGAGAGATGGAGAACCAGGGCCTGGCTAGCCATATTCTTCTGCGAGCAGTTCTGGCTGTCCGTGTTGGGGTTACCTCCTTCCATCAACACCACAGATTATCTACTTGAAAACGCCAGGGTAGACGATTCCTTGCCCAAGAGCTTCCGCTGCTTGATGCTGTTGGCCATTTTCCAGTGCAAATTGGTCAACGTAATGGGAATCCTGGTCACCCGCTCAGATGGCCTTTTGGAGCCCTCTAACAGAGCAGGGTCGCTCAACATCCTTGACCGCGAATTGGAGAGACTCAAATTCAAGCTCAGCATCGAGGACGGCTCCTTCGTGGAGGTGTACTACCTCTATGTGAAGCTCATGATCTGTGGCTTTGCGTTCTTGCCAGGAACGCCTATTGAGGACCAGGTCAAGTACGTCAGTGGGGCCTATATGGCAGCCACCCGCGTAATAACGACCACCCTGAAGATGATGGGCTCCAATATGCTCATGGAGATGCCCATATATGTCCGCCAGGCCATTTCTTACTCTGTTCTCATGCTCTTCAAGCTCCACTTGCTGAGGTACTTGTACTCCAAATATGTGGATAGCGCCCGCCAGTCCATTGTTACCGTCCACAGGTTGTTGCGAAACACCCTCTCTTCTTGGAAAGACCTTCAAAACGACATTTCGCGGACTGCAAAGGTTTTGGAAAACTTGAACATTGTGTTGTACACCTATCCTGAAGTTTTCGAGGACTCTGGAAATCGTGAATCTGGTGCTGGCAGCATAATCACGCGGATGCGGTCGCACTTGACGGCGTCCTTGTTTTACGACTTGGTGTGGTGTGTTCACGAGGCGAGGAGAAGAACCGTCGAAGACAGGGCCAACCCGCGGGCTGTTCTGGCCAGCAAGGAGCCTGATGAAGGCAAAAAAGCCGTTCCCTTGCCTTTCTATAACCAGATAACCAAGGACGATTTTAAGACCATCACCACCACCACGCCCAACGGAACCACCATAACTACATTAGTCCCTACGGATGAGGCCATGCTGCAGGCCCGGCTGAACGCCAACTCCAACGGAAATGCTTTGGAAATCAACGGTATTCCCCTAGCCATGTTGGAGGCCACCGGGAGCATGAGAGAATTAGATTCCACTATAAAGAAGGAAGATGTTCCTGGGGAGCTTTCTGGTCAAAACGGACTTTTGACCTCTCCGGGGGGCGTATTGAACGACAAGTTGTTGATGAGCCAATCAGAGAATTTTGGAAAACTGCCCCTGGGTATAGAGGCTGCAAAATCGCCTCTCAGTGTGCAATTCGCCGCTTTTGGAGGAACGCCCCAACCAGGCGTGGCAGACCAAATGGACAACTTCTTCCAGCAGCAGTCCTCTGGATGGTTAAACAATAACAATTACCAGGATGATGACTTTTTTGGGTGGTTTGACGAGAATATGATTGCGGAAAGGTAGCCGCGTTTATGCTGTGTGAAAAGAGTGAAGTGGGTTTGGAGTGGATATTGGGATGTATGAATGACTGCCGCGAAAGAATAGAAGGCAGTGCGTGGAAATTGTATGTAACGAATGGAAAAGGGGAGCCTCCCCAAGACACTACTATGCTACTTTTTGTAATTCACTGTGACACTAAAGGTGACAGTCCAAAGGCAGTTTTCAACGTTTCGAAAGGAGTGCTATAGGACTGACCTCGCCTTAGCACGGGCTTTGGGCTGCAAAAAGCGACCATGGCCTTGCCCCGGCTTTCGAAAATGAAAAGATGTTTCTACTTGCTCTGGCCTTATTCTGGTGAACTATGTTAGGGTACAGCGAGGAGTTAACCTTGGTAATACGGTATTCTGCGACTAAAGAAGCATAAACCAAAGCCCGACGATAGTCAGCCTTTTATAGACAATGCTTGACTATAGGTGTCAGTAAGTGCACCAATGGGAAAGATACTCGGGAAGTCGTGGTTCTTCCCTTGACAACCGTCGAGAGTATAGCACAACTCAGCAATAAGGGTAATATTGGAGCTGTGCTGCCAACCTCTCCAGTTGAGAGGTGCAGCACTTAGACGAGGCCTTTTAGGTCTCGCCTTCGTCCTCACATACTGTTTTTTCATAATTAGAAACAAAATGCAATCAACTCTTGTAGGTTAATGGTTCTGTAGTTCATCTTTTTTTGAAATTTACAAGAATTGCGAAATTAGAAAACTGCAATTGAACACCACCGAAATTCGGAAACACACAATCAAGGGCTGAAAACCACATGGAGCGCCCCTCTCGAAGAGGGCAACGCCCACGTCGACGTGCCTTTTCTACGAGTTGCTATTTAGTCCATTGCTGTTGCCACGAGTCACGTGACCACCATGTCACGTGCAACTCCGTGATATATAAGCCTGGATGGGGCCACATTGGCACCACCAAAAGCACTCCATTGAGCCATTGCCATGTTTAGACAACTGCTTCGCTTTTCCACCAGGGCTCTTTCGGCCGCCCGCAAGGGCCCCTCCTTTCGCTTGATGCAGGCGTGCAAATACTCGTCCTTCAAGCAGGAGGACCAGCCCAGAATTAGAATCGGGTCTACTGCCCCCAATTTCGACGCCGACACTACGCAGGGCAGAATCAACTTCCACGAGTTTATTGGTGACAACTGGGTTGTTTTGTTCAGCCACCCTGCTGACTTCACTCCCGTTTGCACCACTGAATTGGGAGCATTTTCCCAAATGCAGCCGGAGTTTGAGAAGAGAGGGGTCAAGTTGATCGGCTTGTCGACCGAGGGCGTGGAGAGCCACAACGAGTGGATCAAGGATATCGAGGAGATTACCACTGGTGGACAGCCCTTCACTTTCCCGATTATTGCGGACCTGTCGAAGGAGGTGGCCTTCAAGTACGACATGGTGACGGAGGAGGACTTTGCCAAGTTCAACTCCAAGGCTATGATTGGCACCATTCGCGCTGTTTTCGTCATCGACCCTGCCAAAAAAGTGCGTTTGACCTTCGTCTACCCGGCCTCTACGGGAAGAAACACCGCCGAGGTGTTGAGAGTCATTGACGCATTGCAGTTGGCGGACGGAAAGGGAATCGCCACACCCGTGGACTGGACCGTGGGCCAGGATGTGATTATTCCTCCGTCGGTGACCAATGAGGAGGCCAAGTCCAAGTTCGGCGAGTTCAAGACTTTGAAGCCTTACTTGAGAACGACCAAGGTTAATTAAAAAGCCAAGAGGCCCCTAGAATAAAAGACACAAGGAAAGAAGTAGACAGGGCTTATTTGCGAGCGTACGCCTGAAACAGAGCTGACCGAAAGGCTGGTAAAAAGAGTTCAACGCTTTTAGACGAGAAGAGAGGACTGCCTGAAGAGACAGGGAGCTAGGATTATGTTGGGCAAGGTGAGCTCTCGGTGCTTCTGCAGCCCTTTCAAGAGAATAACTAAATATGAATCCCAAAACTCCTCTGGTCAGCGATGCAGGGGTTTAAACCACCAATTCACCTCCCTGTATATTGCATCGTGATGTTCTGCCATCTCCTTCAACTTGGCCAACTCTAGAAAGGGCTCAGACCTCTGGCACCCGGCCGCAAGAGGGCGTGTCCGCACCCCAGACGACTGCCTCCGGCCCTCCCCCGTCACGTGGGTGCAAACGAGATCTGGTAATTCCTGCGCGTGAGCTGCATCACGTGACTCGCAATTTACCCCGATGCGGAAACCTAATGACGCGTCTGAAAATTCCATATAAGGGGGTTTTCATCCTTCTGTTCCACCACCAAATGGCCAATTTTGTCTCTTCGCCCGGGCGCATCCCGTCGGATGCCGCACGTCTCTTGAACTCCTCGCAGCCGCCATCCTCCATCGGGCGGTCTGCCACTTCGCCCTACACCCAACAGGCTCCCTACAGTGACAATTTGAGCCAGGGAACACCTCTTCCCCCCCAAAACGCACTCCCTTTGGCCTCTGGCGCCAAAAGAACCAACATATCCGTGCCCAAGGTGGTTGATGTCACCGGAGAAAAAGTGCGCGAGAGTTTCGAGCAGTTTATCGAGCAGTACACCGACTCCAGTGCTGAAGATGACGCCTACAACGGCCGCATCTACCTCGCGCAGATCGAGGCCATGAAGACGTACGAGTACTGCACCTTGTACGTGGACTACCAGCACCTTGTTGAGCGCGAGAACGGTGTTTTGGCGCTGGCCATTTTGGAGCAGTACTACCGTTTCTCGCCCTTTTTGTTGAAGGGCTTGAGACGCCTTTTGAAGCGCTACGCGCCCACCTTGCTCCACATGAACGTTCTCGGGAACGGAGCCGAAAACGGCAGCGAGGCGCCGTCGTCCGAGCGCGTTTTCCAGGTGTCGTTTTTCAACCTTCCCTCGGTCCACCGCATCCGGGACATCAGAACCGACAAAATCGGGTCGCTTATGGCCATCTCGGGCACTGTGACCCGCACATCCGAGGTGCGGCCCGAGCTCTTCCGTGCCTCCTTCACGTGCGACATGTGTCTGGCGCTCGTTGAGGGCGTGGAGCAGGTTTTCAAGTACACCGAGCCCACGGCGTGTCCGGCATGCGAGAACCAGGCGTACTGGACCCTTAACGTGGCCAAGCTGCAGTTTGTGGACTGGCAGCGGGTTCGAATCCAGGAGAACGCAAACGAGATTCCCACGGGCTCCATGCCGCGCACACTCGATGTGATTTTGCGAGGCGAGGCCGTCGAGAGGGCCAAGCCCGGAGACAAGTGCAAGTTCACCGGCACCGAGATCGTGGTGCCGGACGTGTCCCAATTGGGGTTGCCTGGCGTGAAGACCCAGGCCATAAAGGAGAACAGAGGCACGGAATTGGCGTCGGGCATATCGGGACTCCGTGCCCTCGGAGTCCGCGACTTGACCTACAAGATCGCCTTCTTCGCGTGCCACGTTGCCTCGTTGGTCAACCGCACGGCCGGAACTGCCGAGGGAAGGGAGCTGGAGGTGGCCTTCCAGGGTCCTGGCGACCAGGAGGTGTTCTTGAATTCCTTGACGGACCTGGAGGTGGCGCAGCTTAAGGAGATGGTAAAGGACGACCACGTTTACGACAAGTTGGTCAGGCTGGTGGCTCCGGCCGTTTTCGGCCACGAGGTCGTCAAAAAGGGTGTTTTGTTGCAGATGCTCGGAGGCGTCCACAAGAAGACCCTTGACGGCATCAACTTGCGAGGCGACATCAACATCTGCATCGTGGGCGACCCCTCCACGTCCAAGCTGCAGTTCTTGAAGTACGTGTGTGGGTTTGCGCCCAGGGCCGTGTACACGTCCGGAAAGGCGTCGTCGGCTGCTGGTTTGACGGCTGCTGTGGTGAAGGACGAGGAGAGCGGCGAGTTCACCATCGAGGCCGGCGCGTTGATGTTGGCAGACAACGGCATCTGTGCCATTGACGAGTTCGACAAGATGGATATCAGCGACCAGGTGGCCATTCACGAGGCCATGGAGCAGCAGACCATATCCATTGCCAAGGCTGGCATCCACGCCACGCTCAACGCCCGGACGCTGATCTTGGCAGCTGCCAACCCCATCGGCGGCCGCTACAACCGCCGGGTGGGCTTGCGGGCCAACTTGACCATGACAGCGCCCATCATGTCTCGTTTCGACCTCTTTTTCGTCATTTTGGACGACTGCAACGAGCGCATCGACACGCAGTTGGCGTCGCACATCGTGGACTTGCACATGTTGCGTGACCTGGCCATAAACCCGCCCTATCTGGCGGACCAGTTGGCGCGGTACGTGAAGTACGCGCGCACCTTCAGGCCCAAGATGACCAAGGAGGCCCGCGACTATTTGGTGTCCAGATACAAGGAGCTCAGAGCGGACGACGCCCAGGGCCTTGGCAGACTGTCGTACCGCATCACCGTGCGCCAGCTCGAGTCCATGATCCGTTTGTCGGAGGCCATTGCACGCGCCAACTGCACCGATGAAATCACCCCCACTTTCGTCGCAGAGGCCTACGACTTGTTGCGCCAGTCCATCATTCGCGTTGAGAAGGACGACGTGGAGATCGACGCCGACAACGCTGTTGCCGAGGAGACGGAGCACGTGGAGACCGATGCCATCCAGACCGAAGAGCCCCGTGAGAAAGCTGCAATCTCCTACGACAAGTACGTGGCCATGATGAACCTCCTTGTGAAGCGTGTTTCGGATGACGACGCAGCTGGCGGCGACGGCTTGACCAAGGAGCAGCTTGTGGAGTGGTACTTGACACAGAAGGAGGACGACATCCATCTGGAGGCCGAGTACCTCAGCGAAAGAGTGTTGGCTTTTAAGGTGTTGAAGAGGTTGGTGAAGGACCGCATTGTGATGAGTGTGACTACGGATGACGACGGCAAGACCGTGTACATTTTGCACCCGAACTGTGCGATCCTCGATTTCTTCGACCAGACGCGTGTTGAGGAGGCGGACCAGGAGGTGGAGTAAGTGTATAGTAATGCTATGTATAATAGGGAAGATGCGTGTAAAGTGCGTGAAATCGGTGTTGCAACTGCGGCCAATCTGCGCCACTCTGCGCCGCCACTCAGGGCCGCGCTTCGCGGGCCTCTCCGCTACCCATCTTGCTTCGGCTCGCCCTGCGCACTCCCCGCGCTCCTCCCCACACTAAGGTTGCTTTCCACAAACCTTAGCATCTGCGGCAGCTTTTCTGGCGCACGCAGATTCCCCTTCCACTCCGCAGGCGCCGCCAGCTGCGCGCACTCTGCGCAGTGCTCCACGAAAACCTTCGACAGCTGAAACATGCGCTGGCACACTCGGCACCAGCCCGGGTCCGCCGGCGCCTGCGTCAGGTGCTTATCCAGCACATAGTGCACGAGTTTTAGGTGGCGTTTGAGCATGTCTAAACGATTAAATGCGCCGCCATTTCGGTGGCATGTGGGGTCGTTGCGCCAGTAAGGGCAGTAGAAGCGGGGCTGCGCGTGCAGCTTGGCGTGGCGTCGAAGGTCCAGTTGGCGCGCAAACAGCCATTCGCAGCCATTATGGTCGCAGGTAAAGGGCCTATCTTTGGGCGGGTCTGGACGCATGTGTTTCGGGTTCTTGCGTGGGCGTCCTGCTTTGAAGGGCTCGTTTTCCTGCGCAGGAAACGCCCCGAACGCTTGCGTGCGGTAGTAGGGACTATATACTGGTGGATAGTGGTAGTTCTGGCGATATGCGCTGCCTCCAGCGCTGCTGGGAACGGTGCCCAAGGGAACAGCAACTGGATACGAGTAGTGCTGCAGCGGGAGCGCCGGTAGCGGCGGTGCTTCTGCGTGCGCTGGATTTGCGTCGTTGGTGCGTAGCGACGCATGCGCGGGCGGCGCAGCTTCGTGCGGCTGGGACATTGCGTGCGTGCGTGCGGCTGGCGTAAGCTGTGTGGATGAGCCGCTTCGCGTGTGGTTCGATGCGCAGGAGAACTGCGCAAATGCGTGCGCCGCAAATTGTCCCAATAGGGGAGGGGTGAGGGAGTGGCCCCAACTAGGAGGGCTTATCTCACGGAACTAGCGCTGTGCTACTGCCCCCTTTCTGGACTCGCCTTCGCCTATAATGGCGGCTGCAACTGGCCCCAGCGCTTCTTGAGCCCCACCGTCTGCGGCTCAGTCCTGTCTGAAGAAGGGGCTTTGTGGGGGTATGCAGTATGAGAAGTCACGTGATCTACATCCACCTCCTGGCCCCAAAAAAGTAGATTGGTTGGCCCTGAATAGAGCAACATACGATCTGCTACGTTTGGGCACTCTGAGAAGGAAGGAACTTCGCCTAAGTGCCAAACTACTTCGTGGCTGAATAAGAGCACTTACGCTGGTAGCACCGCCCTGAGTCTTAGACGGCTAGAGCCATTCACCTCCTCAGCTGGCTTCAATTGCGTCATATTGAGAAGAGAACAACCGAGGCCTTATCCCTCCCACTATAGCACTCGCTTGTGGAACTTGCGACTGCCCAAGGCTATAAAACTCCTGGAATCATAGCCTCAACTGAACGAAAGCTCTTTTGCTTCCAGAGAGCCCACCTATTGATTGAGTTCTGGCTTTCGCAGCTTCTCATCTCATCATCGTCTCAGAAGGCCCTCACGTCTACTGGAAAAGAGAGGATCAAAAACAGCACCTTTCAAGCGCTTCTTTCCCAAATCCCCTACCTGGCTCCTAACTTTGTTCGCAACCCAGCAGAACCCCATGCTCCGCTCATTCAAAACGCTATCTTCCAAAGCGGCCACCGCCTTGGACCAGGAACTCATGTCCACCGGCTCCTTTTCAATTGACCAGCTTATGGAGCTCGCGGGCCTCTCGGTTGCAAAAGCGGTGTACCACCATTTCCCCCCAGAAAAGTCCCCAGGGAAGGTATTGGTTCTCGTTGGGCCTGGAAACAATGGCGGCGATGGCTTGGTGGCCGCTCGCCATTTGAAGCTCTGGGGAGGCCATGAACCAGTGCTTTATTACCCCAAAAAGTCCACCAAAAACCCGCTCTACGAGGGCCTCTTGAACCAACTACGCGATTGGAACATTCAGGAAATCGAGACCTTTGAGCAAGTGTCCTCTATGCTCGCAGGAAAAGACGTGCAGGTGGTTTTGGACGCCCTTTTTGGCTTTTCATTCAAACCTCCCATTCGGGACCCTTTCAACGACGTCATCGGGCATCTTTCTGAGAACCACGGCAGAATAGCGCCTGTTGTATCAATCGACATTCCCTCTGGATGGGACGTGGACGAGGGCCCTACAGACATCGATATCAAGGCCACTGTTCTCGTGAGCCTAACAGCCCCCAAGCCCTGTGCACACCACTTTGTCAAGAACGGCGGGACTCACTATTTGGGCGGCCGTTTTGTCAGCCCTGGAATTGCTCGGAAGTACGATATCGAAGACTTGGTGCGCCTATACCAAAAAGACCACCTATTCGTCAAGCTTTAGTTGAACCGTAATCTATTTCACATACTCTAACAGAGGTCTAATTTACAGGAGGCAACGGTTACCTGCTGAACCGGTTTTGTCTCTCACTGATCTCCATAGGTGAAGGAGGAAGGTCCTTGTAGTGGGAAGGGAACCTTCTGGCGCCTGCAGAATCGGAGAGAAGAGAAGGCAAGGCGGCCTTGTTTTTGACCACAAACTTGGGAACAGGCTTCTCTGCCTTCACAGGCTGCTGCATTTCCTTGAGAAAAGCGGTTATGCTCTTTTTGAGTGATTCAGTGCTTTCTGCTTTGGGTAACATGGCCAGCGGGTTAATTGTGGGACTGGAAAACGCCGACTTCAACTTAGGCGTGATCCCGCCAGATAAGAGGCGAGAGGACGGGATTTTGGGCAACGCCGGCAAGGGGTCTTTTTTGGTGGGTGTTCTGTCAGAAGTCTGCGAATTTGAGGACTCCGCGGATGGCTTTATGTGGTTGGAAAGAGAGCGAATCGCCGCTTTTTTGTCCTTCTCAGATATGCGGAGGGCGCTTCTGCTAGCAACGCTTTCAGAGCAGAGGCGGGGCATTGCTGTGCTCCTCGAAGAGATTGGCGTGGAGACAGACCTATAGCTTTTTTTGGGATCAAGAGATCTCTGTTTTTCGTAGCTTGCAAGCTCCTGGTATGCCCTGCTGAACAGCGGCTGGGAGGGGGGCAGCTGCTGAACCTCTGATTGGTGATATGGTATAGTTTGGTGAGATTCAACAGGCTGCGGATGTTCCACAGGTTGGTATGTTGCCGTAGATTGGTATGGGTCCATAGACTGGTAGTATTGCACAGGCTCATACTGGTCCACCGACTGATAGCTCATGGTATTCTCATGGCCTGGGTATGCAGGCTGCACGTACAGGCTAGCATAGTGCCCCATATACGCCCCTCCGGGCTGAAGCAGCTCATTTCCAGAGGATGGGTACTTTGAGGAAGAACAAGTTATCTGCAGTTTCGCAGCCATCGGATACAGATAAGGAGCCCCCATTTTTTGACCAAGGTGTTCCACAGACAGCTCGAAATGAGAGCTTGACAGGGAGTTCTTGTAGGGGCCCGTTTCCACAAGGCTCTCATATGTATGTGTTTTCGTGGGCCTCTGGTATGGGTTTGTGTTGGCAGGCTTCGAGGTGCTTGGGGGCCGTCCGTAAGGAAGCACTTTTAGAGGTTTCTCGTAGGAAGTTTTTGCCTCCAAAGGCTTCAAAACAAGTTCGTTCTGGTAGGTTGCACTGGCAGGTCTTCTGGAAGAAGCTAGGGCATCTTTGGGGTCCATCCCCAACAGAACAGGCCGATGTTTCTCGCTCTTTCCGCCACTAACGGTAGAAAACGAGGCAGTTGTGGTGACGGCCCTTTTTGCAGCCCTAGAGACCGGGAATTTCGAGTAATCGTAATTCCTGGCACAGTCCAAAACGCAGCTTATGGGTCGCTGTCTGACCGCTTCTTGAAGCTCCTGTTTGGCATCGTGCAAACTGACGCCTGTGGCAGTGGAAAGGTGACTAAAGTTGGAGATCAGGTTTCTGCTGGTGGCTTTGTCCTTTCTGGAATTTGGCATGGAAAGGTGGGAAAACGAGGGCTGGGGTGCCAAAAGGCCCTGTGGGGGTAGTTGGGGAAGATTCTTATTGGTGTCAACTGTGGAAGTGGACGAGTGGGGCGAGCACTGGAGACCCGGTGCGCTAACAGCCCTGTTAGAGGTGCTTTCGGCGCAGTGCAGACTGAACAAGCTGTCCTGGAAGCTCGAAATATCGGCGTTGCTACCGGTATCTGAAACATAGGCGTCCAGAGGTTCCACTGAGGGCTCTGCCCCAATATAGGTCTTGACGACATCTAGAATTCGGTGGGAGTCGGTGACAGCGTATTCGTTGTTGAGGGCCGAGGAAGCAGACGTTCCTGACGTCATGGTGGAGTCAGAAAAGAGGCTGTCGATGTCGTCGTCGTCGATAATGATGTGCTTTGGTTTGGGGTGCTGGGCCCAGGGAAGCTCGTCCTCCTCACCGATATCGTGGAGCTTTTGCTGTGCAGCCTGGGGAGAGAGGATGAGCAACCCTGCCGAAGGTGTTCCGTGGCCCATGGAAACCGCTCTGGGGGCCTTTTCCGGGGCGTCTTTGGGTGGAGAAGGCAACTCTTTGGCGTAGGACGAGAGGATGGGCATGGAGACAACCCTCTTTTTCTTCTTCCGCGGTTCTGAGACGAAGCGCCGGAACAGGCCGGTTCTGCGGTTGATGATGGGGATTTCCAGCGGCATGTCGGCCATTTTGGCTGCGCCAGGCTGGTGCAGGGCCACGGCGTGGGCGAGATCAACATCAGTGAGGTTAGCGGGAATGGCCAGGGGGATGTCGGTGGGCCCAAGGGCCTGTTTGGTGGAGACCCTCATTCCGCCGTTGGCGCTTTCCAGGGTTATGTTACTGAGGAATAATGGCAGGTTGTTGGTATATATGTAAGTGGAGGTATTGAAATTCTGCGACCGAAGGTTATTTCGCAGCAAATGGCTGGCTCTTTCCGAATGCGAAAATTTGGTGGCTGGCGGTCGGAAACATGGCCCGATGTAGGGCTGCCTAGACAACGGAAAGTGGCGCAAAGGAGTCTGCGGCCATGGCAGCATGGGAGATTTGAAGTGGGCGGTTTGTGCAGCCGTAGAGATGAACGAGAGGTGAGGGCGAATGGGGAACTACTGAAGGGAAGTTAGGCTGGGGCGAGAAACCAGCGAAAAACGCGGGAGATTTAGGGAAAAACGCGGGCGATTTTTAGGGAAAAGTGCGGGAGATTTAGGGAAAAACGCAGGTGATTTAGGGAAAAATGCTGGTAATTTAGGGAAAAATGCGGGTGATTTAGGGAAAAATGCTGGTAGTTTTAGGCTGGCAAAAAGTGCGCCAGTTTGTGCTGGGAAGAACGCACGAGAGCCGAGCGAAAACGGCCCGATAGACAGCATAGCGAAGAAGGAGACTACAAAGGGCCTTCTGAAGAGTGCACAACAATGGCTTTCGGAACACTTTCGGGTCGGCAATTCTCGCTAATTGAGGTGGATTGTAGGGAGACTGATTCTTCGCGGCCAGCGAAATTAGCGAGGTTTTCTCGTCCAGGACAGCGATAGCGGGAGCGTTCCCCTAAAATAGCGCTTCTCCCCCTGTGATAGCGAGAAATTATAGCCCAAGCGCCCCAGAAAAGCCCAGACAGAGGTAAATAAAAGACCCAAGAAAACAGAAACCTAAGCCCAGAACAAGCAAGAAAATGGCCCAATACGTACATTCTGTAGGAAGACAATTTATGCCTCTTCCGGCGGCGTTTCTTTCCCATTTTCCTATCTGGCTCTCTTGCAGCCGGACCCTTTTTGGCCAGCGAGTTTTCGCGCTAGGCAGAAAAACGAAATCTTACTCCCAGTAGCCAGCCAGCTACTGTTCCTCTCGCTAGCCACCAGCCATTGCTATTACGATGGCCCACAATGCCAACCTCCCGGAAATCAGAGAGAGGCTTTGGAACGGCTCAGTAGAGGCCCGCTTATTGTTCCAACCTGAGGGTTCTTTCTCCTCCACGGAACTTGTCTTGAACGTTCATAGAAACCTGTACTGGCCCCTCCAGTATGGGCTAATAGCGGACTATTTCGCCCGCTACGCCCCCGAAAACGCCACCAAACCGCTCTGGCTAGCCTACAAAGGAACCCCCATAAAATGGAACCTCCCGGTGGGCGTTCTCTACGACCTGCTATTTCACGATAGTTCCACCATATGGCCCTTAAGTGTGCATTTCGACGACTATCCCCTGGAGACCGTCATTCCCTTCATTTACACCGAAAGGGCCCATGTAGACTACCACAGATTGCTCAAGGAGGTAGTGGTCAACCAGCTCAAGCAGTCCTGCTTTGTTCTCCACGGAAACTCCAAGCCCATGATGAGTCTCAGCAAGGACGAATCCAACGACTTCTGGGACGCCATCGTGCACCACAATCTCAGCATGTATACCGAGATAAACGGGAAAATCACGCCCAAGACGCCGCAGCGCGTTCCTGTCAAAATCTACTATAAGGACTCGGTGATCCAGGCGCCCATATTTCCGTTGGTGAAGGAAACAGAAAACCCCACGCTTTTGAGGGAAACCTTGCTTCTGCTCATACCAGATTTTGAGAAAAATGCGCTGGCGCATGTCCACGGGATTGATATAGACTCTTTGTTGAGACAGAGCGAGTTGCTGCTAGTTGAAATATGGCGGATTTTCAAGCATTTGGATAACTTTTTGTACATAGTGGTGAGGGAGAGCGGAGGCGAGAAACGCGGCCAGGCTTGAGGTCAAAACCAGCGTGAACGGGTATTTGCGCTGATTGGACACTGAGTTGCGACTTTTCTCATGAAGATGGGTTTTGGGGTCTTATGGTATACGATTGTGTGTCCTGTCTTAACGAGCTATGATAAATCTTAATGTGCTACGTCCCGAAGGAATGCCTTTCTTCTTGCTGCCGTTTCCTACACATGGCTTTTCTTCTTGGCTGAGGCTTCGAAGCTGTTGCATCCTTGAATACGCCCAATTCTCGTGATATCCTGAAATGGCTTCCTATCTAACTGTACACTATAATATGCCTTCTTCTATTTAGCCCTGAAACACAGCCTGCAACCAGTTCCGGTACATCTTGAGCTGGCGCTTTCTGTTGACCAACAAACGCCTATCGGTGGCAATCTTTTCTTCGGAAAAGGGCCCCCTCTCGCAAAATATCTCCCTGAGCTCCTCCTCGGTGAAAAAGTACACCCTAGTTCCGTCGCCCCTGATGTAGAAGTTATCGTCCATCAAGCGCCCCTTTTTGAACCGCACCTGGGCCAAGTCGTACCTGCCGTAGTCGCGGAAAAGGATCTGGCCGCCTGGCTTGAGGAGCTTGGCCAAGTTATCAACTGCGTGCTTCCACTGGTCAGGATGCAAGGCTGAAAAGACAAACACCATGATGATGATGTCGCACGAGTGTGGCTCCAAATCGTCCGGAAGCACGTTGTCGGGGTTGGCCAAGTCCCACACAGACAGAAAGGCGATGCCCTTCTCGTGGTTCTCGAGAAAGGCCTCGTTCAGCTTCACGAGGTCCACCGCCACTTTCAGGTAGTCGCAGCCCACGATCTTCAAGTTGGGGTTCTTGTTCTGGTTCAAAATGGGATAGAAGGTGTTTCCCGCGCCACAGCCGATCTCCAAGATCGTGGTGCGCTCGGTGAAGGTCTCGCTGGTCACCTCGTAGAGGCTGGGGAACTCGATCTGGAGCCACTTCCGGTCCTTGAAGAAGTTCTCCTTGTTGTTTCTGTAGAAAATGTCCCAGAACTTCGCGGGGTTGGCGTTGTAGAGGGTCTTGTCGAAGTCTTTGACCGGGCTGTCGTACTGCTTGGCAATCATCTCCTGGGCCTGTTTGACCTGCTCATCGCCCCACTCTACGTGGTCCCACGCATTGTGGTTGAAAACGTCCTCGTCGTTTTCGAGGTAGCGTTGGCCAAACGTGAACGGCGAGTCCTTGCCTATTCTGGTGTCCAAGGACGGTTTGGGCTCGGAGGAAGCCTCCACGGTGTCGCTGGTCATTGGGGTGGTGTGAAAAGTTGGTGTGCAGGCTTAAGATGATCATCACACCCGTGCACCAGAGGCTGCAAACAGAAGTGGTTCGAATTCTGGAGATTACCGAGGAAAGGGAGGGAGTTGAAAGACATTTCAAAGGGATGGAATATCACACCGAAGCATCGGCGATGCGGCTTGTGTGCGGGGGTCATGCTTGTGGTGGGTTTTGTGGGGGTCTTTTTCCTTATCAGTGGAAGCTGGTGGGGAATATATTAAAAAAACCTGTTCAGGAACCTGTTTCAAGAAGCATGTTTAGAAAATGGTGTAGCTCTGAGGCTGATGATAGTTCGGCCGTAGGGCTTGACAAATAGAGGGATAGAGCGCTTTCCACTGCGAGTCTACAAAAGTGGCAGACTCCAGCCAAAGTGCCAGCTATATCCTACTCAAAATGATCATTGCAGGCCCTCGAGACAACGCCCCTTCATTCTGACGTTTTCCTCAGGAATGGCCTCAACATACCATTTCAGGCTCTCAACCAAACCACATTATATGCCTTCCCCTATCACAATCCCTCTTCCATTTTTCTCTCAACCCTACTCACACAGAAATAATCTCCCGTTCATTTCATAATGCCTATTATCTATTATTCATTGCAAATCCTACTTCTCCTCCACAGCCTTACTAAAGTGCACCACACCATCCAAATCCTGCAAACGAGCAGCTGCCTGCTCACTTGTCAAATCCCGCTGGGCCTCGCCCAACATCTCAAAGCCCACGCAGAACTTCTTCACAGTAGCTGACCGCAACAAAGGAGGGTAGAAGTGCATGTGGAACCAGGAGTTGTTCTTCTCCTCATCAGTCCCCACCAAGGGGGCCTGATGGATTCCCATGGAGTAGGGGAAAGACGTGTTGAACAAGTTGTCGTATTTGGTGGTGAGCTTCTTGAGGATGGACGCCAAGTCGGCCTTGTGCTTGACGTCGAAGTCGCGAATGGACCGCAAGTGCTCTTTGGCAACCACCAACGTCTCAAAGGGCCACAACGCCCAGTAAGGCACCACGACAATAAAGGAGTCGTTTTCAAGCACAAGCCGCTTTCTCTCCTGGAGCTCGAGCTGCACATAGTCGCCGAGCAAGTGGCTGTGGTTCTCCTTGTGGTAGTGGCCCATGTTGGTGATTTCGTGGTCCACCTCCGTGGGAATGGTGTCCAAGCACCACGCCTGCCCGTGCGGATGGGGGTTAGAACACCCCATGGCAAAGCCCTTGTTCTCGAAGATCTGGAGGTACTTGTAGGGATGCTCGCCCGCAACGGCCTCCTTCTGAAGGTCCACATAGAGCTTCTGCCACGTATTGACCACATCACAGATCTGGTCCACCAGCATCATGGGAAGCGATAGACTGTGGTTGGGACTGAAGCAGATTACAAAACACTTTCCCTTGACACCCTGAGTCCTGAACAACTTCTGCTTCAACAGCTTCTTGGTAACAGCCTTTTCCTTGTCGCCGTTGGCTATCTGCTCTTCCTCCTCTTCCTCGTAGTCAGGCTGGTCTAGTCTCACAGCAGGGTAGTCGTTAGGAAAAATGAACGTTCCTTCGTAGCTGGGATTCGAGTCGCCGGTGGCCCGAACGTTACCGGGGCAAAGGTAGCACTTGGGATCGAACTCTGGAGACTCCATCTTTTTGATCTCCTCCTTGGCTCCCTGCCAGGGGCGCTTGGCCCTGTGTGGAGAACATAACACATAGGTGTTGGTCAAGGGATTAAGACGTCTGTGCGAGTGGTTGGTGAAGTCAAACTCGGCCATTGTGCGTAACTGTTACCGAAGAATTTGGAGACACCCAGAAGGCGGAAACGGGCGCTTTTTATATACTTAGGGCCGTGTGTATTGTAGGGCCAGAAAAATGTAACGTTGCATCTGTACAAAAATGTCTGCACATGGGTGACACAAAACGCTTCGGATATGCAGACATTACAGAAACAAACGCATCTGGAACAGCACCTCTTGCATTGCAGCCCCGCATGGGCTTAGACTCCGAGAATCGTGCAGCCTATGGCATCAGTTTATTGCTGGACATTTCGTATTTGGAGCCCGGGCCTGCACACGCGTTGGGACAAATTATTGCTTGGGTCCGAAAAATGTAACGTTGCATTCGAGTTTTGTGTCGTGCCTCTTCTATCATTCATATAATTGCAGCTTCTCTCCGAGCACAGTTTCTGGTTCTACGGGGCTTGAAAAACGTTTCCATGACCTACGAGGAGCACGTGCTTGTTACTGGCGGTGCTGGTTTCATAGGCTCGCATCTACTACGGTATTTGGCCGAGAAGTACCCCACAGTTCATTTCACCTGCATTGACAAGCTCTCTTATGTGAGCGACCACAGCACGAAGTACGTTGATGAAATACTCCAAAAGCGGAACGTTACATTCTACAAAAAGGATCTCGCTAAAGACTTTATCTTTTTGCAGCAACTTTTGGTGAGAGATTATAACCGGAACAAGATCAACACCATCCTACACCTTGCTTCAGAAACTTGTGTCGACAGGTCTTTTGAAGATCCCTTAGGCTTCACTACCAACAACATACTCAGCACCCAGAACCTTCTAGAGTGTGCTAGATTGTTGATAAAAGAAGACGAATCCCGCAAGGACAGTTTCAGGTTCATACACATTTCCACTGATGAAGTATACGGAGAACAGCGTCCGTCTGAAACTGTTGCTGAAAGCGGAAACTTGAATCCCACCAACCCATATGCCGCCACAAAGGCTGCGATAGACTTGATCATCAACTCCTATCAGTATTCGTATGCGATTCCCATAGCAATTATTAGGCCCAATAACGTCTACGGGCCCAGACAGTACCCTGAAAAGATCATTCCTATGACGATCGATAAGTTAAAACGGAGGTTCTTCGAGGGCGATACCAAAAGCAGAGTCACAATTCACGGTGATGGAACGAATACAAGGACGTATTTGCACGTCAGCGACTTCAACCGAGGAGTCGAGATCATCTGGAGGGCCTTTGTTGAGGAACAGAAAAATGGCACTTCTCCTGTGAGAGGAGAAATCTTCAATTTGGGAACCTCCAGCGAAATAAGCAATTTGAAGCTTGTGAGAACCATCTTCAACAGCTTCCTAGTGAGGAAGAATATAGAGGGTGTGTCAGAAGATGACTTTTCGCAGTACGTGGAGATGGTGAGGAACAGAGAGTATAACGATGCCAGGTACGCTGTGGATTACAGCAAGGCCAGAAGACTAGGCTGGGAGCCTATCACAGATTTCGTGGGGGGCATCAATGCGTTGGTGGATGAGAGTTGATCTAGTGAATTAGACCATTTGTATCGACTTGAATAGACCTCAGTACTCTTAGTTAGGCTGGGTAGAAGTGTACTATTTTTCTATTTGAGGAGTGGCACTGTTCATTAGAAGAGCAGCTTGATCGCCTTCGTGATAATTCTCGTTTATTTATCTTCTTTATCACCTTCACGTTTCAGCTCCTTAAAGTCCTTGTGTATTGATCTTGAAACTCCTTCTGTACCCACAAACAAACATTCCAGATTATGCATTCTCGTCATTCAAATTTAGAGGCCATCCCCTCTATGCTATCAACTCGCTGACCCGGGCCTCGAAAAGACTGCTTTTTATAGGCATGTCCATGGAATAAAACGGGTCCTTCATCACGTAGTCCGCGTAACTGATGTAAATCTGCTTATAAAACTCGTAAACCAGTTCAAACTGCTTATTCAACTCGCCCCTAGAACCTTCCGGGCTGGTAGGGTGGTTTACCTCGCCGTTGGGAGATGTTATCAAGAGAAACTTCACGCCTGTCAACGACTGGAATATATAGAGGTTGAAGGTGTCTGTTTCTATGCTCTGCAACCCCAGCATGTTGGCGTTTGTAGTCTGCATTTTTCCCGTGGATACCAAAGCACCATTTATATCGCTGTTTCTCAGTACTGTTCTTGCGGACACATCGTCGTTGGTGGCGTGGATGGAGGGCTTTAGTTTGGACGCGATAGCGTGAACCCCGTGGATTGTGCCAGCAAGAACAAGGTAGTCGTTGGCGGTTAGCTTGCTTATGCCGTGACTGGCGTCGTTTTGGTATATGAGCCCGCCGGCCTTGTTAAGTATGTAGATTGAGTATATCTTCATAGTGAGGAGGTGATTTTGTATGACTTATGAATATTATACAATGCAATACTAAAAGTCGATAACAAAAAAAGTGCGGGTAATACCAGTGAATGATGCTCTCAATGAAAGGAGGGCACTATACGACTTTGATTGTGGTCGTTCTTGATCGATGGGTGTTAATTTGAGAAGGAAAAAGAGAGGAATGGCAAAAAAAAAAAGAAGCTTCCCCACCAGGAGTCGAACCTGGAATCTTCTGGTTCCAACCGGAAGTGGTTACGAAATCGTAGCCAGACGCCTTGACCATTGGGCCATGAGGAACGAAGCTTATGGGTTTACGTTAGATGTTTAACATACTTCTAGAGAGGACCACACTCAATCAACGGGCTGCATAGCCGTAGATGGAAGTTTTTGAGAGTATTGGGTAAAGAATATTATGCAAAAGAGTGCCGAGTAACCTCACTGGTTGTGTGAAGTTTTACTTAAGTTGCGAATTTTGTAGACTTTGAACAAAAATGGGAAGAAGATGTTGGAATATGGGAATATTAAAAACCTTGATTCTCGTTGTATGTTAGAGACAGCGGAGATCACCAATAGTATAGACCGAATCATGATATGAGCCAGCCGTGCTAAGTGAATTTTCCAGGACTTTAGTCATGCTTGCAGCAGGTTGCGAATTCGCCTGGTTGCAAAAACACTATAATAGAGGGTTGCAACAGAGTTAACCTTGGTGCTCTGAAACACAAAATCTCCAAAACAACGCTTGACGATCCTTTATAGCCAAAGGTCGGGAACTAGGTCGAATAGTGGGCTTTGGAGGCTGTGTGAAAAAAGTAGTCTTCGTAGATGAGGCAACATATTTCCCTTTAATTACTATCTCGCAGTTACGGTAGTATGCTCATCACAGTAAACTCTGGCTTGCTGCACGTGTTTTCCAAATGTGATGCCGAAGTTTAGAAGATGAGACCTTCACGTTCTTTCCTAGCTCGTCTCTTAAAACGACATATGGCCATTTCAAAACAACGACTCATGTCAATTTTGCCGAAAACACAATACAGTCAATTTGAGGAACTTGAACCCACCCCATTTTCTCGCTTAGTCTCTCTATAATATTCATGTTATTGCTTTAATTACTTACTTCTTACCCACGGCATACTTGATTCTGCCTCCGTAGATTTCACCCTTACGCAAAACCACCTGGGGAGCCCATTTTTCGTGGCTGATGGCATCCTGGTAGCGAGAGGCTTCAACACAGAAACCGCTTCTGCTAGAGAAAGGACCTATGTTATTATGGTCGCCAGTGTAGACCTGGAAAGAGGGCTCTGTGGTGGAAACAGTCAACTTCACTTTGGAAGAAGGATGCGTGGCCTCGGCAACCACCCTGAGGGCTCTATCTCTGGTGTCTATGACGAAACCCTCTTCTTCCACAAGGAAGCAGTTATCAAAGGAAACATTAGGGGTGAGCGTCACAGAAGAAGAGGAAAGCTCAGAGATCACGCCTGTGGGCGCATTTTTAGCGTCCATTTTCAAGTAGCGTTTGCTGGCAAGCTTGAGCTCGGTACCGTCGATATTGGCGCCCGAGGAGAGGTTGAAGTAGGCATGATTGGTCAAATTGACAGCAGTGGCAGCGTCCTTCGAGGTTTCAGGAATGACTGCCGCCAACTCGATCTCAACACCCTCCGAGTCAACTGTGTAAATGGCAGTAATGTCCAAATCGGCAGGGAACCCGTCCTGGTTGTTTCTCTCTGAAAGAAGGAACTCCAAGGTAGTCTTCCCGTTTTGCAGCTTTACTATGGGGCCCACCCAGAACTGCTTGTGGGCACCATTGTGGCCGCTGTGGAGAGTGAGGCCTTGGTGGTTTTTGGTCAATTCGTGGGTCTTCCCGTCAATCGAGATCTCGCCTCCGGAAATTCTGTTGGCGTAGCGGCCCACAGTGGCGCCCATGAGAGGGTTCTCAGGCGAAAGGTACTGCTCGAAATCGCTGAAGCCGTTGACCAAGTTTTGGCCCCTGTAGCTCAAGGACTGGATAGCAGCCCCGTAGTTAGTCACAGAGAGCTCCACGTCACCCGCAGTGACGGTGTGGAGGCGGTTGCGGGGGTCTCTCCCGAATGCACACCACTTGTAGGAGTCGTTTTTGAAGCCGAAGGGGTTTTCCACAGTCCATTTCCACAAGTCTCTGCACGAGTCCTCGATCGAGAAGTGGGTTTTCCACTGGAGCTCCTCGTTGGCACGCGTGGGGTTGGCAGTCAAATCGAGCACATCACCAGCCCTTCTGGGCGCTACCTCGTAGGGCAACTCCCTGCCCACGGCCCTGCAGAAGGCATGGTAGATGTCGAACACCGTCAGGCCCTTTCCGGTGCCCAAGTTCCACGCCCTGTAGAGGCCCTTTTTCTCCTCGATGGCGTTCAAGTAGTCCAAGGCGGCGATGTGGCCCTTGGCGAGGTCCACCACGTGGATGTAGTCCCTGATGGGCGTGCCGTCGTGCGAGTTGTAGTCGTTGCCGAAAACCAGCAACTTCTCTCTCCTTCCGATGGCCACCTGCGCCAAGTAGGGCAACAAGTTGTTGGGAATTCCCAAGGGGTCCTCGCCAATGAGCCCAGAGGGGTGAGCACCGATGGGGTTGAAGTAGCGCAATATGGCACACCTCCATCTCTCGTCGCTCAGGTGCATGTCCTTCAAAATCTGCTCGATCATGTACTTCGTCTTTCCGTAGGGGTTGGTGGGGTCGTTGGGACAGTGCTCCGGAATGGGAATCATGTTCTCGAACCGGGTGGCGTCGCCGTAGACGGTCGCCGAGGAGCTGAAAACGATGGTCTTCACGTCCTCGGCCTTCATCACCTTGAGCAAGCTGATGGTGCCGAAGATGTTGTTGTCGTAGTAGTCCAAAGGAATCTGCGTCGACTCCCCCACCGCCTTGAGAGCAGCAAAGTGAATCACGCCTTTGACCTTGTACTGCTTGAAAACTCTCGTGAGCGCCTCGGAGTCGCGGATGTCCACATCGAAAAATGGAATCGCCTGCTTAACAAGGTACTCCATTCTGGCAATGGCATCGTAGGACAGGTTCACCAAGTTGTCTACCACGATAACGTGGTATCCGTGGTTGATCAACTCCACCACCGTGTGCGAGCCGATGTAGCCCGCACCGCCCGTGACGACAATGTATTCTTTCTCCTGGATGCTGCTCATGTTGTGGATTTGTTTTTGCAGACTAAAATAAAGGATTCTCCCCTGCTTTTATGTCTTTATGGCGTACATTTCTCAAATGTAACGTTACACTGGTATAATTTCGCCCACTTGCCCATGGGGCACCAAGTGGAGGCGCACCTGCATATAAAATTTTGGGCACCAGACATTTTTGAACTGAGCCCTGGTCCCACCAAGCTAATCAACCATGCATGGGTATTTTTTGTCTGATATTAGCCCACCTCCGCCGAGAAATAATAACTCATGATGCCCTTTATTATTTTGCCCAGCCTGGGCATCGTTCGGTTAATTCTAACGAGTGACTAGGGTCCTTCAGGGGGTCGAGGAACTAGAAAACAGGGTGGGTCACCGAAAACGGGGTTTGAGCTATGGAGCGCATAACTCAAACTGTATACGACAACAGGGCACCGCGCGGGGATATCCTAAAACAGCAAAATCCGGCATGAGGTTTCAGGTGGGGCCAGTGTCCTTATTTTGGGAATTGTTTGCTATTGCTATCGCTACGGAAAAACTCTGCAATATGCATGCATATGCAGTAATATTTTCTGTCGGCCCGCGTGTAGGGCATATGCATATGCAGACGCACCTGCACACACAAAATCACACAAAAGTAACATGAGGTCAATAGTCGTGTCCTGGAGAGTTTTGGAATGTAACGTTACATTAAGAAATTGAGGCCTGTTTTCCCCCGGACTTCATATATATACCGACGGCGCAGGGCCCCATTACCAGGACGCAATCTCGTACTATGTCTTCTGTCGTTCCCACATTCACGGACCTCAGCTTCTACTCTAATCTACTGTCGCAAACTTCCCGATACAGGTATGCGGAGGAGGCTTTCCAGAAGGTCTACCACCAGAACCCCGACTTTATCAGTCGTGCTCCTGGACGGGTGAACATCATTGGTGACCACATCGATTACTGCCATTTTGCAGTGTTGCCGATGGCGTTGGACAACGACGTCATTGGGCTTGTGGGAAGAAGAGACGACCACAACATTGTGTTGCACAACACCGACCCCAAGTTTGCGCCTGAAACGGTTGAGTTGCCGCAAAACGGCGACGTTGTGGCCATCGACCAGACCAAATTCACGTGGGTGAACTATTTCAAATGCGGTTTGATTGTGGCGCACAAGTTCATTCTTGAGAAACACCCTGAGTTGGTGCAGAATGGCAAAAAACCGCTTGCGGGCTTGAACTTGTTGTTCGACGGAAACGTGCCTACTGGCGGCGGTTTATCATCTTCTGCTGCTTTCTGTGTGGCATCCACTTTGGCGGTCTTGCGTGGAAACGGCATCGAGAGCATTTCAAAGGAGGACCTCACCAGAATCACAGTAGTTTCTGAGCACTATGTGGGGGTCAATACAGGCGGAATGGACCAGTGTGCTTCCATATACGGGGAGAAGAGAAAGGCGTTGTTGATCCAGTTCACGCCCAAGTTGGGCGGAATTCCCTTCGAATTGCCGGTCATCAAGCCCAACGATATGGTGTTTTTGATTGTCAATTCCCTTGTGGAGTCCAACAAGCACGAAACTGCCCCTGTGAACTACAACTTGCGTGCTGTGGAGGTGGCCATTGCTGCCGAATATTTGGCCAAGCTGTACGGGTTAAAGTTGGCGCAGAACTCCAATATGGGCTGCGGAACCTTGCGTGGGTTCTTGGACAAATACAACGAGGAGGTTTTGAAGCAGGCTCCCTGGGACGGAAACAACATCGATGTTGGAATCGAGCTCCTCAAGGAGGCGTTGAAGGTGACGGAAAGGGCGTTCCCCGAGGACAAGAATGCCGGTTTTCTGACCCAGGAGGCGGCCTCTTTCTTCGAGATTTCTGAGGAAGACTTCCACAAGCGCTTTTTGAGCAGGTTTCCGGTCAGATACGAGAAGCTTAAGCTTTACCAGCGCACCAGACACGTCTTCTCCGACTCCTTGCGGGTTTTGGAGGTGTTGAAGCTTCTCCAAAACGTCGGAAACACCGAAGTGGACCACCGGAGTTTTTTGCGCCAATTCGGAACACTCATGAACGAGTCCCAGGATTCCTGCAGAGACTACAACAACGCTTCCAGGGAGGAGTTGGAGGAGCTCTGCACCATCGCCAGGGCCAACGGGTCGTACGGGTCGCGTGTGACAGGCGCTGGCTTCGGTGGCTCCGTAGTCCACTTGACTACGGTAGACAAATTGACCCAGTTGAGGGCGGCTTTGGTAGAAAAGTACTACAAGAAGCACTTCCCGAACATCACAGAGGCGGAGTTGGAGCAGGCCATTCTCGACTCGAAGCCCGCCACAGGAAGCTGCATAGTGAAGTTGGGATAGTGATGTCGGAGAAGAGAGAACGGGAGGTTTGGTAAAAATGTTTGTAAGGAAATAGAGGAGGACGTGAATTAGTGAAGAATAACGTAAGGAGTGTCTGTCGGAGAGGGGGACTGGGTAATGCCTACAAGGAACGAAAATACGTCCCAATGTCTGCGGCGATGAGTTCAGTGGAATTCGTAAGAAAGAGGGCAAAGTCTCAAGGAATACAAGAGAGGTGTTTGTCTGAGAAGAAATAGAGGGCGGAGTACCTTGGATGTTTGGGTGTTTGATGATGAGGAGGCGACAAGAGGAAAAGAGTGGTGAAATCGGACACTGCAAGGAGATCCGACGGCTTCTGGCATAAACCATGAATCTGCAAGGTGGGGAGGGGGATCGGGGGACCGACATTTTTATGCTTATCCAAGAGGCCATCCCTTACACAAGCAGCCATTCAAGGACATTTTGGGTCCAATGGCCACAATAGGCGCGAAAAGCTCACAGAGGGGCCCAGCAAACTATTCCCGGGCCTCGAAGCCGAAACTGATCGGATATGAGAAACATATACACAAACCGTTGAAGGGGTTTAAAGTCCGAGCTTTTGCACACCGTAAACTTACTATTCATCTCTCAGCACCCCGCTGCAGAACTTTCGGACATAAAACAAGCCCCTGTATCGTACAAGACGCCACCCGGCTTTATCAGGCCACATCAGACAAGCAAAAGCGTCCCCAAGCGGTAAAGCCAACATTTGTTGACCCTACAATAGGAATTTCGCGGTTGAATGTGGAGGACCGCCCCTTTTGTAATCAGAAAACAGTCACCTACTCAAGCATATGCAGAAACGACTGAAATATGCAGACACCGACATGCCAATCACAGAGGATCCGACACCAGCACATACATACAACATTTTCCGTCTTCTCGGGGCTATGTGTGGTCATAACTCCCCACATCACGCGGCTCTTTCAAAAAGTGGGCTTCCTTTTTTCCGAGTTTTTTCAGGGGCGGGTGCAAAATGAACTGACTTTTCTCGCACCATTCCCAAACCATCACATGTTTAAATGGGCCAACCTTCAGCCGCCCTATGACTGGGAGTCACACGCGGCTAAAACCGGCTCACATCTCCCGGGATATTCCGACATCTATATATACGATGACATCGTATAGCGGACTTTCACCTCCACTCCCACATATAATGACCCTCAACATATTACCTTTACTAGATACCTCCAGCTACAGCAGAGCCACGCCCAAGGCCCTTTCAGCTAACCCCAACATGCAACTCGACGGCTTCACCATCAACGGAAATCTCCGCTTTGTGCGCAAAATCGGTGCTGGCACCTACGGCTTGATATACCTCGTGGAGGACCTCCTTACTGGTACCGAGTACGCCGCAAAAATGGTGCTCAAGAGCCCACCCGTCAAGAGTGGACACAACGTTGACGTCAAGGAGAATAAGCGTTTCATCCAGAAACAGTTGTATGACCACTTTAGTGCAAATCATAACGCTAGTGCGATCGACTTGGGCCTCCCCTTTATCGCCGAGGTGGGCGTCAGCTGCCCTTTTTTGCGGGAGATCGCTTTGCACTTGAGAGTACATTCGCACCCCAACGTAGTGACCATCCACCGTGTACTCAACCTCGACGACCTCGCAGTCATCATTCTCATGGACAACTTCGACCAGGGCGACCTTTTCCAGAACATCATCGACAAAGCCATTTTCACCAACCCGCCCACCCACCAGAACCAGCAGCTTCTCATGAAAAACTGCATGTTACAGCTTGTGGATGCGGTAGACTACTGCGCCCAACAGGGTATCTACCACTGCGATCTTAAACCCGAAAACATCATGGTTCGCTACAACAGGGACTATATCAGAGAAGACCCCGAATACGGTCCCATTATCGACTACAGCGAGTTGCACATTGTTCTCATTGACTTCGGGCTCGCCATGGGTCTGAATTTGATCTGCTGCAACGCCTGCAGGGGCTCCAGCTTCTACATGGCCCCCGAGCGGATAGTGAACTACAACACCAACAACACTATGAGGTCCATGCTAGACATGGACCAATTTGAGAGCGGGAGTTCCAGCACCGGCGACTCCGACGCTAAGTACTTTTCGACCTTGGCAGGCGATATTTGGTCCATAGGCGTTTTGATGATCAACATTTCATGTGCAAGAAACCCCTGGCCCATTGCCAACATCAACGAGTCGGACAACCAGGTTTTTCCCACTTATGCCTTCCACAACAAAAACGTGTTGAGCTCCATACTTCCAATTCTGAAGCGTTTCAACAGACTCTTGGACCGCGTCTTCAAGCTCAATCCAAACGAGCGGGTCTCGTTGCCAGAACTCCATAACCTCATTAGCCAGTGCGATTTCTTCGATGACACCACCCCCGTCTCCGCCTTCTCCGTGCTAGGAACCGAAAAGCCCGTACACCAGACGGCGGCTTGCTCAGAAAAGGCACTCTTCAGATCTCAGTTGTACACGCCTCCGGAAACAGACGAGGAATTTGTGTTCAGTACCACACCCAGCTTGGTACAAATGGACCAGTGCCCCCAAAAGAGGAAGCTTTTTGGGTGCCCACACCACCTCAAATGATGCACAGAGGCTTCCTGGACGTGGAACGGAATCAATCAGGTGAATTTGCTTGTAAATATGTCTACTAAGGGCAAATAGGCTCTCTTTATCATAATAATAGAAATTAGGGGACTTTCCTGATGGTCATGTAAGGATTAGGCGTTGTGCGTGAATACTTCGAGTAGCAACTACTGAGCATTATTCTAGTTACATCAAGTGCTGGATCTGCGGCCTTTTCGTACCGCATGTGCTATGAAAAGCTAGGCGTTTCCCAGCATACATCATCTGCTGGGGAACCAGGCTTTCCCAAATTAATTCACCTAGAGAACTGCGCTTTCCCGAAATACGTAACGTGTTGGACACTAAGCATTCACCTGAACACGCAAGGCAATAGAGAAATGCGCCATTTTTCACAATGTACAGATCTCCAAGATGTCTTTATCACACTCTACTTGGTACTGTGGTTGCCAAGAAGCCCACTTTCAAACTCCGTAATCCTACAGATAAACTTGACTTTTGCCTAAGAACACATGTTGCGCACGAATTTGCCCTCACCACCCACCATGCGGAATGCCTTCTGATCTCACCACCGTTACGCAGCCAACTAGGCTTTCCCCACTATTCCGTGGAAGGCTTAACAACGGTTTAGAAACCACAGATGCGGCCAGTTATTCTGACGTAATGGATCGTGACGTGCAGGAAATTAATCACAGCCCATATCTGCAGCTTTTCGTAAACCGCTGGTGGGGTTAATCCGAGCCCATTCCGCACAAGGTTGGGAGCACCCCTCGGGCAATCCCCGCAGCAAGAAATAAGGAGCTGCAACGCGGAGAAAACCTGGAGACGGACAAAAACGGAAAAACACTGACGCACGAGCCACGCAGACACAAAGCCGGCGTGGTTTTGTGACATGCAAAAACGCCGAACAATTGAATATCCGGATAAAATTCGTGTGCGGGCTGCTGGCTTTCAATATTCCGGCTTACGAAAAAGCTCACCTTTTGGGACACCGGCCCAGTAGTTATTAGCTGACACAATCACCTCTTCCGGATTTATGTCGGTGGCGGTTTATCGAAGTGCCGTTAGCTTGTTCGGTTCCCCACAAACACGGATATTGCGGCACCAGGGGTAATGTCTGCATAAGCGTGGTGTACCCCAGACAAATCCCATGGAGACAGTGCCGAACCTGAGATACCACACCATGCACACGCTGCTTTTCAGGCATAGCAGCGTGTTTTTTTTGGCTCTCATGGATCAACCTCGAGGTGGATTAGCCATATTTTGTAATTGGTCGCGCCGATCGCGGGCCGTCTCGTAGACGAAGTGGGGTGAATTTACCACATGGATTCCCCGTAGGCTCTAGACCACTCCCCAACTTTCTGGTAGTGGGGAGAGACGTAATCGGAGCCAAATGGGGCAAGTGATGGCGCGTCGGCACCACGGCACGGCCGTCCTTTTTTTCCGGTGCCGCAGATATTATTGCCGCTTGACGCATACTGCACCATATGCAGAAAAAGTCTGCATTTGCCGTGGCTGCCTGCAGGCAGGTTTGCCCCGCCCAAAAAAATAAAGATATTTTCTAATGGCGGCTGCAGAAATGCCCCACATTGCTGCACGCATGGGGGACAAAGACAATGCTTTTGGGGCACCCGCCAGAATTCTGGGAGGATAATGACGGCCTTGCCGCCGGAAATCTGACTATATAAGGAGGACCGTTTCCCCCCATATTCCCAACTTTCGTCATCACTTTCACAATGGGATTCGAAGAAAAATTGGTCACTCCCGCGCTTCGCTTTAGAAACTTCTTGGACAGGTTTCCCAACCTCACCAATGTGTACGTCATCGCCTTCATTGCGTGCATCTCTGGTTTGATGTTCGGTTTCGACATCTCCTCGATGTCTGCTATCATCTCCACGGATGCGTACTTGAAGAAGTTTAACAACCCCGGCTCTACTATCCAGGGTTTCATCACCTCTGCTATGGCCTTGGGTTCCTTCTTTGGCTCCTTGGCTTCCACCTTCGTTTCCGAGCCCTTCGGTAGAAGAGCCTCCTTGATTATCTGTGCCCTTCTTTGGATGATTGGTGCCGCTATTCAGTCGTCTGCTCAGAACAGAGCCCAGTTGATTATCGGCCGTTTAATCTCTGGTATTGGTGTTGGTTTCGGCTCTGCTGTTGCCCCGGTTTACGGCTCCGAGATGGCTCCCAGAAAGATCAGAGGAATGATCGGAGGAATTTTCCAGTTCTCTGTCACCTTGGGTATCATGATCATGTTCTACATCTGTTACGGTTTGTCGTTTGTTAACGGAACGGCCTCTTTCAGACTTGCCTGGGGTATCCAGATTGTCCCCGGTCTCTTTTTGTTCTTCGGCTGCTTCTTCATTCCCGAGTCGCCCAGATGGTTGGCCAAACAGGGCTACTGGGAGGATGCCGAGTCTATTGTTGCGCTGATCCAGGCCAAGGGCAACCGCGAGGACCCTGAGGTTTTGATCGAGATCTCTGAGATCAAGGAGCAGTTGTTGGTCGACGAACACGTCAAGGACTTCACCTACTTGGACTTGTTCAACAAGAAGTACATTCAGAGAACTATCACGGCTTGTTTCGCTCAGATCTGGCAGCAGTTGACTGGTATGAACGTCATGATGTACTACATTGTCTACGTCTTCGAGATGGCTGGCTACTCTGGAAACACCAACTTGGTTGCTTCTTCCATTCAGTACGTTTTGAACACCTGCACCACCGTCCCTGCCTTGTTCCTCATGGACAAGGTCGGAAGACGTCCCGTGTTGTTGGGCGGTGCCCTCTTGATGATGGCTTTCCAGTTCGGTGTCGGTGGTCTTTTGGGCACTTACGCTGAGCCCTACCCTGAGGGTTTCAACGGTAACAAGACTGTCACCATCAGGATCCCCGACTCCGAGCACAACGCTGCCAAGGGTGTCATTGCGTGCTGCTACTTGTTTGTGTGCTCTTTCGCCATGTCCTGGGGTGTGGTCTGCTGGGTCTACGTTTCTGAGATGTGGGGAGACAACGTCTCCAGACAGAGAGGTGCTGCTGTTGCCACCGCTGCTAACTGGATCTTCAACTTCGCCATTGCCATGTTCACCCCTCCCTCCTTCGAGAACATCTCGTGGAAGACCTACTGCATCTACGCCACTTTCTGCGGTTGCATGTTCATCCACACCTTCTTCTTCTTCCCCGAGACCAAGGGCAAGAGATTGGAGGAGATTGCCCAGATCTGGGACGAGAAGGTGCCCGCCTGGAAGTCCAGCAACTGGCAGCCAAGAGTGCCTTTGATGTCGGACGCCGAGTTGGGAGAGAAGTTGCGCGTCCAGCACAGAGAGAAGGCCGACGGCGAGTTGTTGGAGGCTTCGGGCTCGCAGTCCGACATCTCCGAGGAGAAGGAAAACCTCAACAACAACAGCGCTGCTGTCAATGTTTGATTGGAATGTTACAATCGGTCTTCAATTCTGTTCCACATAATGTGTTTATGCCCGGCCGTGGGCCGTTAATGAGTACGTCTGTTTAAATGAGCTGTAGAAGTGATACGGGGCTGTTCAAGCGGAAGGCTATGGAGACGGTGATGTACGCTTTTTTCTGGCGGGGTGTAGGGAGGAGAATTTAGAAGTTAGGGAAGAGGAATCCTCTGAATCAAGATGCTGAGTGCTATAATAGACAGTGCTATGATACACAATTGCATGGTATCCGGAGCAGTGATGGCCCGCGCAAGGGTATGGTTGACCTGTGATAGTGGTAGTTGGGATATTAGCCAGAATTCAAGGCCTGGGGTATTCAATCTGTAAAATCTTCAAACTCATGTGTTCAGACCTGAAGTATTTACATCCAATGAGCTCAGGCTTGGATAAAGTCGCTAGAGAGCGGACTTGGAGACGAATTCATGAGCATTGAGGAGAACTGGGCCAAGTGCACCCCAAAGGAAAAGCGTCAGAAGGTCACGGAGTCAACACCCACCAGAGACGTTTCTCGAGAGTAAAACACTAGAGGGAAATACTATTCTCAAGTAGAAGTACGCCCAAGGAAGATTTTCTTCTAAAGGCTTTCTTCCGTTGCAACCAAGCCTACTCATACACCTCACCGCAAAAACACACGGAGATCCCCGGCTATCCATACATCCGAAGCCAGCCCACTCTCAAAGACGCGAAAACCACATACTCCTTTGAGTAGCCAACGCCCCATTTCCCGCTCCTGGACATCCAGCCCCGCGTTCGTATCTACCCCAACCTGAAACTCAAAGGCAAATCTCCACATGAAATTCGTAGAGACCGAAAGTCGCCAGACTACATATTGGTTTTACCCTCTGGTGGATCTTGCACACAACACTGGTTTCGAATAGCCGACAAGCCGCCCACACGAGAGGCCAGTCGTAGATGCTGCCTCGTGGGACAAAGCCCGCTTATGCATGCGTCTAATCCTGTCTCCAAACCGTCATAAATGCCCTACCACGCAATTTACAATAAAAGATGTGGAGAGATTCGAGCGTTTCTTGCAACTTGATATGCACGTATACGTCATACGAGACTGCGGGAAAAATGTCTGCAGGAGATGACCCCACCATAAATGTCTGCATATATGTACGGGTTATGAGCGCGTGTTCACTCCCAGAAGTGACCTGCAACGTTGCATTGGCGGACTTACACGGCCCATTAAATCCAGCTGTCAGACAGCACGGACCTACTGTAATTCGGATAGAATGGTGCAGAGTTGTATTACTGGCGACGACACCTCAAATGGAAAAATATGCTTGCTGGTATGCCACCTGGCCATGTGCATGCCGCATTTGGCCGAGTCCCCACCATTTTCACCTAATAATTTCCAATATGGGGATCCCCAGATGCCGTGTAAAAAATAACTGTTCCGAATAACATGGTAAAACCCCGGAACCAGCGTTCTTCCGGAACTGCAGATTTGGGTATATTCTTTCCCAGACGGGCGAATTTCCGCTAAGCATCCATGCGGTCTTTGAGGTTTACGCAAACCAGCATTTCGTGATTGTGTATGATGGGCCAACAAACACAGTTTCGTTATGAACGCTGGAAGACTAAGCGTTCCCAAAGGAGGTTTTTCCAGGCCGTGAAAATATCTTTGGACTTATTGCGATATTATCTAGGCCAACTGGGGTATTTTGCAATGCCCCTATAATTTGAAAATCGTAGGGAAGGAGTCGAAGGATCCCCATCCTCCTCTTTCTCTACCAGTCATAAAGTGGCATCCTTTCTCTTATTTAAGCGCATTTTGATATGGCACCAGCGGATTCTTTATGGTCCTCGGAAAAGTAACGCTCGGCCCGACCTCGGTTTTGAGACTGTACCACCAAGTGCACATGTCAGAACGGGCCTTTTTCAGATTTCAGGTGGCCAAACAATAAAGGTTAAGGTCGAAACCAAGTCTACCAGTTTGACTCGTGAAATTCTTGTCTCTGATCTCTGATATCGGTGAGTTTGTAAACAAATCACCTTTCGGGTAAGTATCAAGAGATCATAAATGTGATTAGCTAGTACAAATGACTAGATATACCCTTAGCACCAAGAAGAGACTGGAAGAGCCTTCTTCTGTTCATTTTGGTCGCATATATGGGTAGATCTTTGGAACGCCTCTCTCAGTTCTTTGACTCTCAACTCTGAAGAAAGCGAAAGAAACGATTATGGGAAACAAAAAATCTGAGGACAGAGGCCTATTCACCAAGTTTCTCTATTCATACCATGAAGAAAATGCTGATGGGAGCTGGAGGACACTCAAAAAAGACTCTTTAATCTATGTTTGCTGAAAAGCAGTCAAAATCATATCAAAGACAACATAGTCCTATCCCTGAATTTCACTCAAACATCATTTCTACTTCCTTGTTGAGGGTTTGCTTGCTTCTGGCCAAACAACTCACAGAAATAGCAATCTGAGAAAAGTCAGTGTACAATTCGCAGGCCAATTGAACCTTTTAAGGGTTGGGTCCTTTTCCAAGCATCATAGTCTGAAAGGGAAGTAACATGCGTCGAATGACTGATTAATAGACTTTGCTGACCAGAAGACAGCAGTGTTTTTCAAGTAGTTCCCAATAATGATCAGAGAACTGAGAATTGGCCCTAGACGCAAACACCATTACCACAGGCTTCACCACACACGTATTGCGCCGAGGCTCCGGATAATTGCACATTGGTTTAAAGCGTGACGACCGAAGAACTGAGCCAAAAAGATGCACTATAGGATTTCGTGGAGATTTCGGGGTCCACAGGATAACGTTTTTCGGCCGTTTTTCGGTACCTGCGCCTGGGGTTTTTTCCCCCGGAAAAACCTCAACAAAAAAATACCCATGGTCAAAAAATATGGGCGGGGTGGAAAATACGGCGGTTATCCAACGACATGGGGCTTGCCAAGAGACTATTTTTTGAGTGCCATCACGCACTCTTAAGGGTCTTGGGAGAGATTTTCCGGGATCAGAATTGATCAGCAAGGCAGCTCTTAGTGTTTTTCGCAGATTAATCAGGAGACATTCGGACACTCTCGAACTGTTGGGTCGATGCCCGTAAAGGCAGAAATGGGGTTCCCCTGTTATTCTGAGTTTTGGACCACACTTTTCCTCTGTTCAAAAAGAGCTAATTTATCTCTGAAATCTGACTGATCTATGTTGTTTCCCGATGTTTACTCCGCATCTAGAGACTAAAGACGAATTTTTGTCCGTGTACGGTCTATTCAGCGAAATGCCACTTGGTATTTGACATACACCATAAACCATGAAATTTTCATGAACTTGAACTTGGGGCAAAGTTGATTAAGTGCATCCTTTTCCGTGGCCATTTGCTCAACGAGAATTATGTGAAGAAAGATTCTTTGTCGCGCTTTCTTTGAGTTACCCTACGAAAAAGTGTGTCATCACGTTGGCTATTAACGAGTCGAATTCTTAAGAGAAAGGGCACTGATCAATTGAAAGGCCCGGATTTATCTTAATAAAGTGGACCTGGTAGATGTGAGGGGAATTTCGGTGAATGAGAAGATGCATGGGGCCTGATTTTGTTTTCTCGGGGTGGTACAGTAGTACTGAGTTAACTACAGGAAACGCCACTTGTCCCAAGCCACATAAAAATCACGATTTGCTGCAGCCTCCTTCCTGGCGCACCATTTTGAAAAGGCCTCCCTTCAGACAGCTAGTCCATGAGTATCTTCTTCCGTTACTGGTACGCCCATGTCCGGTTCGAAAAGCACCCTGGAACTAAAGTTCAAACCCTTGAATCACTTTTTCTTCCACGAGATCGTTAGAGTGCGTTACACTCTCTTTAAGGGTTCTTCTTCAACACGTAATGGTCAGGAACCCATATTTGTTGGGTTGCTACACCATGTCCGAGAACACTACCCCATTTCTCGATAACTCAGACCACTGCATCTATACCACAGTTTCTTCTTCCCTACTTCTATTTACTACCTCATGCTCTGTTTCATTCTTTGTTGCTGTTCAGTTCTCCACTTCCGTTCCCTTCTCCACTCTCTGTTGTGTCCCTCTTCACCACCTCTTAATCTTCAATAACCCCCACCCCCCCC